>ML386448.1:15594-418146 GCA_005239525.1 Nicotiana knightiana | reverse complement strand
ATACTATCATAGTCATATGGTACCTTGTATGGTACTAGTCCATAAATATCGGGTATTATAGCTATGACCGTTTACTACCCCAAAATGTCAAATTTCGACGAAATTCATTTTCTTTGTTTTTCTTACCCTCTTACCTTCACGAATTTACTCATTACTTGTTTGACATAGCATAATACTTACAATCTCCAAATAATATTTTCATTGGAGTGATGTCAATTACCTTACAACAAATTTTACGTACAATACTACTGGGTTCAACGTCGTCGTAATATTATACTGCGTGACATAATATCAACTTAATATTGCAGGGCGTAACATCATTCCCCCATTTGGAACATTCTTCCTCGAATGTTGACTGATGCTCTTATCATTTTCATAACTTATAGCTTTTGTAAATACATCAATACTCCCCTTTCCATTTAGGAAGTTGTTCTGTGAATAAATCCAGAGGGCATGTCATTTCTCCCTTTAGGCCTCTTTCCCACGCCATAACTTGTGATCGAATTCCTTCCAATCTCGTAATTTTTGCTACCTTCTATCATGCAGCGTCTAGGATACTGACCTTGTAAGTATGCATATGCGACTCTTTTTTCCTTTTTCCTCTAGCTTTTAGCCAGTCTCTAAGCCTTACTTTATAAACATATACAAGGCTTAATAGGATGCCTCTCTGGGCATTGTATACTGAAGTTCTTTGTTCACTATATTGTAGAACTTGTGAATATGGCTATATCTTATTTCATAGACTTGAATATCCCTCCATATGAGTTTACTGCATCTACGTAGGTCATACTATACCATAATTCTTACTTTGATTCATAATTACATAGGCTACAACCAACTACAGGTTACTCTTGTTGCTAATCCTTAAGACTGATGGTCCAATCTCATCTGATATTGTTGTAATTTTATCCATCTATTGTTGATTCACCTTAAGGTGGATGCATCATCACCACCGATAACTTGATCTCTTATGTAACACTGCCGCTAGGGCTCGCGTCTCATCGGGGACATCCAGAGTAATTAGATTAATCCACCTCGTGGTGATACTATAATTCCACAATTCATGCCTCTCCAAGTCATTACTCAATCGAAGGCCCAAACGTTATCCTTTATCTATCACAATTACACCTTTATTCCACTACCAGAGCATCATTCCATCTCTTCTAAATGCTATTAGTCTTAGACTCCTTTGAGTTCATTCAGGCTATAGTGAGCTTTGTATAACTTAGAGAAATCATCTGCTCTTCTTGTTTTCATGGGCTTAATCCTGAGGACTTATTCATTTTTGTTACCTCCTCGCTCGCCCGTTCTTATCCTTACTCTTGTCTTCTAGAACCTTGTCGCTTCATCATATAATAGCTTGCGACCTACACATATCTATTTATATTACTTGCAACCTTTTAACTTTCTTGCAGCATAGATTTCCTTGTGTCATTTTAGAACATCAAGCAAGACATCACATCGTCTATAACTATTCTTTACTCTCTTAGTCAGGTTTTTCGATACCTAGACCATAGCTGGAAGATATGCTAATGCCGATGTTGTTATTATTCCTAGATATTGAATCCTCGTGCTTCTAGCCTTTTATCTGACTTATGGACTATTCGCGATCTTCTACCTTTGAGTATCTCGAACATGGTTCACCTTTACCTTACTTACCTTAAAATCTCGCATCGTATCTTCTATTTCATTCATGATCTCCCTTCCACATATGTATAATTCACGTCCATAACTTGAAGCTCTATTATAATACTTGCACCTTTGGTGCATACACACTCCGGTGGGAGCTTCATATTGACTTCTTATGAGGCTGGTACTCTTCTAACTGACTTTATAGTAGACCATTATAGTATATGGCTAATGTACTATCTATCTTGTACCTGTGATATTAAAAGAAATCCCGCAATGTTCTCAATCAAGGTTTCTATAACTTTTTGGGTCTAATAAAGAGACTCCTAATTTACTTTGTTGTTGTAACTCTTTAGTTTACTCTTCCTTCTCATCAGCCTTTAGGTAGGCTTAAGCTATCTCTCGATCTTCAGCTCATGGTATTAGTTATTAATTTAGCCTTTCATGGGCGTTATGGAATATCCATGATACAATCTTCTAACAACTCATTCCTTTGTCTATGCCCTGGTCTCAATTCTTTTCTTTAACTTATACCGAAGTCTTATATGTATGTATGATTGTCAACATATATGCTGCATGTATAACACTCTGAACTCTTAACTTCATTCATAATTTTACTAACTCTGGATCATTAATCGAATAATTCCTTTCGCTCCTTCTCAGATTTCTTTAGAAGTAGGCTTTTACTTTTCCAGGTCTTTCTTCCCCCTTTCATGTGCATACTTAGCTTATCTTAGTGCCCACTCATACTGGAATTCCATACAACTCATATGATCTTGGATATCAGTTTTGATCTTACTAAACCTACTCATGACTCATAATACGTATAAACCCAGGAATCAGATACCAATTTGTCATGACCTAAAACCCAGTCAGTTGTGATGTTTAACGACCCAGCCGGTCATTTTGTAAGATTTATCCATGTTTCCCCTGTTTCTGCTTTATCGTGTGTTGCTTAACCTAATTTTGTCATGTTGAGTTGGTTGGTTCGAGTTTGGAGTGGTCGTGGTGAGAAATGAGACACTTAGTCTCTTAAGTTGGCCTTATGGTTAGAAAAGTCAACCAAAAGTTGACTATTAGGTAAACGATCTCCGAATGGGGGTTTGGTGGCTCAGATAGCTTCGTTAGGTGATTTATGGCTTAGGAGTGTGGTCGGAACGTCATTCGGAGGTCCGGAGTAGAATTAGGCTTGAATTGGCGAAATTTAGTTTTTGGCAAATTCCAGTCAGCAGTGGAAAATTAGTTATCGGGGTCAAAATGGAATTTCAGAAGTTGGGACAGGTTAGTAGTGTCATTTTGGATGTGTTTGCAAATTTTCAGGTCATTCGAACGTGTTTTGATTGGTTTCGGCATCGTTGGCGAATTTCGGAAGTTTAGGAATCCTTAGCCTTAAATCATGGATTAAATTGGTGTTATGGTGATATTTTGAGTTTTCTGAGGGTTCTACTAAGTTCGGCTGATGTTATATAAGGTGTTTGTATTTTTGGTTGGGGCCTCGAGGGGCTCGGGTTAATTTCGGATGGCCGTCGGAGAGTTTGAAAGTTTGAAATTCTGCTGGTGTGTTTCTGTTCTGGTGTTCCGCACCTGCGGAAGGGTGGTCGCAGGTGCGCTTTGGTCATCGTAGGTGCGGAGGTTGGCTGGCTGGGATTGCATCGCAGGTGCGTATGGTGAGTCGCACCTGCGAGCCCGCATGTGCGGCGGTTGGATCGCATGTGCGGAAGGAGGACTTTAAGTGAAATCCGCAGATGCAGAAGATTGGTCGCACGTGCGGAACCCCCGGGCAGAGCATATAAATACTTGTCTTCGCGAGTTTTAGGCATTTTTATCATATTTTCACAAGGGCTGAGGCCTTTGGGAGAAAATTGAAGAGGGATTTCAAGGGATTTCTGTGGAGGTAAGTTTCTTCGACCTAAAACTCGATTCTATGTTGATGTTTGACGGATTAAGCATGGAAATAGTGGAATTTAATGTTATAAATTGGGTGTTTAGGGCTTAGGAATTTGACACTTAAAATTGAGGAATTGAGGGGTCATCTATAGTTGGATTTTGATGCATTTTATATGTATAGACTTGGGAGAGGATGAGGATTCTTGTGATATGATTTTTTTAGAATTCCGAGACGTGGGCCTGAGGACTCGGGTTTGGCCAATTTCGGGAATTTTGGTTAAATTTGATAATTTTCGAGTGGGCTTTGTTCCTTTAGCGTATATTGATGATATGAATCTGATTTTGGTTAGATTCGGAGCAATCGGGAGCCGATTCGAGAGGCAAAAGCATCGTGGATTAGTATTTGGCCGGTTTGAGGTAAGTAATGACTCGCTTGTGCTGAGGGTATGAAACCCCGGACTTTGTATTTTATCACTATTTTTGGAGTGGCGCACATACTGGATGACGAGTGTGTGGCGTGCACTGATAGGGGATTGTGACTTGGTCCGTCCCGTGGACACTATTGAGTTGCGTACTTGATCCTAAATCATACGACATTTCATGTTTTAATGATTATTACTATGTTTTTTGGCGGAATGCCGTATTTGGGCCTCTTGCCATGTATTTGGACCCCTTGGGGGCTTTTACCGCTATTCCTCACTGTGTTGACTTATGATTTACACTCAGCCATATTATGTATAACTGATTTCGAAACTCAGTCTTATTTACACTATTTTGATATATAAAATGACATTTTGGGTCGAGTACCTAGTTTTACTGACAGCCCGAGTGGCTTTTTGAGATATTTCAGAATGAGTGTGGCCGAGGGCCTATGTTGTGAGGATACAATGCGATCAGGTTGCACACCGCAGCATGTTACATTGTTTATGGTATGTGAAAGGCTGAGAGCCTGAGTGATTATGCCACGAGATGGCTTCATATTAGCGCTTGGGTTGTAGGAGCCCCTCCGGAGTCTGTACACACTCCCAGTGAGCACAAGTACCTACTGAGTGCGAGTGCCGAGTGCCGAGTGACAGGTGATTGGGAGGCATGAGTGACTGTGAGGTTGCCCGAGGGGCTGATACCGAGTGATGGTGAGGCATGCTTAGTGACTAATTCTGAGGGATGCTATGCCTGAGAGGCTATTTATGAAATATGTTTTTTCCTAAGAGGCTATTTATTATTTCTATCACTCCTTTATTAAATTATCATTATTTCTATGGAATTTTTGAGAAGGAACATTTCAAATTATATTTTACTGAGATTGACTTTTAAATGTTATAAGGCATCGTATCTGTGATTTCTGAAAGAACGAGTTCATTTCTGTGCAATTATTACTGCTTTTACGTGTTTCGTTGCCTTAGACATTATTTACTTTCATTACTAGTGAGGTGGCGTACTCACATTACTCCATGCACCTTGTGTGCAGATTCAGGTGTTGGGTCTGATTGCTACCTGTTTTTCGCATTCTGGTTGGAGCTTTGTTCAGGATTTTGAGGTAGTTGTTTGGCGTCCACAGCATGCCCTCTTTCCCTTCTTATCCTTTTATTTGATATCATTTCCTAGAACTTGTTGTAGTAAAGAAATAGTAGTACGTTCTAACGGTTGTAGATGCTCATGGAGGTTGACTCCTGGTTTTGGGGCATTCTATAAACTATTTTATTCGTTTTGTTTCTTTAAACTGTTAAACCGGAAGAATTTTATGGAATATCGAATAGTCTTGAATTTAAGGGAAAGTCCTTATGTTATTTCGCGGTGGATTGGCTAGCCTAGTATCATGATAGGCGCCATCACGGCCAGCTTAGTATTTAGGGTCGTGACAAGTTGGTATCAGAGCCCTAGGTTACATAGGACTTATCGGTCATGAGCAGGTGTAGTAGAGTCTTGTGGATCGGTACGGAGACGTCTATACTTATTTTTGAGAGGCTACAGAACCCTTAGGAAAAGAAATCTCACATTCTTGAATTCTGTCGTGCGAATATGTTGATTCCTGAAACTAAACTTTAGTTGTTTTCATTCTCTCACAGATGGTGAGGAATCGCGCTACCGATCAGGGTGACCAGACACCAGCTAGACCAGCGAGAGGTCGAGCTGTGGCAGAGGGAGGGGTGCGGCCTGCGAAACAGTCGGGGCAGTATCTGTAGATCCACCTACTGTTTAGGATCAGGTCCCCATCGTAGATGTTCCAACGGGACCCGTGCAGGCATCGATAGTGCCTATTGTGATTCCAGGGCTTCAGGAGACTCTGGCTCAGATTTTGACTGTGTGCAACAGTCCTGCACATGCGATCGCTATTTCTTCTACTGTGGCACTCAGAATCTAGCTGCCCGTACATCTGAGCAGGTTTTTCAGGGGCTTCAGACCCCGGAGGCAATTCCAGCAAAGCCAGTTGCCCCAGCTCAGGATTTTGTGATTCCAGTCATGCCAGATGATGAGTAGCGCATGTTGGAGAGATTTGGTAGACTTTAGCCTCCGGCATTCAGTGGTGCTGAGGGCGAGGATGCCTAGGGTTTCTTGGACAAGTGTCAGAGGATGCTTCGTACTGTAGGGATACTGGAGACCAGCGGGGTTTCGTTTACTACCTACCAGTTCTCAGGGGCTACTTTTACTTAGTGGTAGTCTTATGAGAGGCGTAGACCTGTCGGTGCAGCACCCCTTACTTGGCAACAGTTCTCTACTCTCTTCTTAGAGAAATATGTTCCCCAGTCTCACAGAGAGGAACTGCGTAGGTAGTTTAAGCAGCTGCGCCAAGGTGAGTTGACAGTGACGCAGTATGAGATGACATTTTCAGAGCTAGCCCGTCATGCCACACAGTTGGTTCCTGCTGAGAGAGAGAGGATTAGGAGGTTCGTGGCTGGCCTCACTTATCAGCTCTATATTCTGATGACCAGAGAGAGAGAGTTTCAGGTGCTACTTTCGAGAAGGTTGTTTATGTGACTCGACATATTGAGTCAGTTCGCCGCCAGGAGCGAGAGGAGAGGGAGGCCAAGAGGCCTCGTGGATCTAGTAGTTTCAGTGGTGCTCCTTCCAGAGGACAATTTCAGCATGGTAGAGTTTGTTCATTCAGGCCTCCTCTCCAGTGTTAGTGTTGACATTAGCTTCAGGTTCTTATACCGTATATTGTGATGCCTCGAGTATAGGCATCGATTGTGTTTTGATGCAGGAGGGTAGGGTGATTGCCTATGCCTCGCGCCAGTTGTAGACTCATGAGGAAAATTACCCAGTGCATGATCTCGAGCTAGTAGCCATTGTTCACGCCATGAAGATTTGGCGTCATTATTTGTATCGGGTGCATTGTGAGGTTTCACTGATCACCGTAGTCTACCACATCTATTTTAGCAGAAGGAGCTGAACTTGCGTCAGAGGAAATGGTTGGAGCTCTTCAAGGACTATGATATCACTATCCTATATTATCTGGGGAAGGCCAATGTAGTGGTCGATGACTTGAGTCGCAGAGTAGAGAGTTTGGGGAGTCTAGCATATCTTCCAGCAGCAGAGAGACCTTTAGCACTTGATGTACAGGCCTTAGCGGGTCAGTTGGTGAGATTGGATCTATCAGAGCCCTGTCGGGTATTGGCTTGTGTAGCCTCCAGGTCTTCTCTTTATGACCGGATCAGAGAGCGCCAGTATGATGACCCACACTTGCTCGTTCTTCAGGATAGGGTTCGGCGAGGTGATGCTAGGGATGTAGTTATTGGAAATGATGGGGTTATGCAGATGCAGGGTTGGATATGCGTGCCTAATGTGGATGGGCTTCGAGAGTTGATTCTAGCGGAGGCCCACAGCTCACGGTATTCTATCAATCCGGGTGACGCAAAAATGTATCAGGATCTGAGACAACATTACTGGTGGAGGCATATGAGGAAGGATATTGTTGAGTTTGTAGCTCGGTGTCTCAACTGCCAGCAGGTCAAGTATGAGCACCAGAGGCCAAGTGGGTTGCATCAGAGGTTGGAAATTCCGGAGTGGAAGTGGGAGCGGATCACCATGGACATTGTAGTTGGGGCTCCCACGGACTTCGAGGAAGTTTGATGCTATATGGGTTATTGTGGATCAGCTGACCAAGTCCGCGCACTTCATTCCTGTTGGTACTACTTATTCTTCAGAGCGGTTAGCTGAGTTTATATTAGGGAGATTGTCCGATTGCATGGTGTCCTAGTTTCTATCATTTATGAAAGAGGTACTCAGTTCACATCTCAATTTTGAATAGCCGTGCAGAGGGAGTTGGGTACTCAGGTCGAGTTGAGCAAATCATTTCATCCTCAGACGGACGGACAATCAGAGCGCACTATTCAGATTCTGGAGGACATATTGCGTGCGTGTGTCATTGATTTTGGGGGTTCATGGGACCAGTTTCTGCCACTCACAGAGTTTGTATATATTAATAGTTATCAGTCGAGTATCCAGATGGCTCCATATGAGGCTTTATATGGTAGGAGGTGTAGATCCTCGGTTGGTTTGTTTGAGCTAGGTGAGGCTAGGCTATTGGGCACAGACTTGGTACATGATGCGTTGGATAAGGCGGAATTGATTCAGGAGCGGCTTCGCACGTCGTAGTCTAGGCAAAGGAGTTATGCGTATCAGAAGGTCCGAGATGTGTCTTTCATGGTTGGGGAGAAGGTGCTATTGAAGGTGTAACCTATGAAGGGTGTTATGCAGTTCGGAAAGAGGGGCAACTTGAGTCCCCGGTTCATTGGGCCTTTTGAGGTGCTTGAGAGAGTAGGAGAGATGGATTATAGACTTGCTTTCCCACCCAGCTTATCGAGTGTTCATCTGATATTTCATGTTTCCATGCTTCGGAAGTATGTTGGTGACCCGTCTCATGTTTTTTACTTTAGCACGGATCAGCTTGATGGTGATATGTCATATAAGGTAGAGCCGGTGGCTATTTTGGGTCATCAGGTCAGAAGGTTACGGTCTAAGGATATAGTTTCAGTGAAAGTGTAGTGGATTGGGTAGCTGGTGGAGGAGGCCACCTGGGTTACCAAGCGGGAGATGTGGAGAAAATATCCTCACTTATTTGAGGTTCCAGGTCTGTTTCTAGACCCGTTCGAGGATGAACGTTTATTTAAGAGGGGGAGAATGTAACGTCTCGACCGGTTGTTTCGTAAGATTTAGCCCTGTTTCCCCTGTTTCTGATTTATCGTGTGTTGCATAGCCTAATTTCGTCGTGTTGAGTCAATTGGTTCGTGTTCGGAGTGGTCGTGGTGAGAAAATGAGACACTTAGTCTCTTAAGTTGGCCTTATGGTTAGAAAAGTCAACAGAAAGTTGACTATTAGGTAAACGATCTCGGAATGAGGGTTTGGTGGCTCGGATAGCTTTCTTAGGTGATTTTGGTCGTAGGAGTGTGTTCGGAACGTCATTCGGAGGTCGGGAGTAGAATTAGGCTTGAATTGGCGAAATTTAGTTTTTGGCAAATTTCGGTTGGCAGTGGAAAATTAATTATCGGGGTCGGAATTGAATGCCGGAATTTGGGACAGTTCTTAGTGTCATCTTGAATGTGTGTGCAAATTTGCAGGTCATTGGGACGTGTTTTGGTAGGTTTTGGCATCGTTGGCGAATTTCGGAAGCTTAGGAATCCTTAGGCTTGAATCGTGGATTAAATTGGTGTTATGGTGATATTTGAGTGTTCCGAGCGTCCGACTAAGTTCGGGTGAGGATATAAGGTATTTGTATTTTTGAATGGGGACCCAAGGGACTCGAGTTGATTTCGGATTGCTGTCGGAGAGTTTGAAAGTTGGAAATTTTGTTGGTGTGTTGTTGTTCTGGTGTTCCGCACCTGTGGAAGGGTGGTCACAGGTGCCACTATCGCAGGTGCGCACTGGTCATCGCAGGTGCAGAAGTTGGCTAGCTGGGGTTGCATCACAGGTGCCGATGGTGAGTCACACCAACGAGCCTACAAGTGTGGTGGTTGGATCGCAGGTGCGGGAAGAGGACTTTAAGTGGAATCCGCAGATGCGGACCTTTGGTCTTTGGTGCGGGGGCCGCAGGTGCGGAACCCCCAGAGCATATAAATACTTGCCTTCGCAAGTTTTAGGCATTTTCATCATATTTTCATACGGGCTGAGGCTTTTGCGAGCAAATTGAAGAGGGATTTCAAGGGATTTCCGTGGAGGTAATTTTCTTTAACTTAAAACTCGATTCTATGTTGATATTTGACGGACTAAACATGGAATTAGTGGAATTTAATTGTATAAATTGGGGGTTTAGGGCTTGGGAATTTGACACTTAAAGTTGAGGAATTGAGGGGTCATGTGTAGTTGGATTTTGATGCATTTTAAATGTATAGACTTGAGAGAGGATGAGGATTCTTGTGATGTGATTTTTATAGAATTCTTAGACGTAAGCCCGGGGGGTCGGGTTCGGCAATTTCGGTAATTTTGGTTAAATTTGATATTTTTTTACTGGGCTTTGTTCCTTTAGTGTATATTGATGATATTAATCGGGTTTTGGTTAGATTTGGAGCAATCTGTAGCCGATTCGAGAGGCAAGAGCATCCCAGATTAGTATTTGGGTCGGTTTGAGGTAAGTAATGACTGTAAATCTTGCCCTGAGGGTATGAAACCCTGAACTTTGTATTTTATCACTAATTTTGGAGTAGCGCACATGCTGGATGACGAGTGTGTTGTGTGCACTGATAAGGGATTGTGACTTGGTCTATCCCGTCGCAACTATTGAGTTGCGTGTTTGATTCTAAATCGTATGATATTTCATGTTTTAAAGATTATTGCTATGTGTTTTGGCGGAATACCGTATTTGGGCCTCCTGCCATGTATTTGGACCCCTTGGGGGCTTTTACTACTATTCCTCACTGTGTTGACTTATGATTTACACTCAGTCATATTATGTATAACTGATTTCAAAACTCAGTCTTATTTACTCTATTTTCAGATAAAATGATATTTTGGGTCAAGTACCCCGTTTTACTGACAGCCCGAGTGGCTTTTTGAGAGATTTCAGACTGAGTGCGGCCAAGGGCCTATGTTGTGAGGATACTATGGGATCGAGCTACCCGCAACATCATGTTACATTGTTTATGATATGTGAGAGGTCGAGAGCCTGAGTGATTATGCCATGAGATGGCTTGATATTAGCACTTGGACCGTAGGATCCCCTCCGAAGTCTGTACACACTCCCAGTGAGCGCAGGTACCTACTAAGTGCGAGTGCCGAGTGCCGACTGACAAGTTGTTGGAGGCATGAGTGACTGTGAGGTTTCCCGAGGGGTTGATACCGAGTGATGGTGAGGCATGCTGAGTGACTAATTCTGAGGGATGCTATGCCCGAGGGGCAATTTATGAAATATGTTTTTTACCGAGAGGCTATTTATGATTTCTATCATTCCTGTATTAAATAATCTTGATTTATATGGAATTTGTGTGAAGGCACATTTCAAATGATATTTTACTAAGATTGACTTTTAAATGTTATAAGGCATCGTATCTGTGTTTTCTGAAAGAAGGAGTTCATTTATGTGCAATTATCACTGATTTTACGTGTTTCGTTGCCTTAGACATTATTTACTTTCATTACTACTGAGTTAGCGTACTCACATTACTTCCTGCACCTTGTGTGCAGATTCAGGTGCTAGGTTTGAGCGCTAGCTGTTTTTCGCATTCTGGTTGGACCTTTGCTCGGGATTTTGAGGTAGTTGTTTGGCGTCCGCAATATGCCCTCTTTCCCTTCTTGTCTTGTTATTTGATATCATTTCCTAGAACTGGTTGTAGTAAAGAAATAGTAGTACGTTGTATTGGTTGAAGATGCTCATGACGATTCACTCCTGGTTTTGGGCAGTGTATAAACTATTTTATTCATTTTGTTGCTTTAAACTGTTAAAACGGAAGAAGTTTATGGAATATCGAATAGTCTTGAATTTAAGGGAAAGTCATTATGTTATTTCGCGGTGGATTGGCTAGCCTAGTATCATGATAGGCGTCATCATGGCCAGCTTAGTGTTTGGGATTGTGACATTTTGGCACCTAACACACTTGATAGGCAAGCAGATATAACAATAATAAACCTTAACAATAAAAAGGCAGAGATAACATGAGTCTGAAACCTTAAAATAGCACAATACCGTTGATACATTATAAATCCCCAGAAATTGCTAAATATAGAGTCACATGCTCTATTACAGAAATACAAGTCTGAAGAACAACATTGTCTTAAATAAAGACAGCAATACATAAAGAAAGAGATGTCAAGACTACGGTCAATAATGTAGTTATACCTCGTCCCTCCGTAATCAACTCAACTACAAGCCTCGGCTACTGATGACTGGGTCCGACACCTGGATCTGCACAATTATGTGTGGAGTGTAGTATGAGTACAATCGACCCAATATACACAACAGTATCAAGGCAAAAGAAGAAGAATTATAAGTGATACTTTCTATAACTTGTACAGTTTCATCAATTTAATAGGTACAGAACAATAAAGTGATATAGTCATAAAGCATAGAAGGAACCATTTTATCCATGTGTGCAATTACACAAGTTCTTTATCCAACCAATTATACAACATATAAATATAATAGTAAATAAATTAGTAAAGTGACCACAGATATTGCAAGTAAAGATGAAATGAAAAATCCAAAACAAACACTGGCTAGAATTTCAACAAATCCAAGTGTACACGACATATTTCTACAAGTCTCTACGAGTACATAAATATCACAAAGTTTGGGACAGGGCCCCGCCATAATAATCAATAAATGCCTTAATCATACTGACCAGATAGCTCATAGTCTACTTGGAGGACTCCCATCCTGTTTATCGGTACATGCAGGCATGAAATGGAGGTCCCCAGGAAAAAAAAGACATCAGTACAAATTATGTACCGAGTATGTAAGGCACATAAATAATTATATAAAATACATGGAAGAAACATGAAGTAAATGACTCAACCTGTAAGCCTGGATAACTCTGTGCATCATGAAATACTTATAGTGTCATGCATATGCGTATGAATGTCATGTCGTACATAGTTAAATATTTCATAACATCATCAAGCCTCTGAGGGAATCCCATCATATCATCTCTGCCACTGTGGGCAAAACCATCAATGTATACCAGCTGATCAGGTGGTGGTGCGTATATAACGCCATAGCCTTTCCCCATACCCCATATACCTATAGTATACACGTATAAGGTCATCTGGTTATGGGTCAGTATAAATATATAAATGAATGCAATGCATAAGAAGTAAATCAATGTTCTCTCCAAATTTCATGAGACCCATGAATAAACGATATGATAGTAGGACATATGGGGAATCAAGAACATAGGCAACCCTAATACTTCTAAGAATATAATCACTCGTGAAACTTGCGTTCTTTCTCATTTTGTTGTATCATATGGATCATGCCAAAAAAATAGAAGATATAGCCTTAATGTACGTTTATGATCTCTTCCTTATTACTCAACTAAGTTCAACAAAACTTCTTGCATCTACAACAAGTGAAATGATATTGCCGTTAACAAATAATGTCGTACCATCATATTTGGCTAGTCGTATGACTTAAGGAAAATCGGGTAGCAACTCCTCTATTTTTAATACATACCAAAGACCACAACATCAAAAGCCCAACAACAACAACTATAACCAACAATAGCAACAACAACAATATAATACAATATGAGTTTCTCCGATTATCATAACAATCATACTGAGCGAAAAGCTCATTTTTACACATAACATGATATAAATTGAATCCAACTCTTATTCCATAAATTAGTTTACAAACTTTAGAACATCATACTTATATGTAACATATTATTTCTGGTTTAAAACATCCACAAAATGCCTTCCAAAACAGCCTCATAAGTCTAGCACCTTAATTTTTATCGTCAATCAATTATTTTTCATCTTTTCTTCTTCAATCAACTTAATTAACACATACAAAAAGCTTAACAACAACAGCCACAACATTATCAAATTATTTCTCACAATTTCCAGCCACCACAAACAATATATTTAGCAACAAAAAGTCCATCCAAAACGACAACCATATCCCATGTTCTTTCAAGTGCTATCTTATTGGTTTTCACTTAAACAACACAATTAACACAAGATTAACCTTAGTCACAATCAAGAAGATTTTATACATACCTTTTACAATAGCTAAAAGTCAAAACCTTGTCTCAACTTAGCTCACAATAGCCCTCAATCATACCATAATATCATAGAAGCATTCTCTTGTAGTCTTTAAAACCTTTGATGATGATTTGTGTTGATTTCTCTTGAGTTTGGTTCTTGGGGTCTTGGACAAGTTCTTGGAGAGATTGAGAGTGTTTTTTTAGTGTAAGAAATCTCTAGATATTGACGAAATGTAATGGGTAAAGACAACTTATAATCCAACGGCCTCAATTCTCCATGCAGATGGGTAAGCTGCCTGCTTGGCAGCTTGAGCAGTACAACTTCGGACACTTGTATCTCTCTACTCTGATATCGTATTGACAAACAGTTTTCAGCGTTAGAAACTAGACACACGGAGATTTAGATTGGGAGTAAACTGCATCGCAACTTGGCATATAAATTTTCCAGTTTCTCCGAAGTGCGGCAACGTGATTTGGCGACCTGACTTTAAAAATCTATATTTCTTTACCTCGATGATGGTATGAATAAATGGTTTGGGCCGTTTGAATCTAGGTTCCAACAACTTCATTTTGGTATGAGTTATGTCCCAATATGATATCATAAAACTTATGAATTTAGTTTCTCAAAATGGCTCGTTACAAGGAAAATCTTAACTAGATTTTTCAGTAAGTTGAATCCAATTTTTCCCAAACTTTGTATTTTATATCCAAAAATCATATATAGTCATATTATGACTTTACACTCATTCAAATCATGATTAACAAGTCTCATATTGATTATACATTACCCTAGGACGCACTGGGTGTAACAACAAATATGAGAGACATCATAGATTAAAGATTAACCGTCAATTCTAGGCATATCATAATTCTAGCACTACCCCGAAAATGGATAAATACACAAGTGGTCGCATATGGGCTCAACTCCACACACATACGCAGTCATAGCATGTAGTTATAAAAAATAATTCAGGAAACTAGTGTCTCAACCATTTTTAGGTAAGATACTTACCCCATGCAAGCCAAATCACTCTACCACAAGCCCTTCGCACGTGTATCAACCTCCGGACGGATCGAATCTAGTCAAAGTAACTTAATATCATTAATTATAGAAATAGGAAATAATTCCAAATGATAAAACTAAATTCTTGAATTAAATACGCAAAGAAAACCCAAAAAGTCCAACTATACTAATTTAATCCAATTCCACCCTCAAATCGACCATCAAATCACCAAATCTCACTCTCTATTATCGTGCTCTAAAATCCCCAAATTCATTTGAAATTACCATAAACTAGGTGTAATAATCAATGGGTGTAACGACCTGGCCGGTCGTTCCATGAATTTTAGCCCCGTTTTCCCTATTTATGATTTATCATATATTGCTTAGCCTATTTATGTTGTGTTGGGTCGGTTGGTTCGGGTTTAGAGTTTTAACGACCTGGCCGGTTGATTCGTGAGATTAGCCTTGTTTCCCCCATTTATGCTTTATCATATATTTCTTAGTCTGTTTATGTTATGTTGCGTCAGATGGTTTGTGTTCGGAGTGGTAGTGGTGAGAACAGAGGAACTTAGCCTCTTAATTTAGCTTAATAGTTGAAAAAGTCAAATCTGAGTTGACTTATTGGTAAACAACATCGGAATGCGGATTTTATGGCTCAGATAGCTTTGTTAGGTGATTTAGGACTTAGGACTGTGTTCGGAATGAAGTTTTGATGTACCGTGTAGAATTAGGCTTGAATTGGCGAAAGTTAGTTTTTGGCGATTTTCGGTCGGCAGTGGAAAATAGGCTATAGGGGTCGGAATGGAATTCCGACAGTTGGGGCAGGTTCGCAATGTCATTTTGGATATGTGTGAAAACTTTCAGGTCAATCTAAGGTGTTTTGGTTGGTTTCGGCATCGTTGGCGAAATTTACAAGTTTCAAGTTGATGTAATGTTGATGTTTCCGTGTTATTTTTTGGTGTTTCGAAGGCTCGACTAAGTTTTAATGATGTTATGGGGCGTGTTGGTAGGATTGGTTAAGGTCCCGAGGGCCTCGGGTATATTTCGGATGCTCAAACAGACACTTTTTGGCCTTAAGAAGTTTGATGTTTTTTTGGGTGTTTTAGCACCATTGAATCCTTCAATGCGATTGCGTGGACTCATCCACGATCGTGTGGATTATAAGAGTGGGGCAGGTATTTTGTTCAATGCGATCGCGTGGTTTGGATTGCGATTGCATAGGTTGGTCAGGTAAAGCAGTGCGATCGCGTGTGTGCTGGTGCGATCGCGTAGAGGTTCTGAGGCGCGTGTGCGGGATGGCCTTTTGTTCTAAGAGATCGCGTGTGCTGGTATGCGATCGCGTAGAGTGTTCTAGTGTGTGCATCGCGATCGCGTGGCTAGGGTCGCGATCGCACTGAGGAAAATAAATGGCTGGGCAGAATGTTTTGAAGGCCATTTGTGCGAGGTTAGCTCATTTCCTTCCTCCATTTTTTGAATGAGTTGAGAGCTATTTGAGAGGGATTTGAAGGGGAAACCAGGGTAATTACATGTAGGTAAGGTTTTAAACTTCATAACTCATTTATATGTCGTTTTCTAAGTAATTAAACCGGAAAAGTTTGGAACTAAACCGAAATTTGGGGAAGAAAGGTGTATGGAATTGGAATTTTTCTTTTGACGATTTAAATGGGCAATTGTGGTCCGATTTTAGTGTTCTTGGTATGTATAGAATCGTGGGAGGACGAGGATTCTAGTGATGTAAATTTTATCAAATTTTGAGACATAAGCCCGGGGCTCGTGTTTGGCCGAATTTTGATATTTTTGTATAAATTGATAATTTTCGATTGGGTTGTGTTCCTTTAGCATATATTGATGATGTTAAACTGGTTTTGGTTAGATTCGGAGCAATCGGAAGCCAGTTTGAGGGGCAAGAGCATCGCAGAATAGTATTGTGGCCCGGTAGAGGTAAGTAATGGTTATAAATCTTGTCCTGAGGGTATGAAACCCCGGACATGATATTTCTCACTGTTTTTAGAATAGCGCACATGTTGGACGACGAGTATGTGGCGCGCACTGATTTTTGGATTGGACTTGGTCCTCTCCGCGGCAACTATTGAGTTGCATATTTTACTCTAAATCATATGTTAAATTGTGTTCTAAAGACTATTGCTATATTTGGGCTATAAGCCATGTTTGGGGCCTCGTGCCTACTAGTTTAGACCCCTTGGGGTATTTTTACTACTATTTCCTCACTGTTGATACATGATATACACTCAGTCATATTGTGATTACTATTTTCAAAACTCAGCCTTGCTTACACTATTTTAAGATATAAAATAATGTTTTGGGTCGTGTACCCCGTTTTACTGATATGCCTGAGGGGCTTTTGAGAGGTTCTAACAGATTGAGGCCGAGGGCCTGATTGTGAGGATATGATATGCCATGAGGTGGATGGATATTAGCGCTTAGACTGAAGGAGCCCCTCCGGAGTCTGTACACACCCCAAGTGAGCGCAGGTACCTACCGAGTGTTGAGTGATTAGTGATTGGGAGGCATGAGTGACAGTGAGGTTGCCCAGGGGGCTTATACTGGGTTGTTGTGAGGTGCTAAATGATGTTCTGCCCGAAGGGCGATTTATTATTCATGTTTTTTTTGCCCGAGGGGTTACTTATAATTTATTTCATTTTTACACTAAATCTTTCGGTTATTTTTATTTCTGAAATTGCTGAAGAAAGCATTTTTCAAAGGATTTTTCTGAAGTTGGTTTTAAGACATGATGATTTCATATATCTATGTATATAGTGTTGGAAAGAAAGGTTGTGCATATGTGAATTGATGATATTGATTTTTATGTGTTTCTTGCTTCTTAGACTTTATTTATTTTCATTACTACTGAGTTGGCGTACTCACATTATTCTCTGCACTCATGTGTGCAGATTCAAGTGTAGATACCGAGCGTTAGCCACCTATTCGGTGCGGAGCCGGAGTTCGAGATATAGTGGTAGCTGTTCAGTGTCTGCAGCATCTCTCTTTTCCATTCTTTTGTGGTATCTAGCTATTCGTTCGGAGGTTTTGTATTATAATAGTATACCTTTTGGCATATTTCTTTTAGATGCTCATGACATGTTGACTCCGGGTTTTGGGGTTGGTTGGACTGTTTAACTGTTTATTGGTCTAATGAATTTAGTAAATTCTATATACTTTATGAAATGCTTGAAATTGGTTGGGATTTTTGGAAAGAAACTGTCATTTATGTGATTATTGGCTAGTCTAGTTCCACAATAGGCGCCATCACGGCCGGTATAGGATTTGGGATCGTGACAAGTTGGTATCAGAGCCTAGGTTACATAGGACTCAACGATCATGAGCAAGTTTAGTAGAGTCTTGCGGATCAGTACAGAGACGTCTGTAATTATCTTTGAGAGGCTACGAAACCATTAGGAACAATATCATTTTCATGAATTTTGTCGTGCCATTTTGTTTATTATGGAAATCTAAACTTCTGTTGTTTCCTTCTCTCACATATGGTGAGGAATCGCGCTACCGATCAGGATGATCAGCCGCCAGCTAGACCAGTGAGAGGTCAAGGCCGTGGTAGAGGTAGGGTGCCAGCCCGTGCAGAAACCAGGGCAGTGCCAGTTGATCCCCCTACTGTTTAGGGTCAGATTCCCGCCACAGATACTCCAGTGGGGCAGTCTCAGGCACCGACAGTGCCTATTGTCATTCCAGGTCTTCAGGAGACCTTGACTCAGATCTTGACGGTGTGTAGCACCCTTGCTCAGGCAATTGCAGCTACTTCTCAAGTCGGGGGAGGTAGTCAGACTCCGGTTTCCCGGACACCTGAGTAGGGTACTCAGGACCATCAAATACCGGGGGCGATTCCAGCCCAACCAGTTGCTCCAGTTCGGGACTTCGTCATTCCTGCCATGCCAGAGGACGAGCAATGTAGACTGGAGAGGTTTAGTAGACTACAGCCTCTGACATTCAGTGGTGCTGAGGGCGAGGATGCCCATGGTTTTCTAGATAAGTGTTAGAGGATTCTGCGTACTGTTGGGATTTTGGAGACCAGTGAGGTCTCATTTTCTACATTTCAGTTTTTTGGTGCTGCTTTCACTTAGTGGGAGTCTTTTGAGAGGCGTCGGCGTGTTGGTTCAGCACCCCTCACTTGGCAGCAGTTCTATACTATCTTCTTGGAGGATTATGTACCCTAGTCTCACAGGGTGGAGCAGTGCAGGCTTTTTGAGCAGCTGCGTCAGGGAGAGCTATCAGTGATGCAATATGAGATGCGATTTTCGAAATTGGCTCGTCATGCTACCGAGTTGGTCCCTACTAATAGGGAGACGGTTAGAAGGTTTGTGGATGGCCTCACTTATCAACTCCGCCTATTTATGACTCGGGAGAGAGTATCAAATGCTACATTCCAGCAGGTTGTTGATATTGCTCGAGATATTGAGTCGGTTCGCCACCAGGACCGGGAAGAGAGGGAGGCCAAGAGGCCTCGTGGATCGGGATGTTCTAGTGGTACTCCTTATAGGGATAGTTTCAACATGGTAGAGGTCGTCCATTCAGACCTCCTAAGTCAGTCCGCTCAGCTTATAGTGGTGCATCTTCGGGGCATGCTCCCCGTGGTTCTCAGCCAGGCCGTACTTCATTTGGTGCCCTCCCAACTCAGAGTGCAGCTCGAGCACCACCAGTTCAGATTTCTTCTATGCATGAGTCTTCCAGTGGTCGTTCTGGTGCCAGGGGTTTCTATTAGTCCCTGCCTCAAGTTCCTGGGAGTTGTTTTGAGTATGGAGAGTTCGGGCACATGTGGAGGCAATGTCCCCATCGTCCTAGTGGTTCTTCTCAACAGAGGGGCCAGCCCTCGACTTCAGCTCCAGTTACATCACCACCCGCCCAGGCAACCAGGGGTGGAACTCAGTCAGCTAAAGGCCGCCCTAGAGGGGGAGGTCGAGCAGGTAGAGGCCAGCCCGTATGTATGCATTCCCAGCCGGCCGGATGCTATGGCCTCCGATGCAGTGATCGCATGTATTGTCTCAGTCTGTTGCCGAGATGCTTTGGCTTTATTTGACCCTGGTTCCACATATTCCTATGTTCATATTTTTCCCATTTTTTGGATATGTCTCGTGAGTCTGTAGTTACTTATGTTCATGTGTCGACTCCGGTGGGCGATACTATTGTTGTGGACCATATGTATCAGTCGTGTGTGATATCTATTGGGGGTCTGGAGACCCGAGTGGACCTACTATTACTCAGCATGGTGGATTTTGATGTGATATTGGGTATGGATTGGTTATCTCCGTGTCATGATGTTCTTGATTATCACGCTAAGACCATGACCTTAGCTATGCCAGGATGCTCGAGGGTTGAGTGGAGAGGTTCTTCTGAGTATATGCCTAGCTGGGTTATTTCCTACCTGAAGGCTCAGTGCATGGTTGAGATGTGGTGTCTATCTTATCTGGCTTTTGTGAGGGATGTCAGTGGTGAGACTCCCGCTATTGATTTGGTTCCTGTGGTCCGTGACTTTCTGAACGTGTTTCCTATAGACCTGCCAGGCATGCCACCTGACAGGGACATTGATTTTAGTATTGACGTGGTGCCAGGCACCCAGCCTATTTCTATTCAACCTTATCGTATGGCACCGGCGGAGCTAAAAGAATTAAAGGAGCAGCATTAGGAACTCCTAGATAAGGGGTTCATTCGGCCTAGTGTGTCACCTTGGGGTGCATCGGTGTTGTTCGTAAAGAAGCAGGATGGTTCTACACGTGTGTGTATTGATTATCGGCAGTTGAAAAGAGTTACGGTGAAAGAACCGGTATCCCTTGCCTCGTATAGCTTACTTGTTTGATCAGTTTCGGGGTGCCAGGGTATTTCCCAAGATTGACTTGCGTTCCAGTTATCATCAGTTGAAGATTCGGGGGCAAGATTTCCCGAAGACTACTTTAAGGACTAGATATGGTCATTATGAGTTTCCGGTTATGTTATTTGGGCTGACCAATGCCCCAACAGCCTTTATGCACTTGATGCACAGTGTATTTCGGCCTTATCGTGATTCTTTCGTCATCGTGTTCATCGATGATATCTTGGTGTATTCCCTATCTCGGGAGGATCATGAGCAGTATTTGAGAGTTGTGCTTCAGACCTTGAGAGAGGAGATGGTATGCAAAATTTTCGAAGTGTGAGTTCTGGCTTGATTCAGTAGCATACTTGGGGCACGTGGTGTCTAGTGAGGGTATTCAAGTTGATCCGAGGAAGGTAGAGGCGGTGCAGAGTTGTCCTAGACCGTCATCAGCTACCGAGATTCGCAGTTTCCTTGGTTTGACAGGGTACTATCGTCGTTTCATCGAGGGGTTTTCATCTATTACAACACCTATGACTAGACTGACCTAGAGCGGTGCTCAGCTCAGATGGACTAAGAAGTGTGAGGAGAGCTTTCAGAAGCTCAAGTCAGCTTTGACTATAGCTCCGGTATTGATTTTGCCTATGGGTTTAGGTTCTTATACAATTTACTGTGATGCCTTGAGATTTGGCCTTGGAGCGGTTTTGATGCAGGACGGTAGGGTGATTACCTACGCGTCCAGACAGTTGAAGGTGCACGAGAAGAATTATCCAGTGCACGATTTTCAGCTAGCAGTTATTGCTCACACCTTGGATATTTGGCGTCATTATTTGTATGGAGTGCATTGTGAGATTTTCACTGATCACCGTAGTCTGCAGCATCTGCTTAAGCAGAAGGATCTGAATTTGAATCAGAGGAGGTGGTTGGAGCTTCTCAAGGATTATGATCTCACTATTTTATATCATCCGGGGAAGGCCAATGTAGTGGCCAATGCCCTGATTCGCAGAGCAGATTGTTTGGGGAGTCTAGCCTACCTTCTAGTAGTAGAGCTTCTATTAGCACTTGATGTTCAGGCTTTTGCATGTCAGTTGGTGAGATTGGATCTATCAGAGCCTCCGCGGGTATTGGCTTGTGTAGCCTCCAGGTCTTCTCTTTATGATCAGATTAGAGCACGCCAATATGATGATCCACATTTTCTTGTTCTTCGGAACAAGGTCCGTCGTGGTGATGCCAAGGATGTGGTTATTGGTGATGATAGGGTCATGAGGATGCAAGGCAATATTTGCGTGCCCAATATAGATGGGCTTCGAGATTTGATTCTAGCTGAGGCCCATATTTTGCGGTATTCCATCCATTCGGGTGCCGCAAAGATGTATCAGGATTTGAGGAAGAATTATTGGTGGAGGCGGATGAAGAGAGATATTGCTGAGTTTGTGGCTCGGTGTCTCAACTGTCAGCAGGTCAAGTATGATCACCAGAGGCCAGGCAGACTACTTCAGAGATTTGATATTCCAGAGTGGAAGTGGGAGCGGGTCACCATGGACTTCGTAGTTGGACTCCCACGGACTTCGAGGAGGTTTGATGCTATATGGGTTATTGTGGATCGGCTGACCAAGTCCGCGCACTTCATTCCTGTTGGTACTACTTGTTCTTCGAAGCGTTAGCTAAGATTCATATCAGGGAGATTGCCCGATTGCATGGGGTTCCAGTTTCTATCATTTCTGACAGAGGTACACAGTTCAAATCTCAGTTTTGGAGAGCCATACAGAGAGAGTTAGGTACTCAGTTCGAGTTGAGCACAACTTTTTATCCTCAGACCGACGGGTAATCGGAGCGTACTATTCAGATTTTGGAGGATATGTTGCGTGCATGTGTCATTGATTTTGGGGGTTCATGGGACCAGTTTCTGCCACTCGCGGAGTTTGCATATAATAACAGTTATCAGTCGAGTATCCAGATGGCTCCGTATGAGGCTTTATATGGTAGGAGGTGCAGATCTCATGTTGGTTGGTTTTAGCCTTCTGAGGCTAGACTATTGGGCACAGACCTGGTTCAAGATGCGTTGGTAAGTCGAAGTTGATTCAGGAGCGGCTTCGCACGGCGCAGTCTAGGCAGAAGAGCTATGCGGACTGGAAGGTCCGGGATGTATCGTTCATGGTTAGGGATAGGGTGTTGTTGAAGGTGTCACCCGTGAAGGGTTTTATGCGGTTCAGGAAGAGGGGAAATCTGAGACCCAGGTTCATTGGGCTATTTGAGGTGCTTCAGAGGATTGGGGAGGTGGCCTACAGACTTTCCTTGCCTCCCATCTTGGCGAGTATTCATCCGGTGTTCCATGTTTCGATGCTCCGGAATTTTGTTGGTGACCCATCTCATGTTTTGGACTTCAGCACGGTTCAGCTCGAGGGTGATATGTCATATGAGGTAGAGCCAGTAGCTATTTTGGGTCGTCAGGTCAGAAAGTTGAGGTCTAATCATATAGCTTCAGTGAAGGTTCAATGGAGAGGGCAGCCGGGGAAGGATGCCAACTGGGAGACCGAGTGGGAGATACGGGAAAGATATCCTCGCTTATTCGAGACTCCAGGTATGTTTCTAGACCCGTTTGCGGACGAACGTTTGTTTAAGAGAGGGAGGATGTAACGACCCGGCCGGTCGTTTCATGAGATTAGCACCATTTCCCCCATTTCTTCTTTATCATATATTTCTTAGCATGTTTATGTTTTGTTGGGTCGGATGGTTTGGGTTCGGAGTAGTCCTGGTGAGAACAGAGGCACTTAGCCTCTTAAATTAGCTTAATAGTTGAAAAAGTCAACTGGGAGTTCACTTATTGGAAACCGACCTCGAAATGCGGATTTTATGGCTCGGATAGCTTCGTTAGGTGATTTGGGACTTAGGAGTTTGTTCGGAATGAAGTTTTGATGTCCGGTGTAGAATTAGGCTTGAATTGGCGAAAGTTAGTTTTTGGCGATTTTCGGTCGGCAGTGGAAAATAGGGTATAGGGGTTGGAATGAAATTCCGACAGGTGGAGCAGGTTTGTAACGTCATTTTGGATATGTGTGGAAAATTTCAGGTCAATCATAGGTGTTTTGGTTGGTTTCGGCGTTGCTGGCGAAATTTAGAAGTTTCAAAGTTCATAGGCTTGAATTTGATGTAATTTTGATGTTTTCGTGTT
This sequence comes from Nicotiana knightiana, assembly GCA_005239525.1. Taxonomy (NCBI): domain Eukaryota; kingdom Viridiplantae; phylum Streptophyta; class Magnoliopsida; order Solanales; family Solanaceae; genus Nicotiana; species Nicotiana knightiana. Next base: position 394,507 of record ML386448.1, on the reverse strand, counting down.
GTTTTTGGTGTTTCAAAGGCTCGACTAAGTTTGAATGATGTTATAAGGTGTGTTGGTAGGATTGGTTGAGGTTCCGGGGGGCTCGGGTGTATTTCGGATCCTCAAACGGGCACTATTTGGCCTTAAGAATTCTACTATTTTTTTCTGGTGTTTTAGCAGCAGTGAATCCTTCAATGCGATCGCATGGACTCATCCGCGATCGTGTAGAGTAAAAGAGTGGGGCAGGAATTTTTTTCTATGCAATCGCGTGGTTAGGATTGCGAACGCATAGGTTGGTCAGGTAAAGCAGTGCGATCACGTGTGTGCAGGTGCGATCGCGTACAGATTCTGAGGCGCGTGTGTGGGATGGCCTTTTGTTCTATGCGATCACGTGTGCTGGTGTGCGATTGCGTAGAGTGGTTCGGCATGTGCATCGCGATCGCGTGTCTATGGTCGCGATCGTACTGAGGAAAATAAATGACTGGGCAGAATGTATTAAAGGCCATTTGTGCGAGATTAACTCATTTCTTTCCTCCATTTTTGAACTAGTTAAGAGCTATTTATGAGGCATTTGAAAGGGAAGTCGAGGGAATTACTTGGAGGTAAGGTTTTCAACTTCATAACTCGTTTATATGTCGGTTTCTAAGTAATTAAACTGGAAAATTTTGGAACTAAACCCAAATTTGGGGAAGAAAGGTGCATGGAATTGGAATTTTCCTTTTGAGGATTTGAGTGGGCAATGTGGTCCGATGTTACTGTTCTTGGTATGTATATAATCGTGGGAGGACAAGGATTCTAGTGATGTAAGTTTTATCGAATCCCGAGACGTGGGCCCGAGGCTCGGGTTTGGCCGAATTTCGAGATTTTTGTATAAATTGATAATTTTCGATTGGGTTGTGTTCCTTTAGCATATGTTGATGATGTTAAACTAATTTAGGTTAGATTAGGAGTAATCGGAAGCCAATTTGAGGGACAAGAGCATCGCAGACTAGTATTGTGGCTCGGTAGAGGTAGGTAATAGTTATAAATCTTGTCCCGAGGGTATGAAACCCCAGACTTTGTATTTCTCACTATTTTTAGAATGGCGCACATGTCGGATGAAGAGTATGTGGCGCGCATTGATTTTTGGATTGGACTTGGTCTTCTCCGCGGCAACTGTTGAGTTGTGTATTTTACTCTAAATCATATGTTAAATTGTGTTCTAAAGACTATTGCTATATTTAGGCTATAAGCCATGTTTGGGGCCTTGTGACGACTTGTTTAGACCCTTTGGGGGCTTTTTACTGCTATTTCCTCACTGTTGATACATGATTTACACTCAGTCATATTGTGATTACTGTTTTCGAAACTCAACCTTGCTTACACAATTTTAAGATATAAAATGATGTTTTGGGTCGAATACCCTGTTTTACTGATACGCCCGAGGGGCTTTTGAGAGGTTCTGACTGAGTGAGGCCGAAGGCCTGATTGTGAGGATATGATACGCCACGAGGTGGCTTGATATTAGCGCTTGGGATGAAGGAGCCCCTCCGGAGTCTGTGCACACCCCCAGTGAGCGCAGGTACCTACTGAGTGCTGAGTGTCGAGTGCCGAGTGATGAGTGATTGGGAGGCATGAGTGACAGTGAGTTTGACCGAGGGGCTGATACTGAGTGGCTGTGAGGTACTCAGTGATGTTTTGCTAGAGGGGCGATTTATGATTCATGTTTTTTTTTCCTGAGGGGTTACTTATGATTTATTTCATTTTTACACTAAATCATTCGGTTATTTTTATTTATGAAATTGTTGAAGAACACATTTTTTAAAGGATTTTTCTAAAGTTGGTTTTAAGGCATGATGATTTCATATATCTTTGTATATACTGTTGGATAGAAAGGCTATGCATATTGTGAATTGATGATATTTATTTTTTGTATATCCATTATGTGGTTCTTGCTTCTTAGACTTGATTTATTTTCATTACTACTGAGTTGGTGTACTCACATTACTCTCTGCACCCCTGTGTGCAGATTCAGGTGCAGATACCGAGCATATTCACCTATTCCGTGCGGAGCTGGAGTTCGGGTTATAGAGGTAGTTGTTCAGCGTCTGCGACATCTTTGTTTTCCCTTATTTTGTTATATCTAGCTATTCGTTCGGAGGTTTTGTATTATAATAGTATACCTTTTGGCATATTTCTCTTAGATGCTCATGACATGTTGACTCCGAGTTTTGGGGTTGGTTGGACTGTTTAACTGTTTATTGGCCTAATGGATTTAGTAAATTCTATATACTTTATGAAATGCCTGAAATTGGTTGGGATTTTTGGACAGAAACCGTAATTATGTGATTATTGGCTAGCCTAGTTCCACGATAGGAGCCATCACGACCTGTTTAGGGTTTGGGGTCGTGATAGGAGTGGTCGTGGTGAGAACTGAGACACTTAGTCTCTTATTGGCTTAATAGTTGGAAAAGTCAACTGGGAGTTGACTTTTCAGTACACGACCTCGGAATGTAGATTATATGGCTTAGATAGCTTCGTTAGATGATTTGGGACTTAGGATTGTGTTCAGAATATGGTTTTAATTTCTGGTGTAGAATTAGGCTTGAATTGGCGAAATTGAGTTTTTGGCGATTTTCGGTCGGTAGTGAAAAATTAGCTATCGGGGTCGGAATGGAATTGTAGAAGTTGGAGCAGATTCGTAGTGTCATTTGGATGTGTGTGCATAATTTCAGGTAAATCGGACGTGTTTTGGATGGTTTCGGCATCTTTAGCGAAATTTAGAAGTTTCAAAGTTTATTGGCTTGAATTTGATGTGATTTTGGTTTTTTTGCATTGTTTTAGGTATTTTAAAGGCACGACTAAGTTTGAATAAGGTTATGGGATATGTTGGCATATTTGGTTGAGGTCCCGAGGGCCTCGGGTGAGTTTCGGGAGGTTATCGGAGTGTGTTTAGCTTTAAGTTGTTGCTGCTGCATTTTCTGTTGCTGGATTCCTTCTACCCGATCGCAAGAGTGGGGCCTCGATCGCGTAGGTCTGTTGAGGGAAACTGGGAAATTGTTCTATGCGATCGCCATTTTGGGTCTGCGATCGCGAGGGTCTGTCTAGTTGGATACCGCGAACGCGTGGCTGAGGTCCCGTTCGCGAAGAAGGATTTGGAGCAATCGTGAGGAGGAGGAATTTCTCTACGCAATCGCGTAGTAAGGGTCGCATTCACGTTGCTTTGGGAGCTGGTTATCAGCGATCGCGTGTGTGTTTCTTCGATCACATAAGGTAAGTTGTGGGCCAGTCCATTTTTGTGCTGCATCGCGAGGCAAATTCCACGATCGCGATGAAGGAAATACCTGGGCAGAAAGTTTAATTTTCAAGAACGGGGGTTTTAGGCAATAACTCAAAAGACCATTAGAGAGCTCGAGAGAAGGAGGATGTGGAGGAGATTTTCAGTGGAGTTCTTGAGGTAAGTGTTCTTCAATCACATTTGGGTTAATATCCTGATTTAGCCTTGAGTTTTACCATGTAACTTGAGGAATTAAAGTGGAAATTGGGAAAATGGGATGAAGATTTGGGAATTTCTTGTGATGATTTGAGTGGGCAATTAAGGTCGGATTATGGTAAATTTGGTATGGGTAGACTCGTGGGGAAATGGGGATTCTATTTATGTGATTTTTATCGAATTCCGAGTCGTGGGCCCGGGACTCGAGTTTGGCCAATTTCGGGAATTTTTGTTAAAATTGATAGTTTTCGCTTGGGACTTAATCCTTTAGCGTATATTGATTATGTTAATCTAGTTTGGTTAGATTCAGAGCAATCGGGAGCCGATTCGAGAGGCAAGAGCATCACGGAGTGGTATTTGGGCCGGGTTGAGGTAAGTAATGACTATAAATCTTGTCATGAGGGTATGAGACCCCGGACTTCGTATTTTATCACTATTTTTGGAGTGGCACACATGCTGGATGACGAGTGTGTGGCGTGCACTGATTTGGATTTGGACATGTCCTTCCCGCGGCAACTATTGAGTTGCGTATTTACTCAAAATCATATGATAAATCGTGTTCTAAAACTATTGCTATATTTGGGTTGTAACCCATGTTTGGGGCCTTGCGCCAACTTGTTTAGACCCCTTGGGGGATTTTACTGCTATTTCCTCACTGTGTTGACTTATGATCTACTCTCAGTCATATTATGTTTAATTGCTTTCGAAACTCAGCCTTACTTACACTATTTTGAGTTATAAATTGTTTGTTTGGGTCGAGTACCCTGTTTTACTGATAGCCCGAGTGGCTTAGTGAGAGTTTCTTACTGAGTGAGGCCGAGGGCTTGATTGTGAGGATATGAGATGCCACGAGGTGGCTTGATATTAGCGTTTGGGCTGAAGGAACCCCTCCGGAGTCTGTACACACCCCTAGTGAGTGCAGGTACCTATTGAGTGTGAGTGCTGAGTGACGAGTGATTGGGATGCATGAGTGACAGTGAGGTTGCCCGAGGGGCTGATAGTGAGTGATTGTGAGGTATGTTGTGCGACTGTTTCTGAGTGATGATTTGCCCGAGGGGCGATTTATGATACATGTTTTGGCCCGAGGGGCTATTTATGATTTATTTCATTTTACACTAAACTCTTTGGGTATTTTTCTGAAATTGTTGAAAAACACATTTTTCAAGGGCTTTTTCCGAAGCTGGCTTTTAAAGCATGTTGATTTAATGTATACACTATTGGGAAGAAAGGTCGTGCTTAATGTGAATTGATGATTTGATCTTATGTGTTTCTTACTGCTTAGACTTGATTTATTTTCATTACTACTGAGTTGGCTTACTCACATTACTCCCTGCACCCGTGTGTGCAGATACAAGTGCTGGTATCGAGCGCTAGTTTCCTTCCTTCTTGTGGAGCCAGAGTTGGGACTTGGAGGTAGCTGTTCTGCGTCCACATCATCTATTTTCCCATTTGTTTTCTTGCATTTAGTTCCTCGATTAGAGTCTAGATGTATTTTGACAGTAGGTTTATTTTGTACTACTCGTAGATGCTCATGACGGTCTACTCCAGGTTTTGGGGTAGTGTATAAACTGTTTTGTTCATTTAGTTGTTGTGATCTGCCTAAACGAAAGCAATTGGTGATATATCAGAACTGTTTTGGAAATTATAAAAATATTATGTCAGTATGTGATTGTTGGCTAGCCTAGTTCCATGTTAGGGGCCATCACGGCCGGCTTAGGATTTGGGGGCGTGACAATGGGTAATCAATATTCATTAACAAATGTGATTAAACTTAACTTACCTATTCAATTATAGGAAAAACCCTCTAAAAATTTGACCTTAGCCGTCTTCCAAACCTCCCAATTCATTTTCTTCCTTCCTCGAGCCCACCTTTAGCCCTTTCTTCAACTACTATTGTGGTAGGAACACATTCTTCGAGCAGGAGAACATTCTGATTTGAAAGAAAGTATAAGTTAGGCTACTTGCGGTGCCATCTTAATATTCTAATATTCTGCGTCCTCTTGCTACTTCCTGAGGAGATACTGAAGAAGCAAGCAATGGAGATGATGAGAACTTATGACAAGGTGTAACCTTGAAAGGTGGAAGCAGAGTATGAAGAGTTGTCACAAAAGAGAAGGAATGGGTGAGGAATTGACACAGGTAAATCCTTTACCAAGTAGGAGAGCCATCAAATTTCATAAGAAGTGATAGCTAACGCATTGTATTTAGCGTCTGCACTAGCACGAGCAACTATTTGTTTCTTTTCAGGGCCCCAAGAAATTAGATTATCACCAAAGTAAATGCAAAATCCAGTGGTTGAGGGACGAATTGTAGGACAACCAGTCCCGCATAAGAGTAACTAAAAAAAGTGTTGAGATAGGGCGATGAGGGAATATAATACCATAATATAATGGAGAGTGCCTTTCAAATACCTTAAAATGCGTTTAAGACATTGATCATGAACAGTGATGGGATCGGCCATAAACTGGCAGACATGATTAAGTGAATAGTTGAGGTCCGGTCGAGTGAGAGTGATATATTGGAGAGCACCAACAGTACTCCGATAGGCTGAGGATCATAGGGAGGTGTACCATTTAAAGCTAAAAGTTTAGAACAGGAAGCAATTTGTGTAGCACAAGGTTCACAACCAAGCATGTTGGTCAGGCGGAATCAATCTAAAGCATATTTGGTTTGTGACAGAAGAAGGCCAGATGAGTCACGCTGAGCTTCAATGCCAAGGAAGTCATTGAGATAACCCAAGTCCTTCATGGCAAAAAATTGACTGAGACGGTGAATAAATTGAGTGAGAAGAGATCCATTGTCACCAGTTAAGATGATGTTGTCAACATAAAGCAAAAGGACGATACAACCAGTAAAGGAATGGTGAATAAAGATAGATGGAGGTATCTGCAACACTCTGACGAAAGCCACTTTGGAGAAGATAGGTACTGAACCGTTGAAAGCATGCCAATTTTCTTGACCAAGACCAACACTGGCCTTATGGAAGCGACAAAAATGAGCAGGCTTAGAAAGATCAACAAATCCAGGAGGTTGTTGCATGTATACCTCTTAAAGTCAAAGACCATGGAGGAAGGTATTTTTCACATCAAGTTGGTGAATGGGCCAATTTCATGAGATGGAAACTGCTAGAACTGAATTTAGTAGTTCGGAATGGTAAAGAAAACCATAATGGACTAAATTGATGAGAGGCATCCTTTATTTAAGCGGTCTATATCTTGGCCACCACATCATTTTGAACTATTCAAGGACTGGTCCAATACTGAAGCATGTATCGAATCTGTATGATTGTAGTCTTCATTTGAATACCGCTCCGTGCAAATCTCGAAGAATGCATTTTTGTATTCCAATTAAAAGATAGGCATACATCAAGATCTGTGGGTTTGGCCACGCAAGAAATGCGTCCGTGTTCATTTTTGAAAGATGACCCCCAATCTTTCCATGGTATAACCATTCTAATAACGAGCATAGTTGACATCACTGATCCCTTCTGATTCAGGTATTTTTGTAAGTGGACCGATCATCTTCATATAGAATTGTCTCTGCTTGGTCCGATCTAAGTCTAGATCCTTCATTACAAAAGTCATCTTTCCCATGTATTTCGGAAGGACGAGCGTATAAAAGAAAAGGGGGAGCCATAGTGGTAGGGAATTTCCGGGTTATGTATGTGTTGTGACCTTATGAACCATGTTAGAATAAGTATCAAATAAACCAAAAGTTATCAGCTTCTTTCTTGAGTGCTTCTGTTCGATATGATCTATCACAAACGCTTTTGAATCAGACTCTTCCCCTACTTTCCACGCATCATGAGCGGATTATTTCTCCCTCTGAAACTCCAGCCAAATTGTTCAAGGATGACGGTAAACCCCTTTGAAAATCACAAGGCGGACAACTCGTCGATCTTCGTCTAGCTCCCTAACTACTTACTAATAAAGAGAAAGAATAAAAAATGGGTAGAGAAAGATTCTGTACTAATCGTCAAGACGCGATAATTCATGATTCCCAACCAATTAGTCGTCTGAATCTTAGAATGTGCTAATGGTTGGTAGCCCGCCCAAGCTTTCTCGATCAGTCGAAAAATTTACCCTCCCCCCTTTGACTTGAGCATTGAATTGACCGTTTGTACTGAGGACGACCTATGAGATGGTTTGAACCGGTTCTCAAACCTACTACTACACGAGCAATCTTCTTCAGCTAAGGCTAGCAAATCAACTCTTTTTTGTTAAAAAGAGATCTCGGATCAAGGTCTATCGACCCCACTGTGCTCCGTTGGTCCATTTAGTGGATCCTCCCCCGCAAAAACAAGATCATATTGAGCAGCAACTTCGAGGAAGATACCATTGGGACATGATATTACCTATGTATGGTGACGAGTGTCATGCCAGAGTCTTTCCGGGTTGGCTCAAGCTAAAGCAAGAGAAGGGAGTTATCTCTTCGCTGAGTGAGCCCGATTAGGAGCGGACGCACACTAGATCAGAGCAAGTTTAGCTGGCCCAATGGTACAGACACCTAGTAGGATGAGTCATAGCGGGAATTGTACCCACATCTCGTTGAGCTGCTCCAGCAAGCACCCCTTTTGGAAGCCCAATTTGTAGGATCAAGGAGAACACTCGCAGGCGTGCAGGCGTTTTGAGAGAGCGCAAAACTCTAACTTGAGTAAGTGCCAGCCAGGAAAAAGGGTTAGCCTGAAGTGGTGGTTTAGCCAACGGGGGAACGTGCAACGGTTGGATTCAGCACGCTCTTGGAATATCTGTGGAAATCCGAATGCATATCCCAACACGGAGAGATAATCCACTACATCTACATAAAAAATTGTATAGTCAAATATTTCTTATCCTTAAAATATCATATATGCACTGCTGCTGATCCTTCTAAATCCGGCTTCAACCGAGCATGCATCTGCCGCGGGAACATGAAGAACAAAAATTTACTTTTATGTTGAAGTATTTCCCATTAGAGGCTGGGGGCGACTTGTACGTCTTGGAAAAATCATGCTTTGTATCTGAAGTTATTGGCCCACGGTCCTCAGTGAGGAAATGACCTAGAATAGAGAAGAGGGCCGATAGGAAGTTAAAATCAATTCTTATTTCTTCTTTCTCAAAAACTTGATATGAGGGGGCCCACTGGGATGTCCATAATTGAAGCATTTTTCTTCATCGACTGTCGATTTTTTACTAGGTGGCCGATTTTTTTGATGCTTTTGTTTGCGCAGGAAAGGGTAAGGGTTCCAAACTTAGCGTGTGAGCTTTGATGAAGAGTTGCATCACTATTCGTTTCCTCGTTGCTCGATTGCTCATTTGCTTCTTCCTTTGGGCATGAAGTGTTTGGTGAGGCCTTTCTTCGCCTGTTGAAAAGCTAGCCCTTGCTCAAATATCTTTTTTATTTAGCACTAGAGGGAGCCCTCCAATCTTAAAAAACCGACGAAATGCGATCTCATAGGGAATTTCCTATGAGGGCTGGACCCCCAACATCTGTAGAAGAAAGGGAAACTCAATCATGAAACTGAATTTCCAAGCAGAAGGATGAGGAAACAAAAATCCACTATTGCAAAAAATCTTTCCTCCTTTTTTAGTAAGGGTGCCAGCCGCAAGTACGATGGGACATTCCCCATCATAGATAAAGTAGGACAAGGTGCCTAAAAACTTCAGCTTCTTTCCAAGCTAAAGATCCACCCTGTCTTCCATGTGGGGTGTCTAAAGACATACCATCCAGACATGGAAGACCCTACAAGAGGTGTTTCTAAGAGGCCACCGGAAAGGATCACAACTTCCTTGTCGAAGGAAGTGGAATATGTGATGGTGGAACGCAAAGTTAATCGACGTGGTGTCCCAGCTTAAACTTTTGACTTGGTAAAGTAGAAGGTTCTATAGAAGCAGGGAAGCTCTAGTGTTTTGCTAACCAGTGTGAAGTTGAGTTCTATCTTTCCTTAGTTCATGCAAGGCCAACCTTCGGGTTTTTTCTTTCAAGAAAAACCTCTTACTAGGTGGTTGTTCGCTACAGCCTTTAAGTATCGCCTAGCCTCTCCCGCCATTCTCCAGGAAACTAGAAGCTCGCAGCTGTTCAGCCGCTTCTCTAGGAGATAGGAGATGTACCACCTGACTGGGTTCAGGACACAACCATCGTCACAACTGTCTCCTACCAAGTCCATGGGTTGGAACCTATAACAAACTGAAAAAGCACTTCTGTCGATCGACGAATGCGTTCGGAGGTTGTAGCAGTGTTGAATGAACGACTGATTTGGAACCAGCCTGGGTAACTTTAAAGGTGGTCCCGATGTTAGATTCTGAAGAACGGACAGTTTTATTGGTGACCCATTTAAAAGAAGCTAGAAGCTTTGACTTTGATTAGCCAATCGAGTGCGGAGGGTGCTGTGGTCCTCTTTATTTGTTCCCATTAACGACCATAAAGCCCAACACTGCTCCTGCCCGCTACTTGCCTACTTGCCCTTTTTTATCACTATGACTAGCGCTCGGCAAAGGAATGTTTTTTCCCAAATCCGACTTCATTTTTCGAGCGGCTCTCTCTGTTGACGATGAAAGCGATCGTCCGGGCTGTTTGAAATAAGCGGTAATTTCTCCCAGACCTAATCCTAATAAATATCACGTGAAGTGCGTGATTACCCAGATTCCTAATGCCTTAATTATATTATATATATAATAATTTATCGACATCAGTCCCCTTCCTACTCCAGCTAATGGAAAAATGCCTTTGAATGGTCGTAATCATCGACAACCCATTCGACGTCCACCATAGGCTCGACGAGCTGTCCTCCTAGATTTCCTGAAGGTAATGCCATGGCTTTTTAAAGATTGATGACTCTTGATGCCAAGAAGGAGGCCTACTAGATGAGACAGACCATTGTTCATAGGTTAGTTATAAGCCCGGAGATCGAATCAGAATCTTCCCCTTTGAGAGGGATTCTTGTGCCAACCATAGGAAGAAGAACTCAGTTACTATTCTTGAATCACATTGGATTAATAACTTTGTGCTGATCTATGAACGAGCCTTCTATTTTATTTATACTATACTTCTTCAAGTCTCCATCATCCCGATCTCTTTTTCCTGCCTGTCCAAATAAAATAGAACCTCTTCTAGTTCAAGGTCGAAATCCTCAAACCAATCAAAATCTGATTTCTAGTTCATTATTCTTATGATAAGAAGTTATGTGTCATTCATGTGATGAGAATGCTGAGAATGAAAATTAGCAAATTTCACATCTACGGAAGATTATGTACCCCAAATTATTTAGACTTATGAAACTAAGCGGGCGGCGAAGGTATGACCCCTCCCCCATTGAACAAAAGGGTTCTGTAGGGTGGGCTAACTCACATACTGGATAGGTGACTCGAAATTATACTGCTAGTTTCGTTCCCTCGGGGAAGAGAAAGAACAAATCTATTATAATCTTAGTAGAGAACAGAGGAGGAAGAAAAATGTAGGTTCTTCGTTCCGTCCTTGACCTATATGATCAATAGTTTAATCCATTCACTGCACCACCTGGAATTCTTAACTAAACCTTTACCTCTACAAGCAGAAGGCGTTAATGAAAATGTTCAAGTAAAATAGCCATCAAATGCGAATTGATGTTGAGATGGAGTCCTTACGGAGGTACTTCTATTATCAGATGAGGCAGAATCAGAACCTGGAGATCAACCCCAAGGACTGACTGCGGGAGCAAGGATTTGATTTCCAACTACATGACTTGATTCCTCTTCTTCCACTTAGTGCTCGGGGGGATAGAAAGTGGGTTGTTGGCAAGCATGACGAGAGGGCGAGGTTCAAAGGAGGAAAGGCTTAGGGTGGATAACTAGGCACCCAAAGAGGAGGAAGGGCGTAGTAATCGACGAAATGCTTCAGGGAGCTGAAAATTAGCATAGATCCGAAGATTCCTGATTACGGCAATCTTTCGAACTACTGCTAAATTCATGGGCAGGCAAGAGAGAACCAGGCAAATTGAAAGATCTTAGTAGCTAGAGGAAAATAAAGAAAAATTGATTCCCGTAGTAGCAGCGGGCGAAATGGGAGCTGCCTAAACCGTGAAAACGGGGTTGCGGGAGAGCAATACAAGCGTCGTGCAGCTAGGAGAAGCAGCCCAAATGCTACACCCTAGATGGAGAAATTCCAGTAGCCAAAAGCATCAGTAGCTTAGGCTCTAACCGCGTGCCTGTTGAAGGATGAGTCGGCGACTCATGGGCAGTGGGTTGGTTAAGGGAACCCACCGGAGACATAGCGAAAGCGAGTCTTCATACGGAAATTGTCACTGCTTATGTAGCCGAACCTGGGTGATCTATCCATGACCAGGATGAAGCTTGGGCGAAACTAAGTGGAGGACCAACCGACTGCTGTTGAAGAATCAACGAGTGAGTTGTGGTTAGGGGTGAAATGCCAACCAATAATATCTGGTTCTCCCCGAAATGCGTTGAGGTGCAGCAGTTGTTTGGACATCTAGGGGTAAAGCACGATTTTGGTGTGGGCCGCGAGAGCGGTAACAAATCGAGAACAACTCTAAATACTAGATATGACCTCAAAATAAGAGGGGGACAAGGTCGGCTAGTGAGACGATGGGGGATAAGATTCATCGTTGAGAGGGAAAGATCCCGGATCACCATCTAAGGCCCCTAAANAGCTTGGGTGAAACTAAGTGGAGGTCCGAACCGACTGATGTTGAAGAATCAGCGGATGAGTTGTGGTTAGGGGTGAAATGCCACTCGAACCCAGAGCTAGCTGGTTCTCCCCGAAATGCGTTGAGGCGCAGCAGTTGACTGGACATCTAGGGGTAAAGCACTGTTTCGGTGCGGGCCGCGAGAGCGGTACCAAATCGAGGCAAACTCTGAATACTAGATATGACCTCAAAATAACAGGGGTCAAGGTCGGCTAGTGAGACGATGGGGGATAAGCTTCATCGTCGAGAGGGAAACAGCCCGGATCACCAGCTAAGGCCCCTAAATGACCGCTCAGTGATAAAGGAGGTAGGGGTGCAGAGACAGCCAGGAAGTTTGCCTAGAAGCAGTCACCCTTGAAAGAGTGCGTAATAGCTCACTGATCGAGCGCTCTTGTGCCGAAGATGAACGGGGCTAAGCGATACTGCCGAAGCTTTGGGATGTCAAAATACATCGGATGTGATATTTGAATTCCTTGTCTTGTCTTTCCGGTGTTTCCCGAAAAACAATAATTAGGAATAGAGAATATATATATCAAAGAAAGGTCTAACTGTTGGAATCATTGTTTCCATTATTATTTGATATATTTCGGTCATTCACGTTAGTGAATTAGGTGAAAGTGCGGAAAGAGAGGGATTCGAACCCTCGGTAAGCAAAAGCCTACATAGAAATTAAAATGCTATGCCTTAAACCACTCGGTCATCTCTCCCGAATATTGATTATGACCCAAAAATAGAGTGAATAGCGAGTCAGTCATAAACAATTATTGATTGGATAGGTATGACCAATCCATTCTAACTAGAAAAATAGTAAATTTTGCATTCCCTTGCCTTGAATGAAATGGTGGGAATCCTTGTTTGATTTTCTTGAATATCCTCCTTCCTTGGATTAGTACTATGACGCATATATCAAAAGATCAGTGTGAAATTTGAATTAGATATATCTTTCTTTTTTCAAATTCAAAATTAGAGTAATTGAGGTTACACAAAATCTCCGCTAGAAAAGGAAAAAGTTGAATCTGGAAAAGTATTCTCTAAGGTAATGTAATTGAGTGAAATTAATTTTGTATCATACAAGAAAGGAATTCCATTTGTGTATGTGCTCCCGATAAAATGAAATAAGGTACTATATTCCATTACATACATGGATCGGGTTGAAAAACCAGAACCAGTTTCTCTTGGAATCCTGAATATGCCAATAAATAATTAATTGTACTAATCCACATATGTTTCTCTCCCATCAATAGGTACTAGTTGAAGTAATGAAAAAATTCCGTATTTGTTTGATGACAAATGCGAAACAAAAAAAGAAAAAAAAAGATCCTCCGTTGGGAATGAAATTATGCACCATGTCTCCCTTTTCACATAAAATGGAGAGATGAATTGATATATTTATTGAATCCGTCAGCACTGACGGGACTCGAACCCGCAGCTTCCGCCTTGACAGGGCGGTTCTCTGACCGATTGAACTACAATCCCAGGAAAATTAGGTGTACAGCTTAAAATCAATTTAGATTCGAACTATTTAGTTTCGCTGTGTTGTAACAGAGACACGAATGATATACTTAATTATTATTATTATTATTATCTAATTATATATAATTATTATTAAAATTAAATTTAGTAGACTCATAGTGGGCTAATTCATGAATTGAATCAAATGGGGCCTTTTAATTTAACGAATTTTACTTAATTAAACTAAAGAGTCACGCTCTTTAAATGCCGTATAAGAAAAGAAGAAGAAAGATGCTTAAGTCATTGCTTCCAATTCGATAAAGGGCTTTTTTCATTTCCACGAAAGTTCGTCCCAACAATTGTTGCAGAGGATATAAATATGAATATGAAAAAATAGGTAACCGCCTGGAGAGTCGTTTTTTAGTTTTTAAGTGGAATGTTCCTTATCATAATAAGTAGTCCATTATGAATCGCCAAAATCTTCCTACTTCTCCATTGTTACAATCAGATCCGAAAAATGAGAAATCAATCAAAATGGACCTGAATTGAATCATGACTATATAAGCTATTCTGATATTAAGAGATTTAATATAGATTTAATTCGTGGGAGCGGACCTTTGATTTCCTTGGACCACGTAAGAATTCGTCGTCCGATTGAATCTGCTTTTTCCTGGATGCTCTATAGGAATCCATCGCTATTCCTTTCCTCCACCGATAAAGGTTCATCCCGAGTCACAAGAGCAATCTCTTTTTTTTTTTTAATTCTTTTTTCTTTTCGTTATGGTAATGCAATGCAAGAGGTCGGAAATCAGGTTGTTTCTGATGATGAAAAGAGCTTTTATCTTATGTGAAATTTATGAAAACCCGAAATGTCGGTAATGTTAGAAGACGACCTACGGNATTATGAATCGCCAAAGTCTTCCTACTTCTCCATTGTTACAATCAGATCCGAAAAATGAGAAATCAATCAAAATGGACCTGAATTGAATCATGACTATATAAGCTATTTTGATATTAACAGATTAATATAGATTAAATCCGTGGGAGCGGACCTTGATTTCCTTAGACCACGTAAGAATTTATCATTCGATTGAATCTGCTTTTTCCTGGGTACTCAATAGGAATCCATCGCTATTCATTTCCTCCACCGATAAAGGTTCATCCCGAGTCACAAGGGCAACCTTTTTTTTTAATTCTTTTTTCTTTTCGTTATGGTAATGCAATGCAAGAGGTCGGAAATCAGATTGTTTCTGATGATGAAAAGAGCTTTTATCCTATGTAAAATTTATGATAACCCGAAATGTCATAATGTTATAAGACGATCAGATGCCGTAGGTCGGTATATCTTTGAAACCTCAGACGGAGAGAATAAACAGACTCCTCGAGGGCTACTTAAGCCACTTTAGTGCAAACCAGAAGGACTTATCATGTTGGATGTTGCTCGGTCATGGTATAACTTAACAACCAAAAAGCTCTGCGTCGAACTTCAGCCCCTTCAAGTTGGCCACTGGGTAACAGCCTCTAACGCCCCACACCATTGCGACAGGAGGGGGCTTGCCCATCATCCTACTTTTCTAAGAGGTGGCAGGAGCGCAACGACCATAGCCCAAACCTACTTAAACAACCTAAAGGCTTGGCCTGGTTTGCAAATAGAACTTGTAGAAAAGCGTATATAAAGGTAGCCTATAGACTCAAGAGACCAGCTAGGTGAAAACGAACCTCGTGTTCCATGACACGATCAATTCGACTCAAGGTCCGGCGATAATAGAAGTTGCTTACTTTCCAAGTAGCGAAGGAAAGGGGTAGGGATTTTTCGTAGTAATATTGGGCGGGTCTCATGAGATCTATGCCATCCGTCACAATCAAACGATGGTCGAAGGACCATTCGATTCATTAAGGGGCATAGCTGCGCCCTCGCCCGGTGCCAGTTCAGGACTTAGAAGCAGACGGGCGGGCCGTGCCTAAATTCAGACCGGACCAGACTCTTCTTTGTTTGAGCTGCTCCCAGGCACGCAGACCGAAGATCTCACTTTTCCTGGATAAGTACGTAGAGATCTTCATGGGACCGTTGAAGGAGTCCCAATCGATACTTTCTAGGATTCCTTATCACGCCAAACATGGAGATATTTCCGTTAATAGATCAGAGGGTCCCCCCTTGAACAAATTCTTAAAGGTTAGGTTACTACCTGCTTCTATTGAAGAGGTTTACTTTGTACTAGACGAAGGTCATATAGATCGAAATCTGGAGCGATAAGAACGGAAGGGTTGGTATGGCCACAACTACAACTACTAGCGCTTCAAATTAGATTCTAAGGGCGCTACTGGAAAACCTTTTTAGGTCCTGTAATAGGGAGGTTTAAACCTCGAAAGCCTTTGGTACTTCGGTAGGGTCGAACGGCTTTTTTTGCCCCAGCTTGGCAAATCGCATCCCCGCACAACGACATTCTTTGTTAGTGCGCCCCTTACCGTTCTCGCTCGGTCTTTCAATGGCTGGGAAGGCAATCATAGAAATGAAGCCTATTGCCACGCCGACCATCAAATACGAGATTGGGCCCCTTCTCAAAGATTTGATGGAATGGCCCACCCCACCCAAGAGCGCTTATGTCATATGGGAACTCATGGTTGGAAACAATCCTTATGGTTTGTTTTGATATCCAGTAGGAATAATAATAAAAAAAGTAGAGGTTGGTGGGTGAGCCTACTGATAGGACACTATCTAGCTTGGTTCGGAGAGCACTTGTTGGGTTAAACTTTTATTTGTTGCTAAATTTTACGGCCTAAATACTGAAATATTGACCCTAATTGTTCAGATGGGTGTTCACCCCAAAGTGTTCTCGGACCGCATGCATACATCCGTAAGTAACTTAGTGCAACATGGAAAATTTCATTGAGAGGAATCAGCAAAAATAAATGGGTCAACAACATCAACATGTGTATTTGAGAGATTGTCCTCGGGCTGAGGAGTGTCCACATGAGTTTGTTGAGGTGTTTACACAGGCCTGTGGTCCTCTTTTATATTCTGTCGATAGTTTGGATTGCTCCACCTAAGTAGAACGAAAAGAAGGAATTGGAAAACACTCTTTCTACTAGCGTGACGCTGCTGGATGCTTCTGATCAATAGAACACGAAGAGGAGGAAAAAAAAGCTTATGATGAGCATCTATTTGAGTCGATCATTTCCAAGATCTAATTCCAGTTTTTTATTATGTAGTGGAAACGCCTTACAATCTGAAGTTTTACGCTTAAGGAAATAAATGTTCTTGGTGGATGAAAGACTTGGGACCCCCAGAATTTGTATGCAAGATGAGCCTACATGAGTGCCAATCAACCGAGACACCAGGTTTGAGAATAAGGTGGGATTCCTGGATCTAGTGGCCGGTGAATCACTAATCAAAAAGCAGATTTTAAAGAGATTCTTCATCGATCTAGTGTCCGGTGAATCACTGATGAAAGAGCGAGCAACCTCCGGGTTTAATGATTTGGTGGGATCAAGATACCTCGTTGCTGACCTGGGAGCAGGCTTGCTAACCTTCGGCCATAGTGACTAGTGACGAGAGAAGTTGCTTAGGGACCTACAGAGCTAGTGATCAAAGCGGAGTCAATTCATATTAAAACCAGAAGTGGAAATTCAATGTCAATCGCCATCTCCTTGGCACATGTGACGGTTATCACCTCTACCACGTCCTCCTTAACGTCCCTTGTTATCTCATGCGGAATTCTTCCTCTGTTGAGGCTTCTAACTGGTCATCTTTACCAGCTCTATCTCCTCTACTGAATCTCCTTCGACTTCGTCCTCCCTTTTTGCTCATAAGTAAGCTCTTCTCCACGGCGTATTTTGACTCTTACCTTCGCTTATTCCATTCGCTTTCTTGTTTTTGGCTCAAGCAGTAGGTCCTTCGACCTTCAAAGCAATATGGAAAGCTCATTCTCTACTATCCAGAAAAGACAAATGCAATTCAAAAATTCAGCTCGAATATTGCATTTTGTCTTCCTCCTTCACTCTACATCGTAGAGACAATAGGTTAAAATCCTTCATGTTCTTTCTCATAGAAATTTTTTAAAAACATAGTTTCTGATTCTTAAACTTATTTATGAATTTTACTTTGACATGACTTGGTAGAAATTAATCCTTAAACTTCAGAACTTCTTATTCTCCATAGCGCTTCTCCTCCAGCTCCCGCTTCTGTCGTACATGTGCTTACCACAAACCTGACTTTTTGTTTTCTTCAACTTCGTGGTAATGAAACGTACCTGCTCTGGGTCCGAAATCTCTTTTAGTCCGAAATACTTGTCCATCATGATTAACCAGTCTAAGACCACGTGACGGAGGGGTCTCGGCTTCCATAAAAAAAGTTAGTAACTTCTACGCTAGTGTTCACAATTACTCGACTTCCTTAATTATATGTGCTTCTCCTTCTCCTTCCCTTCCTTGCTTCGAGGAGGTTATATAATAGTAACAAAAGGAGACATGTATAGAATAGAAGTCTGCCCCAGTCATTAAACCTAGCTCACCAAGCCTTAGGAGTACTTCGCCGTGGGCTTGGCTTGTTGCGACTGAATCTTGTTTCCGATAGAGCACCATTGATTTGTCTATTGGCAAAGAAAACCCAGGAATTCAAGATTTTGTTCTGTCCTCCAGACATTTATTATGTTGTCACTACTGCTTGCCAATTTGAATTGCATCAAAGCTCTCGTTCGAATTTCTTATACGGNGATTTTGTTCTGTCCTCCGGACATTTATTATGCTGTCACTACTGCTTGTCAATTTGAATTGCATCAAAGCTCTCGTTCGAACTTCATATACGAGAATTCTAAACAAGAACTCGAGACTTGAAATGAATCCAAGTGGAGGTTCTTTCTCAGGGCGTAAGGAATAGCACGCAAAAGACAGCCTGGAAAGAAAAAGACAAGATTTAAACATAAAAAGTGGTGGATGAGCGGTAATGGTTGGGGAAGGGGTCAAGTACATCCTTTTGTTCTCAGTTTGTGGGAATTTCTTCCATCACTAACCAGTTCAGCTCGGCTAGTGGGCTTTTATGTTCGAACCTCGAATCTGTACTTGTTCGACAAGACCAGATCCATCAACAATCCTAGGTCCAATATTTGCGTGTACGAGCTAGCCATCAATAGACGGACATCCTTTTACTGCAGTCTTCCCCTATTGGGCATAACCTTTTCTCCGTTAGGCTCCTGTAAGGGCGGGTATGAGAAGGGTCCCCCTCTCCCTTATCAAAGCTTAGTTATCCGTGAATGAGAACTCGTTTTGCTTGTTGGCTGGCTTATGATGGTTTTCTGTANGTGTACGAGCTAGCCATCAACAGACGGACATCCTTTTACCGCAGTCTTCCCCTATTGGGCATAGCCTTTTCTCCGTTAGGCTCCTGTAAGGGCGGGTATGAGAAGGGTCCCCCTCTCCCTTGTCAAAGCTTAGTTATCCGTGAATGAGAACTCGTTTTGCTTGTTGGCTGGCTTATGATGGTTTCCTGTCCCAATTCAACATATTCCTTTTTTTGCTCCTGCTTGGTAGCAGGCTTGTGTGCGAGCTTGGTCCGGTTTCGATTCCTAAAGCCCACGGAGAAGGGTGTGGAGCCTCACTTTCCATGCTGCTCGTCCTGCCAATATGTTGGCGTCGATGAAGGTTTAAAGCCTCTTTCCTTCAACACCGACAAGCTAGTAATTTTATGTTTCTTCTTGAGCGAGTGAAGTGGTTCACGGATGTGGCACGAATGCATAAATTTTTTTGCTTTTACTTTCCCTCCTTCGCTTATAGTTACTTACAATTCCAATCCCTTTTTTCCCTGATAGATGAATATTATTTTTCCACTGAATACCTCCAAGGCATATACTTAGATGTAATCATCAGTGGCACTTCTTCAGCCTTTTTAACCTTTTGTCTTAATTATTGAATTGAAGTTATATAAAAAATAAACTGACAAAGGGCCTGTTCACGGAGGTTGTTGTAGTTTCCGTAGTTGTAAGAATTTCTTTCGCACGATTGGGTTGGTGTTCAGTGTACCGCTTGGGACGCCTGTGCTTTTCATGAACATCTCAATGTCCAAGATCAAAAGAATGAGGGGAAGAATCGACGAAGCGAGTATTCTCGAAGAGAAAATCATGATGGAAAAAGCATGAGGAGAATTCTAAACTCGAGATGTTAGAAGATGCAAAATCAATGGGTGTAGGAGCAGTTACAATTGCTTTGGCGGGAGCTGCTATCGGTATTGGAAACGTCCTTAGTTCCTTGATTCATTCCGTGGCGCGAAATCCATCATTGGAAAAACAATATTTTTGTTATGCCATTTTGGGCTTTGCTCTAACCGAAGCTATTGCATCGTTTTCCCCAACGATGGCCTTTTTTATCTCATTCGTATTCCAAGCCCGTTAGCTATCATTTACGGTGGGTGGGTAAGCAAGAGAAGATCCATGTGGTTAGACTAACTAGTCGAGAAGGTTAGCGAGGATCCTGGTATGGTGAAGTGAAAGATCTTTCACTATAGTGGGAAGAAGACAGGTGGGAGCGAGCGAAGCGAGAGCAAAGCAAGCTCTAGTGGTGGATGGTCTTCGCGGTCCCATTTCATCGACATAGTCAAAAGCAATGAATGTTGTAAACACACAAGTGAAACACGAATGAGTATAGGTTTTGGGGGATGTAATTTCGATCTAAACTCGGAAAACCATATCTTTATATACGAAATTACTTCGTCCTTTTTTTTTTAGCCCTTTTTCGTTTGTGCATCTCCCATGATTTCTGTTGGTCAACAACCCACCAAAGTGCTCTATACTTCTTCACTACTCGTACATGCTTGATGGAGTTAAGTTGTAGTGAGGGAATCGTTTTGTCTCAATCAATCAAGAATGCATCAACTGGATAAATTCACTTATTTCACACAATTCTTCTGGTCACGCCTTTTCTTATTTACTTTCTATATTTCTATATGCAATGATGGAGATGGAGTACTTGGGATCAACAGAATTCTAAAACTACGGAACCAACTGGTTTCATACCGGGAGAACAAGATCCGCAGCAATGACCCCAGTAGTTTGGAAGATATCTTGAGAAAAGGTTTTAGCACTAGTGTATCCTATATGTACTCAAGTTTATTTGAAGTATCCCAATGGTGTAACGCTGTCGACTTCTTGGGAAAAAGAAGGAAGATGACTTTAATCTCTTGTTTCGGAGAAATAAGTGGCTCACGAGGAATGGAAAAAAACATATTATATTTGATCTCTAAGTCCCTACATAGCAATCCTGAGTGGCTCAAGGAAACATATTATATTTTATCTCTAAGTCCCTACTTGTAGGAATGACATAATGCTAATCCATGTTCCACACGGCCAAGGAAGCATCGATTTTTAATCTCATTATGACTTGGTCATTCAGAAGGGATTTTAATTCGATCAGAATAGTGGAATGGAAGGAAGTAAAAGAATTAAATACTCTTTTCTTTTCCAATCTCCCCACCAAGACAGACGTTCGGAAAGGTTTTTGAGATTCTCAATCGCTCTTTTTAGTGGGGAGGAATAGTGCGGGAAGGGAGCGAGACCAAGCCGAGCTACTAGTAGAGTAAGCCCTTCCCACGTGTCAAGTTAAATATGAATAAATGAATGCAACCTCAACCAGAGAGATCAACCAGCGCCTTTGAGTTGAGGACGCTGGCGGCGCAGAACGAACTAATCCGCGACCAACAAGTTTTCTGAAAGCGAACAGAATGGAATTGTTACTTTCAAAAAATATTGCTTCAAAGAAAAGAAAGAAGGTCTATTTTCCCACGTAGTTCGTCGTTCAACCCAACGATTCTCTTCTCAAAGTATTAGAGATAGTCTTTTTCTAGTTAGACTTCTATCAATGGAATGAAACAAACATCCCTTCCTATTTCATTGTTTGTCCTATCAGATAGAAAGAAAATTAGACCCCAAAGAGCCCTTCTTTACTATACTACTTCAGGGGGTGGGGGTGAAGGGGGGCGGAGGGTTTACATAGAACCGAGGCAAAGTGGTTTATGATTGAATCTTAGAGGCATTCTTATCATTTGGTAGATCCAAGTCCATGGCCTATTTCGTGTTCACTCGAAACTTTGGAAACAACCGTAAGAGGTGTGATGTTGTACATGCACTCATTTCAAGGGGGTGCAACACTTCTCAGTTTGGGCCTCATGTTACCTATATACCATGTTTTTACGCTCTGCTCTCTCACGACCCCTACTCTAATAAAAAGAGTAAAGGCCCCTACTGAAGATAGGTCGCCAAACTACGACCGAGAGTTTCGCCTTTTGAAGCGCAAGTCGCTTAGGGCGACCGGTCCAGGCCGAGCCAGAAAGGCTTTGATGACTCAAGATTCATATTAGGGAAAGAAGAGTGAGTGGAAGAGGGGGCAGACCTCGGCCCGATCATCCAATTCGCTCCAACAAACATGCACGGTTCTGTAGTCAAAGCAACTTTGTCACTTTCGTGTACCCATATGACGACAGCCCTTTCGGTGGTTCCTTAGGGATTGATTCACTCTGCGTAGATAGAGTTAATGTAGAAAACCTTCCACTGGCAATCGATCGTGTTTTTCACAGGATTTTTCGGTACTCATGTCAACATTCTTACTTCTGATATTTCCAGTACTTCCCACCATAAACATTCCTCGATTGATAGAATGTTCCGCTACTGACACTTGAAAGAGCAGCTTTCAAGATCTCGTCGCTTTGGTGAATCACTTGAGCATGATACATATTCGGTGCCATGGAGCTAGACCAGTGAGCTATTACGCTTTCTTCAAAGTATGGCTGCTTCCAAGCCCACCTCCTGGTTGTCATCGCTCAGTCACTTCCTTTTCCACTAAGTGATTGCTTAGGGACCTTAGCGTACGATCTGGGATGTTTCCCTCTCTACTTTGGATCTTAGCACCCAAAAAAACTGTTTGTACAAACGATCTAGGCTTGTGTTCGGAGTTTCCCTGGGGTTGGTAAGGAGAAATGGGGCCACCCTAACCCATTGACATCATACTCTCTACTAAAATAGATTTCGTGGAAAACCACCTATATCCGATCTTTGTTGGCCTTTCCCCCTTAGCCACAAGTCATCCCTGTATTTTTCCACATACGTGGCTTCGGTCCTCCAAAGCCTGTTAGAGCTCTCTTCAACCTACTCATGGCTGGATGGATCGGTTTAGGGTCAAATAGGAAGAACTATGAGATTCCACCTCTGGAAAGCGCCTACACCGAATGGCTTAAGCTGCTGTTCTCATTTCCTCGCTGACCCATCATGCAAAAGGTATGCCGTTAGAGTTAGTGCGCTTTACATAAAGTAAAGGCTCTAATATCCACTCCTTCGACTGATTGTTTGCATTTGATCTCCGGTTCTCTATTGCACTCCCTAATAAGGTTCTTTTCACCTTTCCCTCATGGTACTTCTATGTTATCGGTCATTGAGGAATACATATGCTTAGAGGGTGGTCCCCCTTTCTCGCATAAAAGCGATCACAATTCGAATACGCCGTGTTTTACTGGGAAGGATCGAACCATGGGAACGAATCTACAGGGCTATCACCTTCTTTGGAAAGATCTTCCAATCTTTTCACAATTACTGTTCACTACGCCCGCTCCTTTAAAGGGAGGCGGCTTAAAAGCTTACCTTATCTCTAGAGAAAGGTTTGGAACCCTAACCAACGTTTTGGTTTTTGGAGTTTTTTCCCCAACCGAGGTTAGGGGGTCATTAGACCGTACCTTGCTTCTGAAAAACGTTGCTAGACTAGCGCGGCTCGCTTCGCTCTTCAAGCTCCGCCCCCCTTACTCAACCTCAACATCTAAAAAAAATCCCTTTCTCCATTTCTAACTAAGGTAAGATTTGAAGCCGTAGCTTGCTGGTTTTTCCATCATCCAATCCACAACAAATCGAATGAAACCTGGCGAAATAAAAAAGTGAACACTTTGCTGAGGAACAAAACTTCGTGTTTGTTTTTCTTCAAACCCCCAATCCTCTCTCGCTCGCTGCTACAAATGGGGTCTCGGTTGATTTCCCTTCCTTTAGCTACTAAGATCTTTTAGTTCTCTAAGATGTTTCAGCTCGCTAAGTTTAAAAAGTCCAAAGAGCACAAACTAACCACGGAGCTTGGATACGGTTTCCCGATCGGAGATCCATGGATCACAGACGTTATCTCCCATGGCCTTTCACCTATGAAAGCATCATTCCTTCTCAATGCCCAGGCATCCATCCAATGCATTCTTTTCGATCTTGTACCCTATGTAGCGGTACACTGAACACCAACCCAATCTCGACAAGCGGTACACTGAACACCAACCCAATCTCGACAAAAAGGAAAAACAAGTACATCTTTAACAGCCTCTATTCCTAACGTGAACGGCCGCTTTCTTGGAACTATTTCATAGGCACTTCCCATTAGTTAGACGTCACACTCTATATAAATAAATAGTTGAAGCGTGCGATAGAAAGAGGAAAAATGTATTGATTGACTATTAAGTGCAAGCCCGTAAATAGACGATTATGGGTAGTTCAGGTGCGCTTAAAGTCAACTACAACTAGAAGGTATGCTAATCTTTCCACCAACAAGCCTTTGACTTTGACTGTTAAAAGCGGAAAATAGGCATACAGTAGTTTAGAGTAGAAGGAGTGAAAGCCACTTGACTGTAAGGAGAGGAGCTCTAAGTTAGAATTCAATAGTCTAAGCAATGGTTATCTGTCCGTAACAACTACTGGTGTCATCACCCTGCAAAGAGGTGGAACCAACCAAGACTGAACACTAGCCCCATTTTGTAGACGGGTTGGGACCGGCCTTCTATCCTGGTGAACAATGTTCCACTGATTAGGCGGGGACATGATTCGAACCTGCAATCTTCAGGTCATGAGCCTGATGAGTTGACCAATTCCTCTACCCCGCTTCTTCCCCTTCTCTTCCGAACTCCGGAAACCAAGGTTCGACTATCATGTGTTAAGCATATAGTCTGAGTAGCATGATTGGAGCTTCTTAGCGCTTAGGCCACTACCTAAAAGTAAGTTTTTTGCTATTTTCCTCTTACATAACATAGATGGAGGAGATAGTAAGAAAGAGTTTCAACGCAACGATTTCTTCTTCTCTTATGATTTTTCAAGTTACANCATATAGTCTGAGTAGCATGATTGGAGCTTCTTAGCGCTTAGGCCACTACCTAAAAGTAAGCTTTTCGCTCTTTTCCTCTTACATAACTTAGATGGAGGAGATAGTAAGCAAGACTTTCTACGCAACGATTTCTTCTTCTCTTATGATTTATCAAGTTACAGGGGGGAGACCAAAAAAAGGAGAGTAGATTGGCTGGTTTTTCCAGTCAAGTATAGTTGATAATCCCATTTTCTAATATGAATTTGAATAGATTCTCTTTATTATTATAAATATAGCTTTTTTATCTTCCACCTTATCTCCACAGCTTTGGGCGACCCCTTCCCCTTCCTCTTTTTTTTCGTTTCAAGCATGGACCTTAACTTACCAAACTAGCTTAGTAAAGTAGAAATCATTAGTTGTCAACTGTTCATAGTCACCAGTGGAAAAGGGCGTAGCTTTGACAGCTCAAGTTGCCCTCTCATGGTTGAATGTGAAAAAGAATTGCTTTTGTTTAGCAACAGTCTTATAAGGATGATGCTTCCCCTGTGCCTTATCAATAAATAATAAGGAAGACCGGGCTAAAGGTAACTACTTTTTGCTCCCCCGATGAAAGGCATAGTAAGTAAAAAGACTATTGGTTTCTTTACTTCCTTACCTCGGGTCAGTTGAAAAAGCTGCTAAGAAGAAAAGTTTTCTTTTCTCTTGCGACCTTCCATGACAAGGAGGGTTGAAGGGATCGATCCCAAAAGCCTTTCACGAGGGGAAAGATCCATTCTTTATAGCCTTTACGAAAGCTCCTGAAGAGAAAGAGGTCTTTGTTGCTTGACTGCATGAACCAGGTCCAAGTCTTGCATTGGGCATTCCCACTGTTGACGTCCCATCGAGTTAGCTAGTTAAGGGTGAAAGAAATTTAGGAATGAATAGCAGGCAAAGTCCTTGCTAGGAGTTCCGGTTAACTTTCTGTATTCCTTAAGGTTACAGGTGAAGCTGACCTCCCGCGGTAGCCCTTGGACCTTATTNAATGAATAGCAGGCAAAGTCCTTGCTAGGAATTCCGGGTAACTTTCTGTATTCCTTAAGGTTACAGGTGAAGCTGACTTCCTGCGGTAGCCCCTTGGACCTTAGCCTCTTAAGGGTTGGGTTCTAGTGGCGGGCTCTTGGGTCGTCCGGACCCATATCTGGTAAAAGTGGTGGCCTGGTTGTCCCCACACCCCCTTATCATGCGTGTCTGTGGGAGCAGTTTGTGCTAGCATTTTGGCGCTCGCCTTATGGTTCTCAGTCCTCTTTCGCCGAGATGCCCTTTAAAAAGATTCTTTTCCGCATCGGAATAAGACCCGCTATACTAGATTTAGCTTGTTCGGGTGCGGATGGGGATTCCCCAATAGATTCTACAGATTCAGATTTGGATGCCCATGCACATAAACATATGGATAGGGATGTCGATTCAGATACGGCTAGAAAGGCTATATTGAAATCACAGGGTAACGCGAGGGATAGGAAAGGCAAATCAGGTTCACTTGACCAGGTTCATTCGGTTAGGCGCCGGTCTCGTCCCTCGGTTTTGGGGCGTGACAGTTTTCAACCGCCAGATAGTAAAGGAAGGCGCCATCCCTCCTTTCTCTCACAATCACAATAGTAGTACAGTCGAATGGTTGAGTTAGACGGGGGATAACGGTTGAACTATCAAAGAGGTCCGCTACCAAAGAATTAGGAGTTATAACATTCATAAAAGAAAGAAAAAATGATTATAGGACCTTCAACTAAGAAACAATAAGACGCATTGCTTAAGTAAGGTAGTCGCTTATTTTATTAGGTATACCACTCTGCGAGCAGAGCGAATCAACATAAATTTTTCCGAATATCATTAATATCGTTCGCCCCTTATCTCCTCATCTTCCTATTTATAAGCCACCACTTACTTCGAAATTTTCAATTTCCCATAGAATCTCCGGAGCTTTCCTAGCCACTATACTTTTCTTTTTTTTTTCTTTGTCTGAAAATTGGTTCAATTGATTTCTTTCAGGCCCTACTTGAAAAGGTTAGGTTCTCTATGAGGCGTCGAACCCTCGCCTTATTTTGTAGTAGGGCGATTGGATGGGAGGTGAAGCTCAGGCCCTCGAGAATCCGCGTACTTCCATGGGAGAGCATTCCTTGGAGAAACTCCATACCCTTCTTTCGGACCTCGAATCGAGGGGAGTCAATTCCGAGTCCTTCTCTCAATTAAAAGAGAAGGTACCCCTGCGAACAGATGGGGATGACCACTCTACCACATAGTGGAGTGGATATCTAGGACTACTAAAATGAAGATCGTGTACAACAATAATCCTATATTTGATGTAGATTTATCCACATTTCTATTCCTTGTAGAGGAAGGTTAACTGTTTGCTGGCTGGGAGCTGTACGGGCGGTAACGTCCACGTACGGCTCCGTGAGAAGGGCGGTGGACAGAAATGGCCTTGTTGTACCTCACTCCCGTCTTCAATGGGGTCTGATCTTTCTTTTTTGGGAGAGTATGCCAATATGTTCTTAATGAGGTGCGGGGCTTTGCATCTGACATTTATTGGGCGCCTTATTTTGTAGTAAGGCGATTGGGTGGGAGGTGGAGCTCAGGCCCTCGAGAATCCGCGTACTTCCATGGGAGAGCATTCCTTGGAGAAACTCCATACCCTTCTTTCGGACCTCGAATCGAGGGGAGTCAATTCCGAGTCCTTCTCTCAATTAAAAGAGAAGGTACCCCTGCGAACGGATGGGGATGACCACTCTACCACATAGTGGAGTGGATAGCTAGGACTACTAAAATGAAGATCGTGTACAAAAATAATCCTATATTTGATGTAGATTTATCCACATTTCTATTCCTTGTAGAGGATGGTTAACTGTTTGCTGGCTGGGAGCTGTACGGGCAGTAACGTCCACGTACGGCTCCGTGAGAAGGGCGGTGGACAGAAATGGCCTTGTTGTACCTCACTCCCGTCTTCAATGGGGTCTGATCTTTCTTTTTTGGGAGAGTATGCCAATATGTTCTTAATGAGGTGCGGGGCTTTGCATCTGACATTTATTGGGCTTCTCTCTTCGGGAGCATGCGCCCCGGTGTTTTTGTGCAATAAACCCCTCCGGCTGAAGACTAGTGGTAGGTGGTCCTGCAGAGCTTTGGGAAAAAGGTAGCCTTGTGTGTAAGCATAGGAATGAACCGTGAAGAACCCTCAGACGACCTATCTAAGATTAGGGGGGATCCTTAGTAGTTGTGACCTTTCACTCTTCCACGGACTGATACATGTACCGAATGCTAATACGGGAAAGTTGACTCTTGGGTCTGGAACCTGGACGGTTGCTCCGAGAAATCCTTTCTTTATCGTCCACTCAGGGGGATGCGGACACACCGGCACGGATTACATGTGACAGTTACAAGAATGGCGGGGAAGTTAACAGTACCTGATGACATCCAGGGATGGATGTAGACCCATCGGGTAGGGATAATCATTCCGGTCCTAGGAGAAGTGGCGACCATTCTCAAGAACCAAAAAGACTAAGCTGAGGGAAGCCCTATGAGTCACTGAAACAACGTCAGGAGTGCCCTTTTTCTATTAAGAACAGGTCGTATTGATGACCAAGAAAACTCTTCCGAAGAAGCAAGCTTCAACGCTCCCCAAGACAATAGGGCCATCATTGTGGGGAAGTTAAAGAGCATCCAACGCAAAGCGGCCTTTCATTCCCTTGTTTTGTCGTGGCACACACCCCCTCCCCAGAAGTACCCCCCTCTCCCCGGCTCAGGGGGACCAGAATATGCCTTTTGTTTTCTACCCTTCATCGGCCCTTACCGCCTTCCTTAACAAGCCCTCGAGCCTCCTTTGCGCCTCCTTCTTCATAGAAGCCGCCGAGTTTACCCGGAAGTCCGACTTCTATGGTAGAGAACGCTGTAATAATAATTGGGCCATGAGAGACTCTTTTAAGTTTTGCAATAGAAAGGGCCCGTTAATAGAGCTGGGCGGCGTGGCGATACTTGTTATCAGGTCAGAGAGAGGCCTGGCCCGTAAGCTGGCCCCCTTAAAAACCTATTACTTAATAAGGATTTGTTACGCGCGATATGCCGACGACTTACTACTGGGAATCGTGGATTCCGTCGAGCTTCTCATTCATATATATACAAAAACATATCACCCACTTCCTACAATCTAGCTTGAACCTTTGGGTAGACTCTGCAGGATCAAAAACCATAGCTGCACGGAGTACGGTAGAATTCCTCGGTACGGTCAGTCGGGAAGTCCCTCCGAGGGCGACTCCCATACAATTCTTGCGAGGGCTGGAGAAGCGTCTACGGGTAAAGCACTGTATCCATATAACTGCTTGCTACCTGCACTTCGCCATCCATTCAATGTTTAGGAACCTAGGTAATAGTATCCCGATCAAATAGCTGACGAAGGGGATGAGCGGAACAGGGAGTCTACTCGACGCGGTTCAACTAGTGGAGACTCTTAGAATAGCTGGAGTAAGAAGTCCCCAAGTGAGCGTCTTATGGGGGGCCGTCAAGCACATACGGCAAGGATCAAGGGAGATCTCGTTGTTGCATAGCTCAGGTCAGAGCAAGGTGCCATAGGACGTTCAACAGGTAGTCTCACTATTGGGCACTCATGCCCGCCATTGTCATTGTATACTCCCGCGGGTCGAAAGGTGGCGGGGAAAGGAGGGGGACACTGGGAGAGATCTATCAGCAGCGAATTCCCCATAAAAATAGAGGCACCTATCATAAAGATACTTCAAAGGCTTCGGGATCGAGGTCTCATTAGCCGAAGAAGACCCTGGCCAATCCACGTGGCTTGCTTGACGAATGTCAGCCACGGAGACATCATAAATTGGTCAGCGGGCATCGCGATAAGTCCTCTGTCCTACTACAGGTGCTGCGACAACCTTTACCATGTTCGAACGATTGTCGACCACCAGATCCGCTGGTCTGCAATATTCACCCCGGCCCACAAGCACAAATCCTCGGTGCGGAACATAATCCTAAAGCACTCCAAAGACTCAAATATAGTCAATCAATAATGTGGTAAGACCCTTGTAGAGTTCCCCAACAGCATAGAGCTTGGGAAGCTTGGATCAGATCAAGATCCGAACAACAATGAGCACATAACTACTAGTAAAAAGGGAGAAAGTTGACTTTGAGAAAGAAGGTTCTTCTTGCCGCTTTATTAGTAAGTAAACTTGTTTTATATCTCCTCAATAAAGGCGAAAGGTCACTCCTAAAAGCAAGCTTTCTCTTATATACGATACCATACCACATTACTTTATTTGCCTTCTTGCTTAAGGCACTAGTTTGGATGGAAACCCTGATCAGGCAGGTGGCCTAGCTAACATAGCTATCCGTCAGAAATAGCTACATTCCATTACAGGCTACTGTAGAGGCATATAATTTTCTGGGTGTTAAGAAAGATATTGAATCGAAAGCGGACATGCTTGCTCACTGGCTAGATCGGGCTGTCTGTACCTTTTCTAACTCTTCTGTCTGTAAGGAAGCTTGAAAGAGGGAATTCTCTGGTCTATGACCTCGAAAGAAAGATAGTCTTTTTTTCGATTCCGCGCATTGGAAGTGAAACGGGCTATTCATAAAATAGTCTTCCTGACTTCTTACCTCTTATCTTATTGTAGGATATAATCGAAGAGAGAAAAGTCTTCTTATCAATTCCTTTTGAATAAGGCTACGCTCCTTCAAGCCTTTGAAACTATTGAAAATAGAATCTTTATTTTCAGGCGGGTTTTCTTCTCCACCAACAACCAAGACGCATGAATACACAATTTTGGCACAACTTGAGAAGTTACAATAGTAGAGCAATTAGGGGAAATTGGGGTGCTTTTGCACAAAATTGAACATAAGATATAATTGCTTAGAGATGACAATTCGCACGATCACTACTAGACTTATTCAAACAGATAGGGATATTTTTCTTTCATTTCATTTTCCGCTTCCCACGTGGCTTCGAGAAACGGTTTGAAAACCCGATTCATAAGATCCATAAAAGTTGGTGGGGCGTTGGTTAGCCCAAAAGACATTACCATAAATTCAAAGTGCCCATAACGAGTCCTGAAGGCAGTCTTAGGAATATCCTTCTCCCTGATTCTTAACTGATGATACCCGAACCACAAATCTTTGAGAAGAACCTAGCACCTTGCAACTGGTCGAACAAATCATCTATCTGAGGCAATGGGTATTTGTTTTTGATGGTGACCTTGTTGAACTGCCGATAATCAATACACATCTGAAGCAATCTGTCTTTCTTTCTGACAAAAAGAACCGGTGCGCCCCAAGGTAACATACTAGGCCGAATGAAACCCTTTTCTAATAGACCTTTCAATTGTTCTTTTAACTCTCCCAATTCTGCTGGCCCCATTCGGTAAGGTGGAATAGATATTGGCTGCGTATCTGGCAAAACATCAATCCCGAAATCGATCTCCATATCTGGTGGAATTCCAGGAAGCTCGTCCGGAAATACTTCAATAAATTCATTCACAACAGGCACATATTCGGGAGCAGGCACCTCTGAAGTGGTGTCCGCAACCCGGACCAAATGGTATATGCACCCTTTTCTGACAATCCTTGAGGCTTTAAGGTAGGAAATGAATCTACCTCTTAGCACAACATTATTCCCCTCCCACTCGATAACTGAAACTCGAGCCTCATAATCGTGGTTTGGCAGTCTAGTTTCGCAAAGCAAGAATAGAGCCAATCCATCCCCATAATTACATCAAAATCTACCATTTCTAACTCAATAAGATCTGTCGTGGTATCCTGAACACACACCGTGACAACACAATTTCTATAGACTCGCTCGGCCGTAATAGAATAACCAATTGGAGTCGACATAGAGAACGACTCGTGAAGTTGTTCGAGTCCAATCCCAAAACATAAAGCAATAAATGGAGTAACATATGACAATGAAGACCCGGGACAAATAAGAGCATAAACACCATGTGACTGAACAGTCAGGATACCTGTGACAACATCTGGAAAAGCCTCGGCGCTCGGGAGACCACTCAAAGCATAAAACCGGTTGGGTCCCCCTTGACCCCGTGCTCTACCCCTACCTGCTCCGCGCCCTAAAGAGCTGGATGGCTGAGCAGCACCCCTACCAGCGCCCTGACTGGGTGCGCGATAGTCTCACTGGATATGGCCTCTCTCTCCACATCTATAGCATACCGGTATATCCAAGTAACAAGGCTCAGAATGAAACTTCCCACACTTAGGGAATGAGGCCCTCCGCTGTTGCTGAAACCTCCCATCGGAACGACCCCACTGATGGAACCTCCTGTTGTATGGACCTAGTCCAAAGGGGTCTCCCTGCTGATAACTGTGCCCTAATGGCGGCGCACTGGCTGAGGACTGAGCATATGACTGAGATGGCCCTGATGACCCTCTCCCAAGGGCTGATCTCACACCTTCAACTGAGCTCCCATGGTTTCCTGCTGACAGGGCCCTACTACCGCTCTCTCTCTCTCCATCTTTATATTCAATTTCCGAGCCTCTGTAATTTGGGTGAATCTCGCTATTTTCCCATAATTAATATCCGAATGCAAGGAAGTTGTATCAGCTTCATTAATAACCAAGGGACCAAGGCCCTGAGCAAATCGACGAACTCTAGCCTCTATCGTAAACACCATGTGAACAGCATATTTGGACAAGTGCACAAACTCCATATGATACTCCCACACACTCATGTTTCCCTGCTTGAGGGCATCAAACTTTGAAGCACGGGATGCCATAATCTCGACACGCAAGAAATGATCCATAAAGGCATCCACAAACGTCTCCCACCTTGCCGGAGGGCACCCCTCTCCACGGGAACTCTCCCATATTTCAAACCACGAATATGCCGCTCCATTCAGATTATAGGAAGCCAACTCAACCCCCTCTATCTCAGTAGCCCTCATAACTCGGAGGGTCATGTACATCTCATCAATAAACTCCTGAGAGTCGGCCTCTGGGTCGGTGCTTGTGAACTCTGGAGGGGCTAACCGTAGAAACTAGATGACCCTGGAACCCGAAGAATCCCCTTACTTGCTAGAGGATGCAGGGGCATCATGTGATCTTTGGGCCTGAGAAGCCACCAGCTGAGTCAACATCTGAATAGCTCCCCTGAGGTCCCCATCAGAAATACCAGGTTCGGAAGCTGGGACTGAAGAAGGATCAAGAACATCAGTAGGAGGAACTATAGCACCCTACGTTGGAGTAGGAATAGGAATATCCTGGTCTGGTATGGAAGAGTCAAGAAGATTCAGGGTCGGGGAATCATTCTTACCCGCACCATCAGATAAAAAATTCGCGGCCACTCCTAGGGTGGCATTGGCCTCTAGGCCGAGTCGACCTCTCTTCTTGGGTGCTATTTACAGAAAATTGGAACAATGCACGAGTTAGGGATAGAAAACTTCACCTTCCACCACATCGCACGATAGAATAGCAATAAAAGGGTACTTTCCTAAATGTCCATGCAGCCCAATAATTATAGATGTGGTCGACAACACACCGATAAGAAGGGTTCTACTAGACACGGCTCCGAGACGTCCTAGGAAACTTTTAAAATCTTAAGCTCTGATACCAAGTTTGTCACACCCCAAAACCGAGGGACGAGACCGGCGCCTAACCAGGTGAACCCGGTCAAGCGGACCTTGATTTTCTTTTCCTACCCAACGCGTTTCCCCCGTATATACAAAGTACCATATTCCATATGAAATAGAAACTTAGGATTCAAGTGTGGATTTACAAACTCAAGATCATTTTTTAGCATTTCAACAGTTGATTCCCAAAACCATGCACAATACATACATAACTTTCCAATACGGACAACAATTCCGAATACGTACAGTTACTACCGAAAACACACATATATATATATATATATATATATATACACCCACAACTTGTCTACGGAGCCTCTACAAATACTAGGAGGTTATACAATACATGCCAGCAACAAGGCCCCGGCTATTCCTTACAATACATAACAGACTCAAAAGAGATGGCATGAATTACACACGGCCCCGGGAGGAAGTGGGGCTCCCCAGTACAGCTGAAAGATGAGGAGGAGGCACCACTAACAACGAACTGAGCTACCTGCTATAGAACCACCTACATCCATATAAAAGATGTAGCGCCTCCGACAAAACGAACATTAGTACTGTGGAATAGTACTAGTATGTATGAGAAAACTTTACTCAAAGTAAAATCAAGAGATGCACAGATAGAAAGCAGTTAAAGGAACCAAAACATAGTGTACAGTGATACAGAAACCAATACAATTGAAAGCCTTACATATTCTTATTTCAACAAAATCATATTTTATCTTTATTACATTCCGTTGCGGCGTGCAACCCGATCCCACCATACAGTTTACACTCCACCCTTGTTACCCCTCCACCCTTATTACTTCGTGTTGCGGCGTGCAACCCAATCCCACCGTACAATTTACACTCCACCCTTGTTACCTCTCCACCCTTATTACTTCGTGTTGCGGCGTGCAACCCAATCCCACCAGACCATCACTTTTCATGGCAAAACATAACAGCCCACAATTCAATCATAGGGTTTCATACCATCAAGAGTACAATTTCATAACACCCAACCAATCATGTGTTCATAATAGTCTTTATCATCCATTAATTCAACCACAAAGATACTCATCAACAAGAATATAAATTCATTACAACCAACAATCCATGTGAAGTTAAGCCATAATAAACCTTGCCAACAATGAGTCATATACAATATTTCCATGGTCATTTAGTTTAATTAGATGAATTAGATCAATTCACAACTCCCGTTCATCACTTGTTACACAACTCTTATCACTTAGATAAATTTACACATTTGAGTTAGTTACCATTCTTTCATACCAACATACTCAAGCATTTAACGAACCTTGCACATGATAGAGTAATCACATAGAAGTCACCTTTCACAATTTCAATTATCATGATAGTCGACTAAGAAAAATCAGAGAATGGAATCTCAGACCTCAACACAACCGGACAATTAATTCACATACACTCAGCAAGAAACTCATACCGAATGTTCGGACACCAACAAGGTGATTCTATGAAGAATAAAGTTAACCATACATACTTGGAGTCGTCCCCTTTTTAATTTCTATCACAATTCACCGGACCGTCTAGCACCGTCAATCTATTCCACAATGTGACATATTTCACATAGAATTAGGAATTTTGTACTCAATTGAGCATTTTATCAAACACTATGTGACCCCTTAGACTACTAACCCCTTTTTAGAGAATAATTACCCAAACTTGTTTTTCCCTTTACTAGATTACGAGGTTTAAGTCACATGCATGCAAGATTTCACTTTTTATTTTCAAGAACCAAACTATGTGTGTTTTATTCTTACCCAAAATCTGAGAAATTGGGGAAATAGGGTGAAGACTTACCTCTTTGGGTGAAGAAGATGACAATAACTCGATAATTTTCGGGCTTGAGTGGTTTTGAAAATCAAATTGGATGATGTTGAAACCTTCTCTCCCAAGAACTCTCTTTTTCTCTCTCTATTTTTGGTTAGAAAATTGTTAAAAATGAAGGGAACGGGTGTTTTATAAAACAGGGGGTCGGGTCTTAAATTTAGAAAATAGGAGCCCCGACACAGAAATGTGGTCAGGAATGCAATCGCAATCCTGCTTTGCGGTCCGCATTATTGTCGCATAGTTGGCCTTCAAATGGGCCAAAATGGGAACCATACTTCCCAGGTATGCGACCACTATGCGGTCTGCATACCTGTTATGCGATCGCATAGTGCGTCGTATAACCTCCCTCGCAAAAACCATGGGGAAAGAATACGATAACTATGCGGTCCGAATACCCAAAATACGATCGCATTCCGGGCCGCATAGTTGTCCTCGATTTGGACAGGCTACTGTCCAGGTATGCGACCACTATGCGGTTGCATACCTGTTATGCAATCACATATGCATCGCATAACGTGCAACTTCTGAAAAATTTAATCTTTCAAGTTTTGGGACACTTTTTACTCAAAATAGGACTGTTTTAAGAATTTCTACAGTTGTAACAGCACAGGGACCTATTCGGGCATTATTTTAGACATAGAAAATTTACAGGTCTTTACAGGGAATCAATGAGATGGGTGTGCCCGATTGTACATACATATGTTATTGTTGAAAGTAACTCAAAAGGCTTATATTTTTCTGCCTGGATTGTAATACTAATAATCTTCATTAACTGTGCGCCTCGTGCCCTTCTTCACCTTGCTTCTTTTACTTGTTGAAACTTGTATCTACCTTCTGAATATCTCATTGCTTTTCACCATATGGGTAGATATTCTTGCTTTAAGGATCCTTATAAAGAAGCTTAAACGTCTTAGTACACACATGTTATGCTGAAGACCTCATATTTATTCATCATAAGCATGATGCAATCGAGTTCCTACGACTAAACTCTTCCACAGCCACAATCAATCTCTTACCAACTATCTTTCTGGATGTAGGCACCATTGTATTACGAATAGAATAGAATTTAGGAATTTGAATTTATACAACTGAGCTCTAACACATGATCTAGAGTAAGAAGAAAGAGTGACAGTCATAAATGCCCTGTAGCCTCATGCTTATAAGTGTGGTGCACAACACACCCATAAACAAGACTCTACTAGACGTGTCTTGTAGACTGCCTAGGACAGAATTTCTCTAATACCACTTTTATCACGACCCAAATCGATGGGCCGCGATGGTAAATTGGTGCCTTACTTAACCGAGTACCAACGTAACGTATCTTTCTTATCATACTATCATAGGTAATTGAAACGGAAAGGTTGTTGTGGGATAACTAGAGTGAAACATTAGGGGACACTTGACATAGGACAACCCAACATGTATAGAAACTCATACATGTGACATACGATCCTATAAGGCCAACGTGATCCTTTATATACTTAAAACATAGCCTGATGTCACGACCCAAACCGATGGGCCGTGACGGGCACCCAGTATCTTACTCAACCGAGTACCAACGCAACATATCTTTCTTATCATTCTATCATATATAAATGAACCGGAGTAAAGCATGAGGGAATACAAACTTATACATATGACATACTAGCCTATAAGATCAGAATGATCACTCGTACACTGAATATGGGCCGACAAGTCCATACATTCTTTCACGTACACAACATATGTCTACAAGCCTCTAAGAGTACATAAATATCATAAAGGTCGGGACAGGGGCCCACTTTACTAATCAATACACGTCCTACTTGGAGAACTCTTAACCTGTCTATCGGGACCTGCAGGCATGAAATGTAGCATCCCCATGCAAAAGAGACGTTAGTACAAAGTATGTACCGAAGTATGTAAGGAATGAAAATTAGTAAACAATAGACATGAGAGAGCATGTCGTAAAAGACTCGACATGTAAGTCTGAATAGCTCTGTGAATCATTTCATATTTATAATGTCATGCATATGCGTATAAATTTCATACCATGCATATGTATATGCGTACATAACATCATCAAGCCTCTAAGGGCATCCCATTATATCATCTCGGCCACTGTGGGCAAATCATCAACGTACACCAACTGATCAGACGGTGTTGCGTATATAATGTCGTAACCTTTTTCCATATTATATATCGTGTATATATATATATATATATATATCGTGTATATAACACCATTTGGTCATGGGTCAATGTACATGTATAAATGAATACAATGCATGATAAGTATGTCAATAAAATCTCTGAGAATGTCATAAGACCATTATGTCTTTGGGTAATAACATGAAGTTAACTTTTTTCAACTTACGATTTTTTTGAGACCCATGAACATAAGGTAGAATAATAGGACACATGGGGAATCAAGAACATAAGCATCTCTAGAATTTATATGAATAGACTCATCTATGAAAGTCGTGCATTTGCTCGTTTCGTTTGTATCGTATGGATCATGCCAAAAGGAAAGAAGGGATAGACTTCACATACCTAAGACAATTCTCTTGGCAATCCCTTTAACACACGTCAATTACGACAAATAACATAGGTGGATCGAAGTAAGGAAAAATCCGTATGATATTCTTTAGATAGATTGCACCGTACTTCCTTAGAATCGCAAGTCCCACGTTGCTATAGTATTAAGTCGTATCGTATGAATTTTGTTGAAGCAATTTTCCATAGTTGATCTGTATGATATCTTTCTTAAATGAATTTGACCATAATATTTCATGACTTCTCTTGCACCACATCCATTATTTAAGAGATGTATGTATCTTCATTTTTGTCAATTAAAGAAGCTTTTAAGCCTTGCAACATGGTGTATTAAAGAAGCATCTCCATTTTTGTTAATTGCTGAAGTTTTCCATTGTTTTGTAGAGATACAAAATGAATTAGAATGGTTTTAAATCTTTAGTTGTGGGCCCCACACTTTTGATGACTAAGCCACCAATATTTCTTCACTTTCCACCTTATAACATGGACTTTAAGAGTCATAAGTGTGCTGCCACGTCAAGGCTTATCCAAAGCCTTAATTAATAACTCATTAATCCTTAATGAACTTGTTAATTCTCCTATTAACCAATTATTCACATAACTAAGAATTATTTCACATAATTGATCAGATAGTCGATAAAAATTAAGAGGAGGGGTGTTTTATTAAATTAGGGGTCGGGTTTTAAAATTAGAAATTAGAAGCCCCGAAGAAGGTATGCGGTCAGGAATGCGATCACATTCATGTTATGCGGTCCGCATACCTATCGCATAAATGGCCTACAGATGGGCCAAAAAGGAAAGCAGACTACCCAGGCATGCGACCACTATGTAGTCCACATACCTGTTATGCAATCATATAGTGCGTCGCCTAACTCCTTACGCAAAAATAGAGGTGCAAGAATGCGACAACCATGCGGCCCACATTCGTGAAATGCGATTGCATTATGGACCGCATAGCTATCCTCAAAATATACAGCAATTGTCTAGGTATGCGACCACTATGCGGTCCGCATACCTGATCTCCAATCGCATAGTGGACTGCAGGCCCGCACAATTCTGGAAAATTTTTATCTTTTAGGTCCTGGGGTACTTTTTACTCCAAAAGGGTCTGTTTTAAGATTTACTACTGATATAACAATATGGGGACTACCCGGGCATCGTTTTTAGTCAAGAAAATTTACGGGTCTTTACATCCTCCCCCACTTAAAATTATTCGCCCTCGAATGAGGACTCAGGGAGTCACTTTGGGTAAGAAAACACAAAGACACCAGCCCCCCTCCCAATTTACACTAACTCTTATATTTCTGAAAATTTTGCCAGAGTTTCCTCTGTAAATAGGCCTATCCACCTGTCAGAGGGCCCCGAAACATATTTCAACAAGTTCCACATAATTTCAGCTACTTCACAAGTTGTACAAATTTTACATAACTCAATTATTTCAATGGGTTGCACATAATTCAACTAACACAATACCCACAAATATGGCACAAGGTTAAAAAAGTCATATGAGGAAGGAACATAGAGAAGTGGGGTGTTCTTGCACAAAATATGACACAAAAATGCATTTTCCTAAAGACAACAATCTTCAAAACCACTACTTCACTTATTCAAACAAATGAGGGTATTTTTCTTTTACCTCACTTTCCGCTTCCCACGTGGCTTCCTCGACTTGTTGACTCCGCCATAATATTTTAACTGAAGCAATCTCCTTGTTTCTCAACCTACGAACATGCCTATCAAGAATAGCAACGAGAAATTCTTCATATGACAACTCTTCATTAACTTCAACGGTCCCAACTGGTATGATGGCAGATGGATCTCCAACTACCTTCTTAAGCATGGACACATGAAACACCGGGTGCACTAATGACATCTCACGGGGCAACTCCAGCCTATAAGCCACTTGTCATAACCTCTAGGCGATCCTATACGATCCGCGATACCTTGGCTCAACTTTCCCTTCTTTCCAAACTGCATGACTCCCTTCATGGGAGATACCTTCAAGAATACCCAAACATCTACTTGAAACTCCAAATCCCTACGACGAATGTCCGAATAAGATTTCTGACGACATTGAGCAGTCTTCAACCTCTCCGAAATGACTCTAACCTTCTCCATACCTTGATGCACAAGATCCGATCCTAGCAGTTCCGCCTCTCCAACCTCGAACCATCCAATTGGATATCTACTCCTTCTACATAATATGGCTCAGATGGGGCCATCTAAATACTAGCATGGAAACTGTTGTTGTAAGCAAACTCTATAAGCGGCAAGTGATCATTCCAGCTACCCTTAAAATCAACTACAGAAGCTCGTAACATGTCTTCAAGCGTCTGAATAGTCCGCTCTGCTTACCCATCAGTCTGTGGGTAGAATGATGTGCTGAGATTTACCTGCATACCCAAACTTTGCTGGAATTTCCTCCAAAAGTTAGCTATGAACTGGGCCCCTTGATCCGAAATAATAGATACTGGAGTGCCATGGAGTCTGACTATTTCTTTGATATACAATTGAGCATACTGTTTTGCAGTATCGGTGGACTTTACTTGCAAGAAATGCGCTGACTTCGTGAGCCGATCCACTATCACCCAAATTGAGTCGAACTTACGCGGAGTGCAGGGTAACCCCACCACAAAGTCCATATTGATCATCTCCCACTTCCATGTTGGTATTTTCATAAGTTGTGCCAACCCACCGGGCCTCTGATGCTCGGCCTTCACTCACTGACAATTCGAACACTTAACCACAAATTCCGCCACACCCCTCTTCATACCATTCCACCAATAAATCTCCTTGAGACCGTGATACATTTTCGTAGAACCTAGGTGTACGTAATACCTGGAATTGTGAGCCTCTGCCATTATTCTCTCTTGAAGATCATCCACATCTGGAACACATAGCCTCCCTTGGCACCGCAAAACACCATCATCATTGCCGAGTTAAAATGTTGTCGTCTTGTGATTCAAAATCGCCCCTCTCAACTGTGCCAATGTTGGATCCCTGATATGCTTTTCCTTGACTTCCGCTACAAGTGAAGACTCTGCTCCATTATGCACCACAACATTCCCTTCAACTGAGGCCGAAAGACAAACCCCCACACTGACCAACCAATAAACCTCCCGAGCCAAAGGCCTCTAACCTGCTTCCAAATAAGTCAAGCTACCCATGGGTTTCCGACTAAGAGCGTCGGCCACCACATTCGCCTTTCCTGGACGGTACAAAATATTCATATCATAATCTTTGAGCAATTCCAACCATCTCTGCTGCCTTAAGTTAAATTCCTTCTGTTTTAAAAAATATTAAAGACTCTTGTGATCTGTGAACATGTCCACATGGACCCCATAAAGATAATGCCGCCAGATTTTTAATGCAAACACAACTGTTATGAGCTCCAAATCATGCATCGGATAATTCTTCTCGTGATTCTTAACCTGTCTTGAATCATACCTCATTACCTTACCACATTGCATCAACACACATCCCAAACCAACCCTCATAGCATCACAGTTCACCACAAACCCCTATGTACCTTCTGGAAAGGTCAATACCGGCGCCGAATTCAATCTTGATTTCAATTCCTGGAAACTCCTTTCACAAGCATCGGACCACTATAACTTAACTACTCTTTGTGTCAACTTAGTCGATGGGGAGGCGAGGTAGAGAATCCCTCCACGAACCTCCGATAATATTCAGCCAAACCCAAGAAACTACGAATCTCTGTCAGGGTCGTTGATCTAGGTCAATCCTTTACCGCTGCAACTTTTTGGGGATCAACCTGAATCCCTTCCTTGGAAACAACATGGCAAAAAAAGGTGACTGATTCTAGCCAAAACTCACATTTTGAAAACTTTGCATACAATTGGTGCTGATGAAGAGTCTGCAGAACTGCCCTGAGGTGATTAGCATGATCTTACTGACTTTGCGAATAAACAAGGATATCGTCGATGGAGACAATCACGAAAGAGTCAAGAAACGGTTTGAAAACCCGATTCATAAGATCCATAAAAGCTGCTTTGGCATGGGTTAGCCCAAAAGACATTACTAAGAATTCGAAGTGCCCATAACGAGTCCTGAAGGCGGTCTTAGGAATATCCTGCTCCCTGATCTTTAACTGATGATACATGGACCGTAATCAATCTTTGAGAAGAACCTAGCACCTTGCAATTGGTCGAAAAAATCATCTATCCGAGGCAATGGGTACTTGTTTTTTATGGTGACCTTTTTGAGTTGCCGATAATCAATACATGTCACGCCCCAATACTGAGAATCGAGACCGGCGCCCAACCGGATGATCCCGGTCAAGTGGACCTGGATTGCCTTTCCTGCCCAATGCGTTACCCCGTGTTTACAATATACATTATTCCACATGAATTAGCAATTTAGAGTTTAAGGATGAATTTACCATTTGAGTTCATTTCAACCTTTACCCTTTCAACATTTGGTAATCACAAAACATACAATAATTCCGATTCGGACCACGATTACTAGTAAACACAATTACTGCCCAAAATATATATATGTACAACCCACATCATTTCTATGGAGCCTCACCAAAATATATATATGTACAACCCACATCATTTCTATGGAGCCTCTAAGAGTACTAAGAGTTTACATAATACTTGCCGGCAAAAAGGTCCCGGCTATACCTTAGAAGACATAACATATACAAAAGAGATGATATAGACTACACGCGGTCCCGGGAGGAAATGGGGCTCATTGAATCTGCTGAAGGAACATAAGGGAGGCACCACTATCGGAGGTCTGAGCTACCTGCAGTGGAACCACCTACATCCATATAAAAGATGTAGCACCGTCGGAAAAAGGGACATTAGTACCTTTGAATAGTACTAGTATGTATGAACAAAGCTTATTCTAAGTAAAATCAAATAGTACACAATTGGAAGACAGTCAGGGTAACCACACAAGTACCACACAGATATACAGAAAATCACAAATGAAGATTTCAGAGTTACTCATTTCAATTGTTCATCTGTTGCAGCACGCAACCCGATCCCACCGTACATTCACGTTTTACCCTTATTACCTCTCCACTATTATTACTTCGTGTTGCGGCGCGCAACCCGATCCCACCGTACAATCACATTTCACCCTTATTACCTCTCCACTATTATTACTTCGTGTTGCGGCGCGCAACCCGATCCCACCGTACAATCACATTTCACCCTTATTACCTCTCAACCCTTATTACTTCATGTTGCGGCGCGCAATCCGATCCTACCGTACAATCATATTTGATAGCAACAATAACCAACAATTATATCCCATCATCAAGAACATAAGTTCATATCAACCAACAACTATATGAAGTCAAGGCA
Source organism: Nicotiana knightiana (assembly GCA_005239525.1). Classification (NCBI taxonomy): domain Eukaryota; kingdom Viridiplantae; phylum Streptophyta; class Magnoliopsida; order Solanales; family Solanaceae; genus Nicotiana; species Nicotiana knightiana. Next base: position 351,535 of record ML386448.1, on the reverse strand, counting down.
CAATAATCCTTACCAAACAGTAATTCATATATGGTGTTGCCATCATTATTTAACCCAATTAAATCAATCCACAGTTTCTTTTCCTCATTTTCCACACTCCGCCCTTGGCAATTAGATACATTCCCACATTAGGGTACGTTAACATTCTTTCATTTAGTAGCACATACTGCCATATTGACATATTCGAACATTTAACGAACCTTACACATGATAGGATAAGCACAAAGAATCACCCTTCACAATCGCAATTAGCATGGTAATCGACTAAGAAAATCAGAGAATGAAATATTACACCTCGACATAGTAGGAAAATCAATTCACATATGCTCAAGAAAGAATTTCATATCGTGTGCTCAGACACCAACAAGATGACTCTACAATGATTAAAGTTAGCCATACATACCTTGAATCAGAATTCCCCTTTAATTTTTTTATCACAAATCACCGGACCGTCTAGCGCCGTCAATCTATTCCACAATGTGACATATTTAACTTAGAATTAGGAACAATAAACATAACTCAAACTCATTTAGGCATTTTATCGAACGCTGTGTGACCCCTTAGATTACTAACCTCCTTTTTGTGAATAATTACCCAAAATCATTTCCCTTTACTAGATTAGGGAGTTTAACTTACATGCATGCAAGGTATCGGCGTTAATCTCCAAGAATCAATTTATGTGTTCTACCCTTTTTAGCCAAAACTGGAGAGTTAAAAAGAAATGGGGTCGGGACTCACCTCTTATAGTGAAGAAGATGACAATTACTCAATAACTTCCAGGCCCTAGTGATAGTGAAGAATCAATTTTGGGTGAAGATGGAACCTTCTCTCTCAAGAACTCTCTCTTCCCTCTCTCTATTTTGTTCAGAAAATCGTTAACATGGAAGGAGGTAAGTTTTTTATGAACTGGGGGTCGGGTATAAAAATTAGAATTTTAAAAGTCCAGAAGCAGAAATGCGGTCAGGAATGCGATCGCATTCCTGCTATGTGGTCCGCATTTCTGTCGCATAAATGGCCCTCAAATGGGCTTAAAAGAAATCGGACTGCCCAGGTATGTGACCACTATGCGGTCCGCATACCTGTTATGCGATCGCATAGTGCGTCGCCTAACCTCTTTTGCAAAAATGGAGGTGCAAAAATGCGACAGCTATACGGTCCGCAGTCCCAAAATGTGATCGCATCTTGGGCCGCATAGCTATCCTCAAATTGGACAGCAGACTATCCACGTAGGCGACCACTCTGCGGTCTGCATACCTGTTATGCGATCGCATAGTGCGTCGTATAACATCACAACTCTGGAAAATTTTATCTTTTGTGTCCCAGGGTACTTTTTACTAAAAAGGGTCTGTTTTAAGAATTTCTACAGCTATAACAACACGGGGACCTATTTGGGCATTATTTTTAGTCATGCAATTTTACGGGTCTTTATATTCTCCCCCACTTAAAATCATTCGTCCTCGAATGAGGATCGGGGAATCACTAGAGTAGGAAAAACACAAAGTAAACCAACCCCCAAATTTTCACTAACTCCGATGATTTCTGCAAATTTCGCCAGAGTTTCCTTTGAATATAGGCCTATCCACCTGTCAGAGAGCCCCCGAAACACATGTTTAACAAATTCCACACTTTACCAGTCACTCCATCAACTCGCATATAGTTGGGTTACCTCAACAAGTCGTATGAAATTCAATTACTTCAACATGCTATACCTTTCTCAGTTAACACCACAAACTTGCATACCATTTAACTATCACATGAATTGCACATAATTTATCTTACTTCAAGGAGTTGCACATTACCCAAATAATGACAACATACACAAATATGGCACAACTTGAGAAGTTACAATAGTAGGGCAATTAGGTCGAAAATGGGGTGCTTTTGCACAAAATTTGACACAACATATAATTGCTTAGGAATGAAAATTTTCAAACCCTTACCGGACTTATTCAAACAAATGAGGATTTATCTCTTTCATTTCATTTTTCCGCTTCCCATGGGGCTTCCTCGACTTATTGACTTCGCCGTAACACTTTAACAGAAGCAATCTCCTTGTTCCTCAATCTACGAACTTGCCTATCGAGAATAGCAACTGGAATCTCTTCATATGACAATCCTTCATTAATTTCAACCGTCTCAACCGGTACCATGGCGTATGAATCCCCAATCACCTTCTTCAACATGGACACATGAAACACCGGGTGCACTAATGACATTTCAGGGGGCAATTCCAGTCTATAAGCCACACGTACTATCCTTTGAGCGATCCGATACGGCCCGATATACCTAGGGCTCAATTTCCCTTTCTTCCCAAACCGCATTACTCCCTTCATGGGAGATATCTTCAAGAGTACCCAATCATCTACTTGAAACTCCAAATCCCTACGACAAGCGTCCGCATAGGATTTCCGGCGACTCTGAGCAATTTTCATCCTTGCCTGAATGACTCTAACTTCTTCCATAGCCTTCTGCACGAGATATGGCCCTAGCAATTCTTCTTCGCCAACTTCGAACCATCCAATCAGAGACCTACACCTTCTTCCGTACAATTCCTCAAATGGGGCCATCTGAATACTAGAGTGAAAGCTTTTATTGTAAGCAAAATCTATAAGCGGCAAGTGATCATCCCAGCTACCCTTGAAATCTAAAACGCAAGCTCGAAACATATCTTCAAGCGTTTTAATAGTCCGCTCAGCTTGACCGTCCGTCTGTGGGTGGAAATTTGTGCTGAGATTTACCTGATTACCCAAACCTTGCTAAAATTTCCTCCAAAAGTTAGCTGTGAACTGGGCCCCTCGATCCGAGATAATAAAAACTCGAGCACCATGGAGTCCGACTATTTCCTTGATATACAACTGAGCATATTGTTCTGCAGTATCGGTGGACTTGAGTGGCAAGAAGTGAGCTGATTTCGTGAGTCAATCAACTATCACCCAAATTGAGTCGAACTTGCGCTGAGTGCAGGGTAACCCTACCACAAAGACCATATTGATCATCTCCCATTTCTACATTGGTATTTCCATAACCTGCGTCAACCCAACGGGCCTCTGATGCTCGGCCTTCACTTGCTGACAATTCGGACACCTAGCCACAAAGTTCGCCACACCCCTCTTCATACCATTCCACCAATAAATCTCTTTGAGATCATTGACATCTTTGTAGAACCTGGGTGTACTGAATACCTGGAATTGTGAGCCTCTGCCATTACCCTTTCCCGTAGATCATCCACGTCCAGAACACATAGCCTCCCTTGGCACCGGAAAACACCGCATCATTTCCGAGTAAAAATGCCGAGGTCTTGTGATTCAGGATTGCCTCTCTCAGCTGCACCAATGATGGATCTCTGAATTGCTTTTCCTTGACTTCCGTTACAAGTTAAGATTCTTCTCCATTACGCACCACGACATCCCCTTCGTCTGAGGTCGAAAGACAGACCCCCAGACTAGTCAACTGATAAACCTCTCGAGCCAAAGACCTCTAATCTGCTTCCAAATGAGCCAAGCTACCCATGTACTTCCGGCTAAGGGCGTCGGCCACCACATTCGCTTTCCCTGGATGGTACAAAATATTCATATCATAATCCTTGAGCAACTCAAACCATCTTCGCTGCCTTAAGTTAAAGTCATTCTGCTTCAATAAGTATTGAAGACTCTTATGGTCTGTGAACACGTCCACATGGACCCCATAAAGATAATGCCGCCAAATCATCAGTGCAAAAACAACCGCTGCGAGCTCCAAATCATGCGTCAGATAATTCTTCTCGTGATTCTTGAGTTGCCTAGAGCATACTCTATAACCTTCCCGCACTGCATCAACACACACCCCAAACCAACCCTTGAAGCATCACAACAGACCACAAATCCCTCTGTACCCTCTGGCAAGGTCAACACCGACGCCGAAGTCAATCTCAATTTCAATTCCTGAAAACTCTTTTCACAAGTATCGGACCACTGGAACCTTACTGCATTTTGTGTCAACTTAGTCAGTGGGGAGGCAAGATTAGAGAATCCCTCCACAAATCTTCGATAATACCCATCTAGACCCAAGAAACTGCGAATCTCTGTTGGGGTCGTCGGTCTAGGCCAATCCTTTACTGTTGCGATCTTTTGGGGATCAACCTGAATCCCTTCCCTGGAAACAACATGGCCCAAAAAGGTGACCGATTCTAGCCAAAACTCACATTTTGAAAACTTTGCATACAACTGGTGCTGATGAAGGGTCTGCAGAACTGCCCTGAGGTGATTAGCATGATCTTCCTAACTCCGCAAATAAACAAGGATGTCGTCAATGAAGACAATCACGAAGGAGTGAAGAAACGGTTTGAAAACCCGATTCATAAGATCCATAAAAGCTGCTGCGACATTGGTTAGCCCAAAAGACATTACCAGACATTTGAAGTTCCTATAACAGGTCCTGAAGGCGGTCTTAGGAATATCCTGCTCCCTTATCTTCAATTGGTGATGCCTGAACCGTAAATCAATCTTTAGAAAGAACCTAGCACCTTGCAACTGGTCGAAAAAATCATCTATCCGAGGCAATGGATATTTGTTTTTGATGGTGTCGTTGTTGAGCTGCCGATAATCAATACACATTCGAAGCGATCTATCCTTCTTCCTGATAAAAAGAACTGGTGCGCCCCAAGGCAACATACTTGGCCGAATGAAACCCTTTTCCAATAGATCTTTCAATTGTTCTTTCAACCGTCTCAGTTCCGTTGGTGCCATCCTGTAGGGTGGAATAGATATTGTCTACGTATCTGGTAATACATCAATCCCAAATTCAATCGCTCTATCAGGCGGAACACCAGGAAGCTCATCAGGAAATACTTCTAGATAATCATTCAGAACCGGCACGGGCTCGGGATCAGGCACCTCTGAAGTGGTATCCACAACCCAGACCAAATGGTAGATACACTCCTTCCTGATCATTTTTTTAGGCCTTGAGGTAGGAAATAAACCTACCCCTCGGCACAACATCATTCTCCTTCCATTCGATAACTGGATCATTAGGAAAGTCGAGCCTCATAATTCTGGTTCCGCAATAGAGTTTAGCGAAGCACGAGGAGAGACAATCCATTCCCATGATAACATCAAAATCCCCCATTCCTAGCTCAATAAGATCGGCCGTGGTATCTCGACCACACACCGTGACAACACAATTCCTATAGACTTGCGCGGCCGTAATAGAATCACCAACCGGAGTCGACACAGGGAACGACTCATGAATCAGTTCGGCTTCTATCCCAAAATTTGAAGCAATAAATAGTGTAACATAGGACAATGAAGACCCGGGATCAATAAGAGTATAAACATCATACATTTGGACAGTCAAAAAACCTGTGACGACATCTAGGGAAGCCTTCTCACTCTGGCGACCACTCAAAGCATAAAACCGGTTGGGTCCCCCTCGACCCCGTGCTCCACCCCTAGTTGCACCATGCCCTATTGGAGCTGGAGGGCGTGCTGAAGACATAGCGGCTGAAGAACTGGATGGCTGAGCAGTACCCCTACCCGCGCCCTGACTGGGTGCGCAACAATCTCGCTGGATATGGCCTCTCTCTCTGTATCTATAGCACACCAATATATCCAAGTAACAAGGCTCGGAATGAAACCTCCCACACTTAGGGCATGGGCCCTCCGCTGCTGCTGGAACCTTCCACCTCAATGACCAGACTGATTGAACCTCCTGCCATCTAAACCTGGTCTAAAGCGACCTCCTTGCTGATAATTATGCCCTGATGACGGGGCACTAGATGAGCACTGAGTATAGGACTGGGATGGCCCTGATGACCCTCTCCCAAGGGCTGATCTCCCACCTGCGACTGAACTCCCAGGGTTGCCCGCTGACCGAGCCCTACTACCACTTTATCTCTCCATCCTTATCTTCAACTTTCGAGCCTCTGTAGCCTGGCAAATACCACGATCTTCCCATAATTCATTTCTGAATGCAAGGCAGCTATAGCAGCTTCATTAACATCCAAGGGACCAAGGCCCTGAACAAACTGTCGAACTCTGGCCTCCATAGTCGGCATCATGTGGATGCCATATTTGGACAGGCGCACGAACTCCATGTGGTACTCCCACACACTCATGTTGCCCTGCTTAAGGACCTCAAACTCCGCAGCATAGGCTACCAAAGTCTTGACAGGCAAGAAATGATCCATGGAGGCATCAACAAACTCATCCCACTTAGCCGGAGGTCTCCCCTCCCCATGGGAACCCTCCCACATCTCAAACAACAAATACGTCGCTCCCTTTAGCCTGTAGGAAGCCAACTCAACCCCCTCTGTCTCTGTAGCCTTCATAACCCGGAGAGTATTGTACATTTCATCTATAAAGTCCTGAGGATCTGCCTCTGGGTCGGTGCCTGTGAACTCTGGAGGGGCTAACCGCAGGAACTTGTTGACTCTGGAACCTCAAGAATCCCCTTGCTCGCTAGAGGACGCAGGGGCAGCATGCTGGGAGGCCACTAGCTGAGTCAACATCTGAATAGCCCCCCTGAGGTCCCCATCAGAAATACCGGGACTGGGACCAGAAGCTGGGGCTGAGGAGGGATCAGGAACGTCAGGGGGGAGGATTTCAACACCCTCCGCTGGAGTAGGAACAGGGATAGTCTGGCCTGGAGTTGAGGAGTCGGGCTGGTTTGTGGCCGGGGAATCATTCACACCCGCACCACCAGCTGGAGAATTTGCGGCCACTCCTGGGGTGGTATTGGCCTCTTGGCCGAGTCGATCTCTTTTCTTCGGTGCCATTTTCTGAAAATTGGGACAATGCACGAGTTAGATAAAGATGTTCTCACCTTCCACTTCATCGCACGATATAGAGTAACAATAAGAGGGTATTTTCCTAAATGTCCATGCAGCCCCCTAATTATAGATGTGGTCGAGAACACACTGATAAGAAGGGCTCTACTAGACACGGCTCCGAGACATCCTAGCACACTTTAAAAACTGGGATCTGCTACCAAGTTTGTCACGCCCCAAAATCGAGGAGCGAGACCGGCACCTAACTAGATGATCCCGGTCAAGCGGACCTGGATTGCCTTTCCTGCCCAACGCGTTACCCCATGTTTACAATATACGTATTTCCACATGAATTAGCAATTTATAGTTTAAGCATGAATTTACCATTTGAGTTCATTTCATTCTTTATCCTTTCAACATTTGGTAATCACAAAACATACAATAATTCCGATTCGGACCACGATTACTAGTAAACACAATTATTGCCCAAAATATATATATGTCCAACCCACATCACGTCTATGGAGCCTCTAGGAGTATTAAGAGTTTACACAATACTTGCCAGCAACAAGGCCCCGGTTATACCTTAAAAGACATAACATATACAAAAGAGATGATATAGACTACACGCGGCCCCAAGAGGAAATGGGGCTCACCGGATCTGCTAATGGAACGGAAGGGAGGAACCACTATCGGCGGTCTGAGCTACCTGTTGTGGAACCACCTACATCCATATAAAAGATGTAGCGACCCCCGAAAAAGGGACATTATTACCTTTGAATAGTACTAGTATGTATGAACAAAGCTTATTCTAAGTAAAATCAAACAGTACACAATTGGAAGACAGTCAGGGTAACCACACAAGTACCACACATATATACAGAAATCACAAATGAAGATTTCACAGTTACTCATTTCAATTGTTCATCTGTTGCGGCGCGCAACCCGATCCCATTGTACATTCACATTTTACCCTTATTGCCTCTCAACCCTTATTACTTCGTGTTGCGGCGCGCAACCCGATCCCACCGTACAATCATATTTGATAGCAACAATAACCAACAATTATATCACAAGGATCTTTATCATCAAGAACATAAGTTCATATCAACCAACAACTATATGAAGTCAAGGAAAAATAATCCTTACTAAACAGCAACTCATATATGGTGTTGCCATCATTATTTAACTCAATTAAATCAATCTACAGTTTATTTTCCTCATTTTCCACACTCCGGCCGTAGCAATTAGATACATTCCCACATTAGGGTACATGAAGATTCTTTCATTTAGTAGCACATACTGTCATATTGACATATTCGAACATTTAAAGAACTTTACATGTGATAGGATAAGCACTAAGAATCACCCTCCACAATCGCAATTAGCATGATAATCGACTAAGAAAATCAGAGAATGAAATTTTACACCTCGACACAGCAGGACAATCAATTCACATATGCTCAAGCAAGAATTTCATACCGTGTGCTCGGACACCAACAAGATGACTCTACAAAGATTAAAGTTAGCCATACATACCTTGAAATGTAATTCACTTTAATTTTTTATCAAAAATCACCGGACCGTCTAGCACCGTCAATCTATTCCACAATGTGACATATTTCACTTAGAATTAGGAACCATAAACATAACTCGAACTCATTTAGGCATTTTATCGAACGCTATATGACCCCTAGATTACTAACCCCCTTTCTGTGAATAATTACCCAAACTCGTTTCCCTTTACTAGATTAGGGAGTTTAACTTACATGCATGCAAGGTATCAGCATTTATCTTCAAGAATCAGTTTATGTTTTCTACCCTTTTTAGCCAAAAGTGGAGAACTAAAAGGAAATGGGGTGGGGACTCACCTCTTAGAGTGAAGAAGATGACAATTACTCAATAACTTGCAGGCCCGAGTAATAGTGAAGAATCAATTTTAGGTGAAGATGGAACCTTCTCTCTCAAGAACTCTCTCTTCCCTCTCTCTATTTTGTCCAGAAAATCATTATAATGGAAGAGGGTAAGTGCTTTTATGAACTGGGGGTCGAGTATAAAAATTAGAATTTTAAAAGTCCCGAAGCAGAAATGTGGTCGCATTCCTTCTATGCGGTTCGCATTTTTATCGCATAAATGGACCTCAAATGGGCCAGAAAGAAACCGGACTCCCCAGGTATGCGCCCACTATGCGATCCACATACCTGCTATGCGGTCCACATAGCTTCTATGCGATCGCATAGTGCGTCGCATAACCTCCTTAGCAAAAATTGAGGTGCAAGAATGCCACATCTACGCGGTCCGCATTCCCAAAATGTGATCGCATCTTGGGTCGCATAGCTATCCTCAAATTGGACAGCAGACTGTCCATATATGCGACCACTATGTGGTCCGCATATCTGTTATGCGATCACATAGTGCGTCGCATAACATCGCAACTCAGGAAAATTTTAACTTTTGAGTCCCGGTGTACTTTTTACTCAAAAAGGGTCCGTTTTAAGAATTTCTATAGTTATAACAACACGGGGACCTATTTGGGCATTATTTTTAGCCATGAAATTTTACGGGTCTTTACAATACACATCCGAAGAGATCCATCTTTCTTTCTTACAAAAAGAACCGGTGCGACCCTAGGGGACACACTAGGCCTAATGAAACCCTTTTCTTGAAGGTCCCTCAATTGCTCCTTTAACTCCCTCAATTCTATCAGCACCATCCTGTAGGGTTGAATAGATATTGGTTGCGTATCTAGCAATACATCAATCCCGAAATCAATCTCTCTATATGGTGGAATCCCAGGAAGCTCATTCGGAAAGACCTCAAGAAACTCATTCACGGCGGGCACGGACTCAGGAGGTCGTTTACCAATAAGCCAACTCCAAGTTTACGTTTTCAACTATTAAGGTACTTTAAGAGACTAAGTGTCTCAGTTCTCACCACGACCAATCTGAACCCGAACCAATCGACCCAATACAACATAAATAGGCTAAGAAACATATGATAAAGTAGAAACGGGGGAAACGGGGCTAATCTCACGGAACGATCGGTCGAGTCGTTACACCATCCCCCTCTTAAACAAACTTTCATCCTCGAACGGGTCTAGAAACATACCTGGAGTCTTAAATAAGTGAGGATACCTACTCCGTATATCTCGCTCGGTCTCCCAGGTGGCATCCTCCACCGGATGTCCTCTCCACTGAGCCTTCACTGCAACTATATCCTTAGACCTCAGCTTTCTGACTTGACGAGCCAAAATAGCCATTGGCTCTACCTCATAGTACATATCACCCTCGAGTTGAACCGTGCTGAAGTCCAAAACATGAGACGGTTCACCAACATACTTTCGGAGCATCGAAACATGGAACACCACATGAACACTCGATAAGCTGGGAGGAAAGGCAAGCCTATAAGCCACCTCCTCAATCCTCTAAAGGACCTCAAAAGGCCCAATAAACCGGAACTCGGCTTTCCCCTCTTCCCGAATCTCATAACACCTTTAATGGGTGACACCTTCAGTAGCACCTTCTCCCCAACCATGAAAGACACATTTCGGACCTTCTGGTACGCATAACTCTTCTTCCTAGACTGCGTTGTGCGAAGCTGCTCCAGAATCAACTTCACCTTACCCAACGCATCTTGAACCAAGTATCCGCCCAATAGCCTAGCCTCGCCCGGCTCAAACCAACCAATCGGAGATCTGCACCTCCTACCATATAAAGGCTCATACGGAGCCATCTGGATACTCGACTGATAACTATTATTATAAGAAAACTCCGCGAATGACAGAAACTGGTCTCATGAACCCCCAAAATCAATGACACATGCACACAACATATCCTCCAAAATATGAATAGTATGCTCCGACTGCCCGTCGGTATGAGGATGAAAGGCTTTTCTCAACTCAACTTGGGTACCTAACTCCCTCTGCACGGCCCTCCAAACTAAGATGTGAACTGAGTACCTCTGTCATAAATGATTGAAACCAGAACCCCATGCAATCGGACAATTTCCATGATATAAATCTCAGCTAATCGCTCCGAAGAATAAGTAGTACCAACAGGAATGAAGTGCGCGGACTTGGTCAGCCGATCCACAATAACCCATATATCATCAAACCTCCTCGAAGTCTGTCGGAGTCCAACTAGGAAGTCCATGGTGATTCGCTCCCACTTCCACTCCGGAGTATCTAATCTTTAAAGCAATTCACCTTGTCTCTGGTGCTCATACTTGACCTGCTGACAGTTGAGACACCGAGCCACAAAATCAACAATATCTCTATTCATCCTCCTCCACCAATAACATTTTCTCAGATCCTGATACATCTTTGCGGCACCCGAATGGATGGAATACCGCGAACTATGGGCCTCAGCTAGAATCAAATCTCGAAGCTCATCCACATTGGGTACGCAAATCCGGCCCTGCATCCTCATGATCCCATCATCACTTGCATCATCGTGACGGGCCCTGTCCTGAAGAACGAGCAAGTGTGGATCATCATACTGGCGCGCTCTAATCTGATCATAAAGAGAAGACCTGGAGGCTACACAAGCCAATACCCGCGGGGGCTCTGATAAATCTAATCTCACCAACTGACCTGCTAAAGCCTGAACATCAAGTGCTAATGGCCACTCTGCTACTGGAAGGTAGTCTAGACTCCCCAAACTCTCTGCTCTGCGACTCAGGGCATCGACCACTACATTGGCCTTCCCGGGATGATATAAAATAATGAGGTCATAATCCTTGAGAAGCTCCAACCATCTCCTCTGACACAAATTCAGATCCTTCTGCTTAAGTAGATGTTGCAAACTACGGTGATCAGTTAAAATCTCACAATCCACTCCTTATAAATAATGACGCCAAGTCTTCAAGGCGTGGACAATAGCTGCTAGCTCAAGATCGTGCACTGGATAATTCTTCTCGTTCACTTTCAACCGTCTGGACGCGTAGGCAATCACCCTACCATCCTGCATCAAAACCACTCCAAGGCCAACTCTCGAGGCATCACAATAAATTGTATAAGAACCTGAACCCGTAGGCAAAACCAACACCGGAGTTGTAGTCAAAGCAGACTTGAGAGTCTGAAATCTCTCCTCACACTCCTTAGTCAACCTGAACTGAGCAACCTTTTGGGTTAGTCTGGTCAAAGGTGTTGCAATAGATGAAAGTCCCTCTACGAAACGGTGATAGTACCCTGCCAAACTAAGGAAACTACGAATCTCGGTAGTTGATGCCAGTCTAGGGCAGCTCTACACCACCTCTATCTTCTTCGAATCAACCTGAATACCCTCATTGGGCACCACGTGCCCCAATAATGCTACTGAATCAAGCCAGAACTCACACTTTGAAAATTTTGCATACAATCTCTTCTCCTTCAATGTCTGAAGCACAACTCTCAAATGCTGCTCATGATCCTCCCGAGATTGGGGATGCACCAAGATATTTTAAACATGATGATGAAAGAATCAAGATAAGGCCGGAATACACTGTGCATCAAGTGCATAAAGTTTGTTAGGGCAATAGTCAGCCCGAATGACATAACCAGAAACTCAGAATGACCATATTGATGTTTTATGCGTCAATACCACACAAGAAGGGGGGGTGATTTGTGTGGTGTCGAATTTTCGGGTGCTATAGTTATAGAAGAACCTAGTTCTTCTTAGTATTCCAACTTCTATAGTTTGCGGAAAAGTAATTGTAAAATCTAAAGAACACAACAATTTTTACATGGAAAAACACCTGGCTCACNAACAACATTTACAAAATAAACTCTTTTGTAAACCTAAGGACTAACTCTAATCCCTTTGTGGCAAACTAGCCTCTAGCTATTTGCGACAAACTTCAAGATACCTCTAACTTGAACAGTGTGTACCTATTACGATTGATTCTTGATAAAGCTGAAAGATACAATATGTAATCACCTACTACAAACAACTAGACTCAAAAGACAACAGATGGAACTGGTTCTTCTAGCTGGTTCAAGTAGCTTTTGTGTCGCACAAGGATTCTGCTTGCCAAATTGCTTTGGTAATTTTGCTTTCTGCTCTTGTTTCACTTATGTGTTTGTGCGTTCTTTTTTCAGCAGGAATGCTTCAACATTTTATAGAATCCGTAGTTGAGACATTGTCATTCAATTCTAATACAACTCTTCCTTGGTGGAAGAGTTTGAGTTTATCTCAACTTCCTTGATCTTGATTCTGTCCTACCTGAAATCAAACTCCATCTTCTTATCAATTTGCAACCTTTTCGCTCAGGAGATATCCTCTTAGTTTTAGATAACCTCTTAGTTCACAGATAATGTTTATCTACTGTACATGGACGCTTCTCATGCCAATGGGTCTGTTTGACTATGTTTGCCCAGAAGGACCTGGTTCAACTGAGTTGGCATTTGTCAATCTTCAAAACCATGCAGTGCCTTGATTCAACAAATTCCCCCTTTTTGATGATGACAAACTCTGTGCTTAACCCTGTACATACTTCAATCCAACATAGATACTTTTTATAGATTTAAGCATTCATCATAGAGAGACCAGGTTCATTAGGTTACAAATATCACTAAAACCATTTGAAATTTTGAAAGCACATATCTTCCCTATTTTGGCATCATCGAAAAGTTGAAAAATGATAAACTTAACAGAAGTATTAACAATTACTCATGGCCATTAAGGCAACTGCAAATGCAAATCATGAATTAATCATCAAAAGAGACCAATCAAATGTAAGCTATTTAAGAAACTGAGACAAATTCAATAACCAAACAGCAAAATTCATTGATTAGACAGTAGATCAGGCACCATACACAAAAAGAATTAAGAACAGTCGCAACCATGAGCAAGACAGAAAACAAAAAATAGAACAATCCCAAACTGGGTCATAGAAGGGGTTTTTGGAGGCACTAGACTCCTAAGGCTGGGAAGGGGCAGAGGAGGTTGTGGTCATGGCTTGAAGAAGAGAGAGAATTTGATTAAGAACAACCTCACTCTTTTCCTTTTCTTTGGAATAATTCAGCTTTGAGAGAATCCCGCTCAGTTTCAACCTCAATAAGGCGAGATTTCAAATGAAGGATCTCCGCATCCTTGATCTCACCGTCCTGTACAAGCGTCCTGACCTTGCTATTTACAGGCAGTTTCCTAGATGAACCGGGTTCATCCTCAAGAATATTAATAGTGTAGTCACAGGTCAGCAATATGTTCTTCCCAAAGTAGTCCTTAGCAATAGCCATTTCAGGATTCTTCACTGGAACCTTGAAGTGAGCAAGCACATCAGTTAGTAAGGTATAGCATGTGCCTTGGTTCTATTCACAACCCTGTCCAAGAGCTGGATGATGAAGGCAGGCCAATTAATCTGTTTACCCCTGTACAAATACTTCATGAGCGTGAGATCCATGTAGCTAGCAATGTGCCTTCGCTCTTGCCTAGGTAGCAAACTTTTTATCACAAACTCGAAGAACAATTTGTACTGAGGCCTCATCTCACTCTTAAACACTATTCTGGGCTCTAATTCTTGCTCATTCTCACAGAATGACCTTGTGATTTGAAGAGCTCAGGGCAAATCATCTAGATTAGGCCACCTTTGTCTTGTGTAATCATCATAACCCTCAGATGGGATATGCAGTATCTTCCCCAACTCATTTGCATCAAACGAAGCCTCAACCCCTTAAACGTTGGAGGATACTCTACCATCTTTGACAAATGCATTGGCCATAAATTCAACCAACTCATTCCTAGCCAATCTTCCCTCAAGGTGAAGAACCATGTCCTTCCACCCTTGCACATCCAAGGTATCCAACAGAAAAATCATCGTTGACTCCTCAATGTCTCTAAACAGCTTCCCTTTCAAGATAGTACGCTTACCAAACATTGTGAGTTTGTAAGTCTCCTCACCAGACAGTTCCTCTTCCTCACCACTCGATTTCTCGTCATCAACAATCTTTACTTTCTTTGATGCATACCTGGTCCTCTTTGCAACTGTTGAGGGTGTGGCAGACACAGATGCTGACTCCTTGGGAGAAACCTTAGCTTTCTTGGATTTTGGTGTCTCAACCTCAACTGGTGTTGATTGCTCCTTCTGATGGACCAGATCCATCTCATCTTCATCAACATGAACTGCCTCAACAGGCTCTCCAACTTTTGCCTTTCCCCTGGCAGACTTCTTCTTTTTGCTCTTTCTCAGAGCTTTTTCCAATTATTCTTCTCCTTGCCTGACTGTGCTTCAAGTATTACGATTCTTTGGGGCAGGAGCATAAGCAGATGATGAAGCTTTCCTCTTCTTGGTTGATACTGGTGTATTAGCTTTCTTGGGTTTTGGAGTTCTCTTCCTTTTTGGTTTGTAGGACTCACCCAACTTTTTCATCAACTCAGCCAACATTTCCTCAATAGATGAACCAGGTTCATCTACTTCTTGTTGTTGACTTTCCAGACCTGTTACTGCTTCCCCAAAATTGCTTCCCCCTGAAACTTTTATTCCTTCCTTACCAATCACAGGAGCGGGGCCACCGTAAGCTAGAGTAGCGTCTTCCTTCCCAGATCCCTTTTCTGAACTGCCTTCTCCCTCCCTCTCAATGTTTATGTTTTGCCCAATTTTTCTTCGCCTATCTGGTACCTCTACATCCACTATCGGCCAAATAAAGATAAACCTGCTTTTAGCCATTTCAGTTGCAGACCCAACTTCAAGATTTCCCTTGTCAGTGTCAGAGAACCGATGCTTCATCCTCATTTGCATATTTGAAAGACTCGCTTGAAGATTTAGAGTCTTGGACCTTGTTGGCTTCCTCACTCAATTTTCTGGCATGAGAACCAGAGGCAACTGTTTTCCTAGCCAACATCTTTACTCTACGTTTTCTAGGGGCTGGAGTGGAGCTAGGTGTAACGGCTGGGACTGATTTGGGTGAAGGAGTGGGTTCAGGGATAGATTCAGGAACTGAAGTATTTTGGGGGGTTGAAGACCTGGTTGGAGAATGTGAGTTGTGTATCGATGGAGAATTTAAACCAGTATCGTCAAGACCGACCTCATAATCATGGGTGGTTGATGAAGATGAAGTAGAGGTGGTGTATAAATCATTGTTATGAAGATTTGGGGAGAGAAGAATGTTGATCGCTTTGGTATGAGAGGAATGATGAACTTGGTTCGCCGTTTATGCTTTTGAAGAGGGGAGGTAATGATGGCCTTTTAAAGATTTGGTTATTAATTATGCAAGAGGCATAATTCTTGTTCAAGTGGGAGTCTAATCGCTGCAGGATTGACAGTGAGTAGATGGTTATAATTCCCTAAATCTAGGCTAATTAAGGTTCGATGGGACTCTTTGAAACTGGTTCATTTTGGGTAGAGTCCTGCTCATGTTTCACTATAATTATTTCAATAAGTGTATGGTGATGAGCACATACCTTGTCAGTCAGATGAACCAGCAGTAATAAACCAGGTTCATCGTGTTAGTCTTTAATTTGCCTCAATTTACAAACATAGAAAAACATCATTAGTAGCCAGGGAATCATATTAATACATGGCAAAAGAGTATGGCAGTAAAGTCATGATACTGAGCAATGATTAGTCTGGTTAGATACCTATTTTAGTGTTTCTAGCCAAACAAAAATATTTTATTTTTCAATTAGGTGATCTTAATCATCCCTAATTATAGCATGTTTCTCTCAAAATGCTCCCTACTTAGTGCCTTAGTAAAGATATCAGCTATTTGTTTGTCAGTAGCACAGAATTCGGTTGAGATCATTCTTTTTTCATAGTTATCTCTTAGGAAATAGTGTGTGACATCTATGTGCTTGGTTCTCTTATGATGAACAGGGTTCTTCGTCATGCTAATTGCACTAGTATTGTCACAGAGAATAGGAATGCATCCAACCTTTATATCAAAATCTATAAGTTGTTGCTTGATCCATAGCAACTGAGCCCAGCATGAGGCTGCACCCACATATTCAGCCTCAGCAGTGGACAAGGCTACTGAGTTTTGTTTCTTGGTGGCCCAAGACACAAGGCAAGAGCCCAAAAAGTGAGCCATGTCTAAGGTACTTTTCCTGTCAACCAGGAAACCTGCATAATCTGCATCAGCATATCCTACAAGGTCGAAATTACTACCCTTAGGATACCAGAGACATAAATCAGTAGTGCCCTTCAGATATCTCAGAATTCTCTTCACTACAGTTAGATGAGACTCCTTTGGATTTTCCTGAAACCAAGCACACAGTCCTACACTGAACACAATATCAGGTCTGCTGGCATTGAGATATAATAAAGACCCAATCATCCCTCTGTATAGATTTTGATCAACAGATGAACCAGGTTCATCCACATCTAATTTTGTAATTGTGGCTATGGGGGTGTCAATTTCTTGTGAGTCTTCCATTTTAAATCTTTTGAGTAATTTTTCACATATTTCTATTGATGGATCATTGTTCCATTTGACTTTGGCTTGATTTGCAAGCCTAAAGAGATGTTTAGCTCATCCATCATACTCGTCTCAAACTCACTCCCCATAAGTTTAGCAAATTCCTTACTCAATTCGTCAGAGGTTTCCCCAAATATGATATCATCCACATATATTTGCACAACCAGGAGATCTTTACCTTTTTCCTTTAAGAACAAGGTACTGTCAATTTTACCTCGTTTGTATCCATGTTCTAGAAGGAATTTCGATAGCCGCTCATACTATGCTCTTGGTGCTTGTTTGAGTCCATACAAAGCCTTGTCAAGTTTGTATGCATGGTCAGCTGTCTCCTTGCTTTCAAAACCTGGAGGCTGTTTGACAAATACTTCTTCCATTAGATAGCCATTAAGGAAAGCACTCTTTACATCCATCTGATGGAAAGTGAATTCCATGTATGCAGCAAATGCTATAAGAAATCCGATTGTCTCCAGTCTTGCCAAAGGTGCAAAGGTCTCATCATAGTCAATTCCCTCTTATTGACTATATCCTTCGACAACCACTCTGGCCTTGTTTCTTGTAACCGTTCCATCCTTATCGAGTTTGTTCCTGAAGACCCATTTTGTGCCAATCACTAATCTCTCTAGTGGTCTAAGTACTAAGTGCCATACTTGACTTCTTTCAAATTGATTTAGCTCTTCTTGCATGGCATTTACCCAGTAAGCATCCTGTAAAGCTTCAGTAATGTTCTTTGGTTCGATTAAGGATAGAAAGGCATCAAACGCATACAGATTTTTCAAGGATGATCTTGTTTTGATTCCGGATGCCAAATCTGTTATGATGTTCTCAAGAGGATGAGAGTTTTGATATCTCTATGGTTTGAGCACCAATTGTTGTGGAGCAGGATCAGGGCCAAGGTCCAGAGTGATTTTTTGTTCAGTTCCCCCTGCCATGTTGCTTGGGGTAGTTGGACCTGGTCCATCATCTGGTCCATCTTCCATGATTGCTTCATTTTGTTCACTGCTTCTGACCAGTCCAAGCTCCTCATCTTCTGGTTCCCGTCTCTCAGAAAGAGTGTTAGTTTCATCAAAAAACAACATGCACACTCTCCTCTACACACATAGTTGTTTTGTTATATACTTTATAAGCTTTTTTATGTGATGAATATCCCAAGAATAATCCCTCATCACTTCTGAGATCAAATTTACCTAGGGAATCCTTGCCATTGTTGTGCACAAAGCACTTGCATCAAAGCCCTAAGGTGGGATATGTTGGGCTTTCTCCCTTTAAGTAATTCATAAGGAGTTTTCTCTACCAGTGTCCTGGTCATGCATCTATTTATTATATAGCATGCAGTGTCTATTGCTTCTGCCCAGAAGCTATGGGGTAGTTTGCTAGAAAGAAGCAGGGTTCTAGCCATATCTTCAATAGTTCTGTTCTTTCTTTCAACAACCCCATTTTGCTGTGGGGTTCTAGGGGCAGAAAAGTTGTGATTCATACCATGTTCATCACAGAATTCAACAATCTTTGCATTCTCAAATTCAGTACCATGATCAGATCTTATTGATGCTAGTTGATTTCCTAACTGTTTTTGAGTTTTTCTAACAAATGAAGTGAACATATCAAATGCTTCATCTTTAGATGTCAGAAATAAGGTCCAAGTGACCATTGAGTAGTCATCAACTAGCACCATTACATATTTCTTACCACCTCTGCTCAGAGTTCTCATATGACCACATAAGTCCATATAAACCAGTTCCAACGTCCTGGAGGTACTGACCATTTTCTTGCGTTTGAAAGAGGACCTTACCTGCTTCCCCTTTGCACATGCCTCACAAACTTTGTCTTCCTTGAACTTAATGTTAGGAAGCCCTACCACTAAGTCTTTGGAGACTAATTTGTTGAGCTGATTTAAACTTGCGTGACCAAGTCTTTTGTGCCAAAGGAGGGGATCACTATCCAACACACTTAAGCAAGTGAGTTCATTTTCTGATAGTGTGGATATGTCTATGACATAGATGTTATTCATTCTTTTTCCCTGCAAAATAATCTTGTCAGTAAGCAGGTTAATCACAAAACATTTTGTGGAAGTGAAAGCAACTAGGTTACCTCTGTCACACAGTTGTGACACACTGATCAGGCTATAATTCAAGCCATTTATCAAGTACACATGTTCAATGGAACGTGTGTCATCCTTACCTACCTTACCAACCCCGAGAATTTCACCTTTCTTTCCAACTCCAAAGGAGAGATTTCCTCTTTTGAGGTATTCAAGTGAAAATAATTGTTCCTTGTTCCCTATCATATGTTTCGAGCAGCTACTATCCAAGTACCAAAGCTGGCTGCTTCCTCTCACTTGAACCTACAAAAAGAAATCTGGGGTTAGTCTTAAGAACCCAAACTAGTTTGGGTCCTTTTCTACGAGAGAAAGGGTGAATTAAGCTTTTTCTGGCCCAATTTGGTAACCAATTTTTTCTTTTAACAAAACTCTCATTTCTTCGACTGTCCTGCTCTTTTACAGTACACTCAATTTTGTAGTGACCAGTCTTACCACAGTGGGTGCAAATTTTGTTCTCAGGGAGAGTGATATACTTGCTTTTGGGATCCCACTTGGGCAATTTACTCCCAAAGCCAATTCCTCTCAGGTTGCTACTATGATTTTCTTGAAGCCATGTCAAGGCATCAGAGGATTTATTCCATTTACCAGTTCGATCTAATTCATGTTTGACTTTACCAAGTTCTTCCTTAAGATTCTTTATCTGTTCATCCTTAGTATACATCTTATCTTTTAGTTTTCCCACATTTTCTTCTAACATGATATAAGAATGATCAACAACCTTTTTACTAGTTCCTAGCTTTAATTTTATGTTTTCAGATTTTAGCTCTAGAATCTTAGTTTCGAGTGGATGAACCTGGTTCATCAAGACAGTGTTTTTCTTTTCAGATTCACTTACTTTGATTTCCAGGTTAATGCATTTTGCTTTTAACATTCCACACTCTTTAGGGAGTTGATCTTTCTCTTTGGTTGTTTCTTCGGAATCATCCATGAAATCAAGTAGCAACTCAGAGAGTTTTTGTTTAGATAGGAACTTTATTTTGTTTTTGAGATGGGATATACTTACCTCTGGTTCTTTATATGATTCCTCATCAGATTCGCCAATTTCCATGAGCGCCTGTTCTTCATTCTCACCATCTCCATATTCTTCATCTGAGATTTCCCTCCAAGCAGCAACCATATCTTTTGTTGTGGTTTTCTTGGGTTGGACCAGTTCCTTCTTCCTGTTCCTTCTTTCAAACCTCTCCTTTTTCCACTCCACTTCCCACTGAGGACAGTTCCTGATATGGTGATCAGTCTTTCAACACTTGTAGCATCCCTCGTTGGTTGGGCTTTCTGGAGATTTTGCTTTGTTGTAGTTTCCACCTCTAGAGATGCCCTTCTTCCTTATGAGAAAGTTTCTAAATTCTTTGGTAATCATGGCCATCTCATCTTCCTCCAGATCTGATCCCTCAGTAATTCTCATTGCTAGAATCATTTCCTTCTTTGGAGCATCCATTTTCATTATATGCCTTCTAAGTTCATAGGCAGTGAGGTTTCCAATCAGCTCGTCCAATCTGAGGGTTGCCATATTTTTGGTTTCCTGGATAGCAGTGATTTTACTTTCCCAGGAAACTGGTAAGACCATTGTCAGGATCTTCTCTACCCTGTCCTCTTCAAGAATGACTCTACCAAGAGACTTAATTCATTGGCCAGAGTTGTGAACCTTGTGTACATTTCTTGAATTGTCTCTCCTTCTTTCATAGTAAAGTTTTCATACTGAGAGTATAGTAGAGTACCTCTTATTCTTTTCACTTGAGGTGTTCCTTTGTGAACTACTTGTAAGGTATCCTAGATTTCTTTGGAAATGGTGCAGCTTTGAATCCTACTATACTCGTCTGGACCTAGTCCACAAACTAGCCACTTTTTGGCCTTAGCATTTTTCTCCCATTTCTTCAGATCCTCAGCAGTGCAGTCAGCTCTAGTTTTTGGTACATCTTCTCCTTCAATAGTCTTCTTCATGGTGGCTAGAGGACCATCAGTGACTATGTCCCAAAGTTAATAATCTTCTCCAATCAGGTGATCCTACATCATGTTCTTCCACTAGGAGCAATATTGGCCATTAAAGAGTGGTGGCTATGCAGTTGATTTACCCTCCCAATTTCCAGGTGGTGCACTCATTTTGATCTTTTCCAAAGTGTTAGCCTTTTGAAGGATAACCCGCTCTGATACCAATTGATATTTTATACGTCAATACCATACAAGAAGCGGGGGTGATTTGTGTGGTGTCTAAATTTCGAGTGTTGTCGTTATAGAAGAACCTGGTTCTTCTGGGTGTTCCAACTTCTACAGTTTCTGGAAACGTAATTGTAAAATCTAAAGAACACAGCAAACTTTACGTGGAAAAACACCTGGCTCAAGGTGAAAAAACCACGACCTACTTCCCAGTAGGATTTTCCCAAACTCTTCACTATGTCAATGAGCCAAACAACATTTACAAAATAAACTCTTTTATAAACCTAAGGACTAACTCTAATCCCTTTGCGGCAAACTATCCTCCAGCTATTTGCGAAAAACTTCAAGTTACCTCTAACTTGCCAACTTGCTTTGGTAATTTTTCTTTCAGCACTTGTTTCACTTCTGTGTTTCTGCGTTCTTTTTTCAGCATGAATGCTTCTAATACAACTCTTCCTTGGTGGAAGAGTTTGAGTTTATCTCGACTTCCTTGATCTCGATTATGTCCTACCTTAAATCAAACTCCATCTTCTTATCAATTCATAACCTTTTCACTTAGGAGATAACCTCTTAGTTATAGATAACCTCTTAGTTCACAGATAATGTTTATCTTCTGTGCATGGACGCTTCTCATGCCAATGGGTCTGTTTGACTATGTTTACCCTGATGGACCTGGTTCAACTGAGTTGGCATTTGTCAATCTTCAAAACCATGCAGTTCCTTGATTCAACACATATATAGTCCTAAAAGCAGTCTTCGGAATGTCTGGCCCCCGAATATTCAACTGAAGATAGCCGGAACGCAACTCAATCTTGAAAAATACCCTGGCACCCTGCAACTGATCAAATAAGTAATCTATACGAGGCAAGGGATACCTGTTCTTCATTGTGACTCTGTTTAGTTGCCGATAATCAATACACATATGCATAGAACCATCCTTCTTCTATACAAACAACACCGGTGCACCCCAAAGTGACATACTAGGCCAAAAGAACCCCTTATCTAGGAGTTCCTGAAGCTGGTCCTTTAATTCCTTCAGCTCCGCTGGTGCCATACAATAAGGTTGAATAGAAATAGGCTGAGTGCATGGCACCGGGTCAATACCAAAATCAATGTCCCTGTCAGGTGGCATGCCTGACAGGTCTGCAGGAAACACGTCCGGAAAGTCACGGACCACAGGAACCGAATCAATAGCGGGAGTCTCACCACTGACATCCCTCACAAAAGACAAATACGATAAACACCCCTTCTCAACCATATGTTGAGCCTTCAGGTAGGAAATCACCGTGCTAGGTACATACTCAGAAGAACCTCTCCACTCAATTCACGAACACCCTGGCATAGCTAAGGTCACGGTCTTATCGTGACAATCAAGAACAACATGACACGGATATAACCAATACATGCCCAATATCACATCAAAATCGACCATGCTGAGTAACAATAGGTCCACTCGGGTCTCCAGACCCCCAATAGATACCACACATGACCGATACACACGGTCCACAATAATAGTATCAGCCACCGGTGTCGACACATGAACAAATGTAACTAGAGACTCACGGGGCATATCCAGAAAATTGGAAAAATATGAAGAAACATAGGAATATATAGAACCAGGGTCAAATAAAGCCAAAGCATCTCGGCGACAGACTGAGAAAATATCTGCGATCACTACATCGGAGGCCATAGCACTTGGCCTGGCTAGAAACGCATACATACGGGCCTGACCTCCACCTGCTCGACCTCCCCCTCTAGGGTGGCCTCTAGCTGACTGACTACCACCCCTGGCTGTCTGAGCGGGTGGTGAAGTAATTGGAGCTGAAGTCAAAGGTTGGCTCCTCAGCTGAGATGGACCTCCAAGAAGATGAGGACACAACCTCCTCGTATGCCCGAACATTCCACACTCACAACAACTCCCTGGAGCTGGAGACAGGGACTGAAAAGAACCCCTGGCACCAGAATGGCCACTAGGAGAACCATGCATAGAGGAACTTTGAAATGATGGTGCTCGAGCTGCACTCTGGGTTGCAAGGGCACCGAAAGAAGAACGGCCTGGTTGAGAACTGCGTGGACCATGCCCCAAAAGTGCACCACTATGGGCTGGGCGGCCTGACCGAGGAGGCCTGAACGAATGGCCTCTACCATGCTGAATCTGCCCCCTGGAAGGAGCACCACTAGAACCACCCGATCCACGAGGCATGTTGGCCTCCCTCTCTTCCCGCTCCTGGCGGCGAACCAACTCAATGTCTCGAGCAATATCAACAACCTTCTTGAAGGTATCACCTGATACCCTCTCCCGAGTCATAAAAAGGCGGAGTTGATAAGTGAGGCCATCCACAAACCTCCTAATCCTCTCCCTATCAGTAGGGACTAACTCGATCGCATGACGATCCAAATCTAAAAACCGCATCTCATACTGCATCACTGATAGCTCCCCCTAACACAGTTCCTCAAAATGCATGCGTTGCTCCTCCTTGTGAGACTGGGGTACATACTTCTCCAAGAAGACAGTGGAGAACTGTTGCCAGGTGAGGGATGCTGAACCAACAGGCCTTCGCCTCTCAAAAGACTCCCACCAAGTGAAAGCAGCACTAGAAAAGTGAATAGTAGCAAATGAGACCCCACTAGTCTCCAAAGTCCCAGTAGCACGCAGAATCCGTTGACACTTATCAAGAAAACCCTAGGCATCCTCACCCTCAGCACCACTGAATATCAGAGGCTGAAGTCTACTAAACCTCTCCAGCCTATGCTGCTCATCATCTGGCATAGCTGGAACCACGAAGTTCCGCACTGGAGCAACCGTTTGGGATGGAACCGCCCCCGGTGTCTGATGTCCC
Organism: Nicotiana knightiana; assembly: GCA_005239525.1. NCBI lineage: Eukaryota > Viridiplantae > Streptophyta > Magnoliopsida > Solanales > Solanaceae > Nicotiana > Nicotiana knightiana. Next base: position 327,317 of record ML386448.1, on the reverse strand, counting down.
TGAGTAACCTTCTCAGGTGTCTAGGCAACTGGAGTCTGACTGCCTCCCCCGGCCAGAGAAGTAGCGGCAACTTACTGGGCAAGGGTGGTACACTTAGTCAAGATCTGAGCCAAGGTCTCCTGAAGACCCGGAATAACAATAGGCACTTCCGGTGCCTGAGCCTGTCCCGGTGGAGCATCTGCGGCGGGAACCTAATACTTAATAGTAGGGGGATCAACTGGTACTGCCCTGGCTGCTGCACGGGCGGGTCCTTTACCTCTTCCACGGCCTCGACCTCTCGCTGGTCTAGCTGGTGGCTGATCACCCTGATTGGTAGAGAAAGTCCTCACCATCTGTGAGAGAATGAAACAACAAATGTTTAGATTTCCAGAATCAACAAAATGGCACGGCAGAATTCAAGAAAAATGAGATTGTTCCTAAGGGTTCTGCAGCCTCTCGAAGATAAGTACAGACGTCTCTGTACCGATCCGCAAGACTCTACTAACCCTACTCATGACCATTGAGTGTTATGTAACCTAGGTTCTGATACCAACTTGTCACGACTCCAAATCCTAAGCCAGTCGTGATGGTGCCTATCATGGAACTAGGCTAGCCAACCGTTTCATACTATATATATATATAGCAGATTTTAAAAATAGCAGAATGAGATAGCAGCCTCTCAAAGATAATTTCCCATAATTAGTAGATTTTAAAAATAGCAGAATAAGATAAAACAAATACGCACTCCCCCAAAACCTGGAGTCAACTGTCAGGAGCATCTAAGACTGTAAATACAATATACAACACGGTGACTTTCTACTACATATATATATATATATATATATGTACTATACTGATGAGGCGTGCAGCCCGATCCTTATAACATACGTTGCGGCATGCAGTCCGATCCATATATTAGTCGTCTGCGCCCACTGGGGTGTACAGACTCCGGAGGGGCTCCTACAGCCCAAGCACTATATTTGTTGCAGCGTGCAGCCCAATCCAATATGTATATTGCTGCGGCGTGCAGCCACCTATATATAACATATATTGTTGCGGAGTGCAGCCCGACCCATATATAATCTATATTGTTGCGGCATGCAGCCCGATCGATATTTTTAATATATAACATATATATAGTTACAGCGTGTAGTCCGATCCATAACTATCCTCGCATACTCGGCTCTCGGCCTGCCTCAATCATCCTCATAAGCCATTGGGGCAATTCATCTCAACACACGGGTACTCAGCCCAAAATACTTCTCAGAGTTTCAAAGTAGTGTGATAACAGTGAAAATAACAACATGTGGTAAACATGATTAAGTTCACAGATGTTCTATCAGGATAGTGGTAAAATAGTGTAATAGTACCTCTGAGGGTCTAAACAGGTCGGCACAAGGCCCCAAACATTGCTCACAGCCCATAAACAAGTATAAATTTCTAAAATACAGGATATCGCAAGGCTTCAAATCGAATACGCGGCTTAATAGTCACTACGGGACGGACCAGGTCACAATCCTTATCAGTGCACGCCCACACGCTCGTCACCTAGCATGTGTGTCACCTCATTTACCAAAACAATATCAAATAACAGGGTGTCATACCCTAGGGTTTAGAGTTACACTCGTTACTTACCTCAAAATAGCCCAAAAGCTACTACACGATGCTCTTGCCCCTCGAATTGGCTCCCAAATGCTCCGAATCTAACCAAAACTATAAAGACCCGTAAAATTTCATGGCTAAAAATAATGCCCAAATAGGTCCCCATGTTGTTATAACTGTAGAAATTCTTAAAACGGATCCTTCTTGAGTAAAAAGTACCTCGGAACTTAAAAGATATAATTTTCCAGATTTGCGTAGGTCTACGGTCCACTATGCGATAGCAGATCAGGTATGCGGACCACATAGTTATCGTATACCTGGACAGTTTGTTGTCCATTTTGAGGACAACTATGCGGCCTAGAATGTGATCGCATTTCACGAATGCGGCCGCATAGTTGTCGCATTCTTGCACCTTGACTTTTGCGGAGGGAGTTATGCGACGCACTATTCGATCGCATAACAGGTATGCGGACCGCATAGTGGTCGCATACCCGGGCAGTCTACTTTTCTTTTTGGACCATTTGAGGGCCAATTATGTGACAGGAATGCAGATCGCATTCCTGACCGCATTTCTGCTTCGGGGCTGTTAAATTTCTAATTTTATACCTGACCCCTAGTTCATTAAAACACCTCCCCCTTTCATTTAAGATCATTTTCTGATAAATTAGAGAGAGGAGAGAGTGGGTTCTAGAGAGAGAGAGTTCCATCTTCCTCAATTTTTTCCTCCATCCCTACTCAGGCCTGGAATTGATCAAGTAGGACACCATTTTCTTCACTACAGGAGGTAAGCTTCTACCCCATCAACCTAAATTTCCAGATTTTTGATAAAATAACACATGGTTAGGTGAGTTCATGAAGATAGGGGTAGGAGTCTTTCATGCATGTGAACAACTAATCATAATCTAGTAAAAGGAAATGGGTTAGAGTAATCTTTCACTAAAAATAGGTCATTCAACCTAAAGGAACACCTAGTGTTTGATAGAATGCTCAAGTGAGTTCAAGACATGATCATTGTTCCAAATTCTAAGTTAAATTATGTCACATTGTGAACTAGATAGAAGGTGCTAGAAGGTCCGGTGAATTATGGTAGAAAATTAAAGGGGAATTCTGATTCGAGGTATGTATGGCTAACTTTAATCTTAGTAGAGCTACCTTGTTGGTGTCCGAGTACACGGTATGAAATTCTTGCTTGAGCATATATGAATTGATTGTCCTGCTGTGTCGAGTTGTACGAGTTCATTCTCTGATTTTCTTAATTCGATTACCATGCTAATTGAGATTATGAAGGGTGATTCTTTGTGCTTATCCTACCATGTGTAAGGTTCGTTAAATGTTCGAATATGTCAATATGACAGTATGTGTTGTTTAATGAAAGAATGTTAACATACTCAAATGTGGAAAGGTATCTAATTGCTAAGGGCCGAGTGTGGCAAATGATGAAAAGAAACTGTGGATTTATTTAATTGAGTTAAATAATGATGGCATCACCATATGTGAATTACTGTTTGGTAAGGATTATTGTGCCTTGACTTCTTATAGTTGTTGGTTCATATGAACTTATGTTCTTGACGATGAAGATATATGTGATATAATTGTTGGTTATTGTTGCGATGAGATGTGAACGTATGGTGGGCTCGGGTTGCGCCTCGCAACACGAAGTAATAAGGGTGGAGAGGTTATAAGGATGAAATGTGGTTGTACGGTGGGATCGGGTCGCGCTGCAACACGAAGTAATAAGGGTGGAGAGGTAATAAGGGTGAGATGAGAATGTATGGTGGGATCGGGTTACGCGCCGCAACTGATGAATAATTGAGATGAGTAACGGTGAAATCTCCATTTATAACTTTCTGTATATCTATGTGGTACTTGTGTGGTTACCCTGACTGCCTTCCAATTGTGTGTTGTGTGATTCTACTTAGAGTAAACTTTGTTCATGCATGCTAGTACTATTCAATAGTACTAACGTCCCTTTTTCCGGGGGCGCTACATATTTTATATGGATGTAGGTGGTTCCACAGCAGGTAGCTCAGACCGCTGATAGTGGTGTTTCCCCTTTGTACCTTCAGCAGACCCGGCGACCCCACTTCCTCTCGGGGCTGTGTGTAGTCTATATCGTCTCTTTTGTATATTTTATGTCTTATAAGGTATAGCCGGGGCCTTGTTGCCGGCAAGTTTTGTGTAAACTCCTAGTATTCTTAGAGGCTTCATAGACACTGTGTGGGTTGTATATACTTATTTTGGGTAGTAGTTGTAACTATTCGTAACTGTGGTCCCGTGTTGGAAATGTTGTGCTTAGTTTGTATATTTTGGGATTATCAAATGTTGAAACTTAAAAGAGGTAAATGGACTTATGTTGTAAATTCACACTTTGATTCCATTTGCTATTTCATTTACAAATTTGTATATTATAAACACGGGGTGATGTGTTGGGTAGGAAAGGCAATCCAGGTTCGCTTGACCGGGATCATCCGGTTGGGCTCTTGTCTCGCCCCTCGGTTTTAGGGCGTGACAAACTTGGTATCAGAGCCTAAGGTTTTTAAAAGTGTCGTAGGATGTCTGGTAGCCGTGTCTAGTAGAGCCCTTCTTATCGGTGTGTTTTCGACCACATCTATAATTAGGGGGCTGCATGGACATTTAGGAAAATACCCTTTCATTATTAATATGTGTCGTGCAATGAAGTGGAAGGTGAAAACAACTTTATCTAACTTGTGCATTGTTCCAATTTTCAGTAAATGGCACCCAAGAAGAGAGCCCGACTTGCCCTAGAGGCCAATGCCACCCCAGGAGTGGCCGTGAATTTTTTATCTGATGGTGCGGGTGAGAATAATTCCCCGACCCTGAATCTGCCTGACTCTTCCAACCTAGGCCAGGATATTCGTATTCCTGCTCCAGCGGAGGGTGTTACAGTTCCTCCCGCTGATGTTCCTGATCCTTCTTCAGTCCCAGCTTCCGGTCACGGTATTTCTAATAGGGACCTCAGGGGAGCTATTCAGATGTTAACTCAGCTAGTGGCCTCCCAGGCCCAAATATCACATGTTTCCCATGCATCCTCTAATGAGCAAGGGGATTCTTCAGGTTCCAGGGTCAACCAGTTTCTGCGGTTAGCCCCTCCAGAGTTCACAGGCACCGACCCAGAGGCTGATCCTCAGGAGTTCATTGATGAGATGTGCAAGACTCTCCGGGTTATGAAATCTACAGAGACTGGGGGGATTGAGTTGGCCTCCTATCAGTTAAAGGGAGCAACGTATTCGTGGTTTGAGATGTGGGAGGGGTCTCGTGGGGAGGGGAACCCTCCGGCGATGTGGGGTGAGTTTGTTGATGCCTTCATGGATCATTTCTTGCCTGCCGAGACTATGGCAGCCGGTGCTGCGGAGTTCGAGGTCCTTAAGTAGGGAAACATGAGTGTGTGGGAGTACCACATGGAGTTCGTGCACCTGTCCAAATATGTCATCCACATGATGCCGACTATGGAGGCTAGAGTTTGACGGTTTGTTCAGGGCCTTGGTCCCTTGGTTGTTAATGAAGCTGCTATAGTTGCCTTACATTGGGATATGAATTTTGGGAAGATCGTGGGAGTCCCCCAGGCCACAGAGGCTCGGAAGTTGAAGATAAGAATGGATAGGGAGAGTAGTATGCCCGATCAGCGGGCAACCCTAGAAGTTCAGTTGGGGTAGGGAGATCAGTCCTTGGGACAGGGTCATCAGGGCCATCCCAGTCCTATGCTCAGTCCTCAGCCAGTGCCTCGTCGTCAGGGCACAGTTATCAGCAGGAGGATCACTTTGGACCAGGTTCAGATAGCAGAAGGTTCTGTCAGTTGGGTCGTTCAGGTGGGAGGTTCCAGCAGCAGCGGAGGGTCCCATGCCCTAAGTGTGGGAGGTATCATTCTTAGCCTTGTTACATGGATATACCTGTGTGCTATATATGTGGAGACAGAGGCCATATATGGCGAGACAGTCGCGCACCCAGTCAAGGCGTGGGTAGGGGTACTACTCAGCCATCCAGCTCTTCAGCCGCTACATCTTCGGCATTCCCTCCAGCTCCAGTAGGGCGCGGTACAGTTAGGGGTGGTGCACGGGATCAAGGGGGACCCAGTCGGTTCTATGCTTTGAGTGCTCGCCAGAGTGCGGAGGCTTCCCCAAATGTTGTCATAGGTGTTCTGACTGTTCAGTCACATGATGTTTATGCTCTTATTGATCCCGGATCTTCTTTGTCATATGTTACTCCATTTATTGCTTCAAGTTTTGGGATAGAACCCGAGCAGCTTCACGAGTCATTCTTTGTGTCGACTCCGATGGTGATTTCATTACGGCCGTGCGAGTCTATAGGAATTGTGTTGTCACGGTGCGTGGTCGGGATACCGCGGCCGATCTTATTGATTTAGAAATGGTAGATTTTGATGTAATTATGGGGATGGATTGGCTCTATTCGTGCTTTGCTAAACTCGACTGCCGAACCAGGATTATGAGGCTTGAGTTCCCTAATGAATCAGTTATCGAGTGGGAGGGGAATAATGTTGTGCCAAGAGGTAGATTTATTTTCTCCATTAAAGCCTCAAAGATGATTAGAAAAGGGTGCATCTACCATTTGGTCCGGGTTGTGGACACCACTTCAGAGGTGCCTGCTCCCGAATCTGTGCCTGTTGCGAATGAATTTCTTAAAGTATTTCTGGTCGAGCTTCTTAGGATTCCACCAGATAGAGAGATCGATTTCGGGATTGCTGTATTGCCAGATACGCAGCCAATATCTATTCCACCTTACCAAATGGCGCCAGTAGAATTGAGAGAGTTAAAGGAATAATTGAAAGATCTATTAGAAAAAGGTTTCATTTGGCCAAGTGTGTCACCTTGGGGCGCACCGGTTCTTTTTTTCAGAAAGAAAGACAGATCGCTTCGAATGTCTATTGATTATCGGCAGCTCAACAAGGTCACCATCAAAAACAAATATCCATTGCCTCGGATAGATGATTTGTTCGACTAGTTACAAGGTGATAGGTTCTTCTCAAAGATTGATTTGCGGTCCGGGTATCACCAGTTAAAGATCAGGGAGCAGGATATTCCTAAGACCACCTTCAGGACTCGATATGGGCACTTCAAATTTCTGGTAATGTCTTTTGGGCTAACCAACGCCCCAACAGCTTTTATGGATCTTATGAATCGGGTTTTCAAACCGTTTCGACTCCTTTGTGATTGGCTTCATTGACGACATCCTTGTTTATTCGCGAAGTCAGAAAGATCATGATACTCACCTCAGGGTAGTTCTGCAGACTCTTCATCAGCACCAGTTGTATGCAAAGTTTTCAAAATGTGAATTTTGGCTAGAATCAGTAGCCTTTTTGGGCCATGTTGTTTCCAGGGAAGGGATTTGGGTTGATCCCAAAAAGATTGCAGCGGTAAAGGATTGGCCTAAGCCAACGACCCCGACAAAGATTCGCAGTTTCTTGGGTTTGGTTGGGTATTATCGGAGGTTCGTGGAGGGATTCCCTACCCTCGCCTCCCCATTGACTAAGTTGATGCAGAAGGCGGTTAAGTTCAAGTGGTCCGATGCTTGTGAAAAGAGTTTTCAGGAATTGAAATTGAGATTGACTACGGCGCCGGTGTTGACCTTGCTAGAGGGTACAGAGGCATTTGTAGTTTATTGTGATGCTTCAAGGGTTGGTTTGGAGTGTGTGTTGATGCAGTGCAGGAAGGTTATAGCATATTCTTCTAGACAGCTCAAGAATCACGAGAAGAATTATCCAACGCATGATTTGGAGCTCGCAGCGGTTGTGTTTGCATTAAAAATCTGGCAGCATTATCTTTATGGGTCCATGTGGACGTGTTCTCAGACCACAAGAGTATTTAACATTTATTCAAACAAAAGGAGTTGAACTTAAAGCAGCGGAGGTGGTTAGAGTTGCTCAAGGATTATGATTTGAATATTCTGCACCATCCAGGGAAGGCGAATGTGGTAGCCGACGCTCTTAGTCAGAAATCCATGGGTAGCTTGGCTCATTTGGAAGCAGATCAGAGGCCTTTGGCTCGGGAGGTTTATCAGTTGGCTAGTCTGGGGGTCTGTCTTTCGACCTCAGACGAAGGGGATGTCGTGGTACGTAATAGAGCAGAATCTTCGCTTGTAACGGAAATCAAGGAAAAACAATTTAGGGATCCAGCATTGGTACAGTTGAGAGAGGTAATTCTGAATCATAAGACTTCAGCATTTTCACTCGGCGATGATGACGGTGTCTTGCGGTTCCAAGGGAGGCTATGTGTTTCGGACGTGGATGATCTTCGGGAAAGGGTAATGGCAGAGGCTCACAATTCCAGGTACTCAGTACACCTAGGTTCTATGAAGATGTATCATGATCTCAAAGAGATTTATTGGTGGAATAGTATGAAGAGGAGTGTGGCGGACTTTGTGGCTAGGTGTCCGAATTGTCAGCAAGTGAAGACCGAGCTCAGAGGCCCGGTGGGTTGGTACAGCTTATGGAAATACCAATGTGGAAATGGGAAATGATCAATATGGAATTTGTCGTGGGGTTACCTCGCGCTCCACGTAGGTTCGACTCAGTTTGGGTAATAGTGGATCGGCTGACGAATTCGGCGCATTTCTTGCCCGTCAAGTCCACCGATACTACAGAACAGTACGCACAGTTATATATCAAAGAAATAGTTAGGCTCCATGGCACTCCAGCATCTATTATCTCGGATCGAGGGGCATAGTTCATAGCTAACTTTTGGAGGAAATTTCAACAAAGTTTGGGTACGCAGGTAAATCTTAGCACAGCATTCCATCCATAGGCTGATAGGCAGGCAGAGCGGACCATTCAGACGCATGAAGATATGTTACGGGCTTGTGTATTAGACTTCAAGGGTAGCTGGGATGATCACTTATCGATTATAGAATTTGCTTATAATAACAGTTTTCATGCTAGTATTCAGATGGCCCCATTTGACGCGTTGTACGGAAGGAGGTATAGGTCTCCGATTGGATGGTTCGAGGTTGGCGAAGCGGAACTGCTAGGACCGGATCTTGTGCACCAAGTTATGGAAAAAGTTAAAGTCATTCAGGAAAGGATGAATATTGCTCAGAGTCGTCAGAAATCTTATGCGGACGTTCGTCGAAGAGATTTGGAGTTTCAAGTAGATGATTTGGTATTCTTGAAGGTGTCTCCCATGAAAGGAGTGATGCGGTTTGGGAAGAAAGGGAAATGAAGCCCTAGGTATTTCGGGTCGTACCGGATCGCTCAAAGGGTAGGACAGGTGGCTTATAGGCTGGAATTTCCCCCTGAGATGTCATTAGTGCACCTAGTGTTTCATGTGTCCATGTTGAAGAAGGTGATTGGGGATCCATCCGCCATTGTGCCGGTTGAGACGATTGAAATTAATGAAGGATTGTCATATGAAGAGGTTCCAGTTGCTATTCTTGATAGGCAGGTCCGTAGATTGAGGAACAAAGAGATTGCTTCTGTTAAAGTATTATGGCGGAGTCAACAAGTCGAAGAAGCCACATGGGAAGCGAAAAATGAAATGAAAGAGAAATATCCACACTTGTTTGAATAAGTCCGGTAGTGGTTTTGAAAGTTGTCATTCCTAAGCAATTATATATTGTGTTAAATTTTGTACAAGAACACTCCACTCCCCTAATTACCCTACAATTGTGACTTCTCAAACTTTGTGCCAACATTAGTTGGATTATGTGCAACTCATTGTAATAGTTGAATTATGTGTAAATTTGTGGAGTTAACCGAACTATATGACGCTTGTGGAAGTAGTTGAATTACATGTAGCTTGTTGAAATGACCGGATAATGTACAAGTTGATGGAGTAACTGGTAATGCGTAGAAATAGCTAAGCATGTGTTTCGAGGGCTCTCTGACAGGTAGATAGGCCTAATTACAAAGGAAAATCTGGCGAAATTTTTAGAAAATATCGGAGTTAGTAAAAATTTGGGGGTTGGCTTATTTTGTGTTTTTCCTACTCTAGTGATTCCCCGATCCTCATTCAAGGACGAATGATTTTAAATGGGGGAGAATGTAAAGACCCATAAAATTTCATGGCTAAAAATAATGCCCAAATAGGTCCCTGTGTTGTTATAACTGTAAAAATTCTTAAAACATACCCCTTTTGAGTAAAAAGTACCCCGGAACTTAAAAGATATAATTTTCCAGATTTGCGCAAGTCTGCGATCGCAGATCAGGTATGCGGATCGCATAGTGCTCGCATACCTGGACAGTTTGTTGTCCCTATGATGACAGCTATGCGGCCTATAATGCGATCGCATTTCACGAATGCGGGCCGTATAGTTGTCGCATTCTTGCACCTTGACTTTTGCGGAGGGAGTTATGTGACGCACTATGCGATCGCATAACAAGTATGCGACCGCATAGTGGTCGCATACCTGGGCAGTCTAATCTTCTTTTTGGCCTATTTGAGGGCCAATTATGCGATAGGAATGCGGACCGCATAGCAGGAATGCGATCGCATTCCTGACCGCATTTCTGCTTCGGGACTGTTAAATTTCTAATTTTATACCCGACCTCCAGTTCATTAAAACACCTCCCACAGTTCATTAAAACACCTCCGCCTTTCATTTTAAGCTCATTTTCTGATAAATTAGAGAGAGCAAAGAGTGGGTTCTAGAGAGAGAGATTTCCATCTTCCTCAAATTGTTCCTCCATCCCTACTCAGGCCTGGAATTGATCAAGTAGGATACCATTTTCTTCACTACAAGAGGTAAGCTTCTACCCCATCAACCTAAATTTCCAGATTTTTGTTAAAATAAAATATGGTTAGGTGAGTTCATGAAGATAGGAGTAGGAGTCTTGCATGCATGTAACCAACTAATGATAATCTAGTAAAAAGAAATGGGTTAGAGTAATCTTTCACTAAAAAGAGGTCATTCAACCTAAAGGAACACCTAGTGCTTGATAGAATGCTCAAGTGAGTTCAAGACATGATCATTGTTCCAAATTCTAAGTTAAATTATGCCAAATTGTGAACTAGATTGAAGGTTCTAGAAGGTCCGGTGAATTGTGGTAGAAAATCAAAGGGGAATTCCGATTCGAGGTATGTATGTCTAACTTTAATCTTTGTAGAGTTACCTTGTTGGTGTCCGAGTACACGGTATGAAATTCTTGCTTGAGCATATGTGAATTGATTGTCCTGCTATGTCGAGTTGTACGATTTCATTCTCTGATTTTCTTAATTCGATTACCATGCTAATTGAGATTATGAATGGGTGATTCTTTGTGCTTATCCTACCATGTGTAAGGTTCGTTAAATGTTCGAATATGTCAATATGGAAGTATATGCTGTTTAATGAAAGAATTTTAACGTACTCTAATGTGGAAAGGTATCTAATTGCTAAGGGACGAGTGTGGCAAATGATGAAAAGAAACTTTGGATTGATTTAATTGAGTTAAACAATGATGGCATCACCATATGTGAATTACTGTTTGGTAAGGATTATTGTGCCTTGACTTCTTATAGTTGTTGGTTGATATGAACTTATGTTCTTGATGATGAAGATCCCTGTGATATAATTGTTTGTTATTGTTGCTATGAGATGTGAACGTACAATGGGATAAGGGTGGATAGGTAATAACGGTGAAATGAGAATGTACGGTGGGATCGGGTTGTGCACCGCAATAGATGAATAATTGAGATGAGTAACGGTGAAATCTCCATTTGTAACTTTTTGTATATCTGTGTGTTACTTGTGTGGTTACCCTGACTGTCTTCCAATTGTTGTTGTGTGATTCTACTTGGAGTAAGCTTTGTTCATACATGCTAGTACTATTCTATGGTACTAACGTCCCTTTTGTCGGGGGCGCTGCATGTTTTATATGGATGTAGGTGGTTCCACAGCAGGTAGCTCAGGCTACCGATAGTTGTGTTTCCCCTTCGTACCTTCAGCGGATCCGGTGAGCCCCACCTCCTCTCGGGCCGTGTGTAGTCAATATCCTCTCTTTTGTATATTTTATGTCTTATAAGGTATAGCCGGGGCCTTGTTGCCGACAAGTTTTGTGTAAACTCCTAGTATTCTTAGAGGCTCCGTAGACACTGTGTGGGTTGTATACACCTATATTGGGTAGTAGTTGTAACTATTCGTAACCGTGGTCCCGTATTGGAAATGTTGTGCTTACTTTGTATATTTTGGGATTATCAAATGTTGAAACTTAAAAGAGGAAAATGGACTTATGTTGTAAATTCACACTTTGATTCCATTTGTTATTTAATTTACAAATTTGTATATTATAAACACGGGATGATGCATTGGGTAGGAAAGGCAATCCAGGTCCGCTTGACCGGGATCATCCGGTTGGGCACCGGTCTCGCCCCTCGGTTTTGGGTCTTGACAAAAACCAGATTAAAATCATCAATATATGCTAACGGAACAAAACCCAATCGAAAGATATAAATTTTAAGCACAATTCCCGAAATTGGCAAAACCCGAGTCCCGGGCTCACGTCTTGAAATTTGATAAATATCACAAAACTAGAATCCCCATTCCCATACGATTCTACCCATACCAAATTTACCAAAATCCGACCTCAATTGCCCACTCAAATCACCAAAAGAATTTTCCAAATTTTCCTCCCATTTTCCCTAACTTTTCTACTTTAATTCCTCAAATTGCATGGTGAAAATCAAGACAAATTCATGAAACTGAACCAAAAATTATTGAATAACACTTACCACAAGAACCCCACTGAAAAGATCGTCCAAAATCTCCTTCCCCCGAGATCTCTAATGAAATATTGAGTTATGGCCAAGAACCCCCAAATTGAGAACTTAAAAACTGTCTGCCCAGGCCTCTTTCTTCACTGCGATCGCGGAAGCTCCCACGCGATCGCGAAGAACAAATCTGCTGCCCCATCAAATTACACTACGCGATCGCAGACATACACACGCGATCACGATTCAGCACGACATAAACCCACGCGATCGCGAACCAGTCTACGCGATCGCGAAGAACAACGACTCAGCTCCCCCTACGCTCCCATCAACTCTATGTGAACGCGAATAACACCACGTGATCGCACTGCACAACAATCTCACATTCACGTGATTGCGATCGCGACCTCCACCATGCGATCGCATATAACAAGAATCTTTCCATCCCCAGCTAGTCCTACGCGATCGCAAACATCTTCCTGCGATCGCGTAGAAGGAAACCAGAAACTCACACCAGCAAAAATCTGCCAAGTTTTTAAGCCAAGAGTTGGTCCGTTAACCACCCGAAACACACCCGAGGCCCTCGGGACCTCAACCAAACATACCAACATATTCCATAACCACATTCAAACTTAGTCGAACCTTCAAAACACCAAAAATGACGCAAGAACACCAAAATCACATCAAATTCAAGCCTCTGAACTTTGAAATTTCTAAATTTCGCCAATGATGCTGAAACCAACCAAAACACATCTGATTCACCTGAAAATTTTCACACATATATAACCTGCTCCAACTACCGGAATTCCATTCCGACCCCAATAGCCTATTTTCCCCTGCTGACCGGAAATCGCCAAAAACTAACATTCGCCAATTCAAGCCTAATTCTACACCGGACATTAAAACTTCATTCTGAACACACTCCTAAGTCCCAAATCACCTAACGAAGTTATCCGAGCCAAAAAGTCCACATTCTGAGGTCTTTTACAAATAAGTGAACTCCCAGTTGACTTTTTCAACTATAAGCTACTTTAAGAGACTAAGTGTCTCAGTTCTCACCACGACCACTCCGAACCCAAACCAACCGACACAATACAACATAAATAGGTTAAGAAACATATGATAAAGCAAAAACGGGGGAAAGGGGGATAATCTCACGAAACAACCGGCTGGTTCATTACAGTTCGACTCGTTAGTGAATGGGTGTTCGTACTTTGTGACTTTTACCCGATTTCGAGATGTGGGCCCAGGAGAAATTTTTGGACGGTTTCCTAATTCTCGCTTTAGCATATATTTCATTGACTAGATTAGTTTCTTATTGCTATATTTATGGTATGTAATTGGTTTTGGCTAGATTCGGGCCATTTGGAGTCGGATATTCGTGGGAAAAGCATTGATATCGATTGATTGAGCTTGGTTAGAGATAAGTGGCTTGCCTAAACTTGTGTGAGGGAAACCCTCTTAGGATTTGGTACTGATTTTTCTATGTGAGTGTCGTGTACGCGATGTGACGAGTACATACACGGGCTATTTTTTGAAAAACCTAGATTTCACCGAGTAATTTCCTGTTTTACCTTGATTGAACATACTAGCTTGCGTAGTTACCCTGTTATCTTGGAATAAACTGTCTATGTTCCCTAGCTACTTAATTGAACTCCTTGCAGCATGTCTATCAATTTTTATGTTTCTTTTCCCTACTTGTACCTAGTCTAGACCGTAGATTCTCTTGTTGTACTTAACGTTTAAAATAGATTATGTTGTGTATCTACTTAGGGACTACGGGACAGTAACTCGGGAGATCCCCATGCACATTTACTTTTGGGACTACGGGACGGTATCCCGGGATATCGGGCACATTTACTTTTGAGACTACAAGGCGGTACCTCAGAAGTTCTCCCTGCATATTTACTTTTGGGACAACGAGACGGTATCTCAGGAGATCCCCTGTCGCTTAATTCCCTGTATTGTTATGCTATTACACTATGTGTTCCTTTGTTGAACTTTATTCTCTTATTATACTGCTTAATCTCCTATTTTTATTATTATATACCAGTGAGCCTGACCTGACCTCGTCACTACTCGACCGAGGTTAGGCTCGACACTTACTGGGTACCAATTGTGGTGTACTCATGATACTCTTCTGCACATGTTTTGTGTGCAAATTCAGGTGCTCGTTATCAGCCGCATTATCTGTGGGTTCGAGGCAGCTGTTGGAAACTTCAAGGTATATCTATCGCGTCCGTAGACCTCGGAGTCCCCTTATATTCTTCTATGTGTTAAACACGTCTTCTGTATTTGTTTTTACTAGATTTTGGTATATAGAGATGTTATTTCCTTTTCTATATCTTGTGACTCGTGACATTCCGGGAGTTGGGAAAGCTCTGTAAGTATAGTTTGGTTATTGTACATGCCGAGTGGCATCGTTTTGTTTATTCAATATCTATTTCAAATTTGAAGTCAATTTTGTTTTCCGATATTGGTATTTTTGTGAATTGTTAGGTATACCTAGTCGTAGCGACTAGGTGCAGTCACGACGTGGTAAGGAGGGATGTTTGGGTCGCGACAAGTTGGTAACTGAGCTCTAGTTTCATAGGAGTCGTGAGCCACAAGTCGATTTATTAGAGTCTCACAGATCGGTACGGAGACATCGTACTCATGTTCGAGAGGCTATGGAACTGTTAGGAAGAATCATACTTCTTTTGATTCCTTGTCATGCGAGTTATTGGTATTAAATTATAAAATTCTCTATTATATTATTTCTCACAGATGGTGAGGACCCGTACCGGGAGATTTGACGACCTGGCACTCGCGCCCTCTGTTAGAGGCGCCAGAGGTCAGGGTCGGGGTAGAGGATGACCATGCGGTGCAGCCAGATGTCACGATCCAAACCGATAGGCCTCAACGAGCATCCAGTGCCTTACTCAACCGAGTACCAATGTAATGTATCTTTCTTATTACATCAACATGGGTAAATGGGATATAAGGGCTGTATAAGGTAATAGAATAAAACATGAGGGAACACTCGATATAAAACAACCCAACCTGATATACTGACTTATACATATGACATACGGGTCTATAAGGCCAAAATAATCACTCGTACGCAGAACATAGGCCGACATAGCCATACAATCTTTCATATACATGACATATGTCTATAAGCCTCTAAGAGTAAATAAACATCATAAAACCAGGACGGGGCCCCTACATACCAATCAATACATGTGTAAATCATAGTGATCAAATAAGCAACTTCGGAGCAAATGGAGCGAATTAACATCTTCCGCTGAGTTGATAGTCTACTTGGAGGACTCTCAACCTGTCTATCGATACCTGCGCGTATGAAATGCAGCATCCCCAGGCAAAAGGGACTTCACTATAAATAATGTAACGAGTATGTAAGGAATGAAAATCAGTAAACAATAGACATGAGAAAAACATGGAGTAAAAGACTCAACATCTAAGTCTGAATAACTCTATGAATCATTAATATTTATAATTCCATGCATATGCGTATAAATGTCATACCGTGAATAGGTATATGCGTACATAACATCATCAAGCCTCTGAGGGCATCCCATCATATCATCTCGGCCGTTGTGGGCAACATCATCAACGTATACCAGCTGATCAGGCGGTGGTGTGTATATAATGCCGTAACCTTTTCCCATTTCCCATATACATATAATATACATATATACGTGAGTATAACGCCATCTGGTCATGGGTAAATGTTAATGAATACAATGCATTAGAAGTACGTCAATAAAATCTCTCGAAATGTCATAAGATCATTATGCCTTTGACTAATATCATGAAATATACTTTATTAACTTACGTATTTTCTGAGACCCATAAACATATGATAGAATAATAGGACACATGGGGAATCAAGAACATAGGCACCTCTAGTATTTCTATGAATAAAGTCATTTATGGAAGTTGTGCATTTGCTCATTTCGTTGTATTGTATGGATCATTCCAAAAGGAAAGAAAGGATAGCCTTAACATACCTAAGCTAATTTTCTTTTCAAACCCTCTAACACGTGTCAATTGCGACAAATCACGTAACGGCGGATCGAAGTAGCGAAAAATCCGTATGATATTCTTGAGAAAGATTGCACCGCATTTCCTTAGAATCGCAAAATCCCGTTGCTATTATGCTAAGAAGTCTTGTATGAAATGTGTTGAAGTAACTCACGTTACTATCATATCATAAACCTCAACTCTCCATTCTCTAACATTAAAATCATTGAAAGGAGGATCTCTGAGTTACATTGCTAATAAAGAACCAAACAGAAGGTAATTATCCGAAGACTTCCATGTGTAAACAAGGCAGCTTATGTGTCATGATTCATCATGCACATCGGTGCCACTTTGGCTTAGCTTAATGCCATGTGGCAGCCCCAAAAAAGATCCTTATCCACTTAATTATCATAATTAATACCATAATTAAGAATTATCTCAATTATGATAGTATTTAATACCATAATTATCCCCACGATTAATCAATTATCTACATAATTAAGAATTATCTCAAATTACTTAAAATACTAACCCGTTTTTAACACACTTTATACACCTTATTATCATGGTCATATAGTACCTTGTATGGTACTAGTCCATAAATACCGGGTATTATAGCTTGGACCCTATTTTATCCCAAATTGACAAACTTCGATGAAACTCACTTTCTTCGATTCGCTTACCCTCTCACCTCACGAATATACTTATCACTTGTTTGAAATAGCGTAATACTTATAATCTCAAAATAATCTCATTCCCGAGCTTACGTCGATTAACTTACAATGAAACTTTAGGTACAAAAATACGGGATGTAATTTCTCATTTCCAAGCTTTCATCAATTTAGTTATGGCTTACTTTCATGTACGAAAACATGGGGTGTAACACCAAAGCATCCGCGCAAGCTGCGACAGAGGAGCCCCCAGCAGCTCTAGTTGGAGGGCAGGCACTGAAGGTTCCTATTGCTACACCAGTCCTCCAAGAGACCCTAGCAGTTCATGATCATGTTCACCACCTTAGTTCAGGCTGGATTGATTCAATTAGCTCTTGCCACATCTCAGGTCGGGGAGGGCACAGACTCCCGCAACCCGTACTCCTGAGTAGAGGGTCCAGGTTGATCAGGCCCCAGAGTTCATTCCTATGCAGCCGGTAGCTCTGGTTCAGCATGAGACCAGGACAGCCACTTCTAAAGTAGAGCAGCTCATACTTAAGAGGTACAAGAAGTACCACCCACCTACTTTCAGCGGATTAGCTTTAGATGATGCTCAGCGATTTCTTGAGGAGTGTAATTGTGTTCTTCGTACTATGGGCGTACCAGAGATGAGTGGGGTTTCATTTACCACTTTCCAACTTAGAGGAGCAGCCTATCAGTGGTGGCATGCTTATGAGTTGAATATTCCGAATGAAGCAGCCTCACTCATATGGACTCAGTTCTCGGACAAGTTTTTGAGAGAGTATGTTCCATAGAGCCTCAAGGATTCATGGCGCACGGAGTTTGAGTAGTTGCGCCAGGGTGCTATGACTATGTTAGAGTATGCAGTCCGTTTAAGTGATTTGGCCCTTCATGCATCGGCCTTGGTTGCTACAGTCAGGGAGAGGGTTCATCGTTTTATTGAGGGACTCCACCCCAGCATCAGGACCAGTATGGCCAGGGAGTTGAAGATGGACATCTCTTATCAGCAGGTTGTGAGTATTGCCAGGAGATTGGAGGGCATTCTTGCCCGGGAAAGAGAGGACAGACAGGACAAGTGGTCTCGAGAGACTAGTTTTTATTCTTGAGCTCGTGTCCCTGTAGCTCGCCATGGTAGGGGTTATGTGATTCACCCCGTTCATTCGGCTCTTCTAGCCGCCAGTGGTGTTCCAGCTCCTTCTAGGCCCCAAGAGCCTTATTATGCACCGCTAGTATCTAGTGTCCCTCCTGCTCAGGGTGCTTTTGGCGACCAGTCCAGCAAACCTGGCCCGAGTTAGTCACAATTGACACGCCCTCCGAGGGGTTGTTTTGAGTATGGCGACACTCTCCATATAGTGAGGGATTGCCCCAGACTTAGGAGGGGTGCACCTCCACAGACTTCTCATCCACCACGTGCTCCACTAGGTCCTCAGGCTATGATTTGAGCACCCACTACAGCCCCACTGGCTTAGCCAGCTCGAGGTGGACGTCGGGGTCGCCCTAGATGGGGAGGCCAGGCTAGATATTATGCTCTTCCAGCTTGCACAGAGGTAGTTGCTTCCGACTCTGTCATTATAGGTATTGTTCCAATCTTTCATAGAGATGCGTTGGTATTATTTGGCCTAGGCTCTACGTATTCCTATGTGTCCTTTTATTTTTCCCCACATTTAGGCGTCACTCAAGATTCTTTGAGTTACCTGTTTATGTGTCTACTCCTATGGGAGATTCTCTTGTTTTGGATCGCGTGTATCGGTCGTGTTTGATGGCTCTCAGTGGTTTTGAGACTATAGTTAATTTATTATTACTCAGCATAGTAGATTTTGATGTTATCTTGGGCATGGGCTGGTTGTCGCCCCATTATGCTATTCTTTATTGTCACATTAAGACTGTGACGCTGGCTATGCCAGGCTTGTCGCGATTAGAGTGGAGAGGTACCTTAGAGTATATTCCAGCAGAGTTATTTCATTTCTTAAAGTTCAACGAATGGTTGAGAAGGGGTGTGACGTGTATTTGGATTACATAAGAGATGTCAGTGTTGATGCCCCTAAAGTTGAGTCAGTTTCAGTAGTGAGGGACTTCCCAGATGTGTTTCCAGTTGATCTTCCGGGCATCCCGCCCGACAGAGATATTTATTTCGGCATCGATTTGTTGCCGGCACTCAGCCCATCTCTATTCCTCCATAACATATGGCTCCTCCTGAGTTGAAGGATTTGAAGGAGAAGTTGCAGGAGTTGCTTGATAAGGAATTCATTCGGCCTAGTGTGTCACCTATGGGTGCTCCGGTCTTGTTTATGAAGAAAATGGCTGGTCCTATACGTATTTGTATTGATTATCGCCAGCTGAACAAAGTTACAGTAAAGAACAGGTACCTATTACCTCGTATTGATGACTTATTTGATCAGTTATAGGGTGCCAGGATGTTTTCCAAGATTGACTTATGTTCAGGCTACCATCAATTGAAGATTTGGGAGCCAGATATCCTAAAGATTGCTTTCAGGACACGATATGGTCACTATGAATTTCTTGTTGTGTCTATTAGGTTGACCAATGCCCCATCACCTTGTATGCATTTGATGCACAGTGTGTTCCAGCTTTATCTTGACTCATTCGTCATTGTGTTTATTGACCACATTCTGGTGTACTCCCGGACCCGGGAGGATCATGAGCAGCACCTGAGGACTGTGCTTCAGACTTTGAGAGAAAAGAAGTTGTATGAAAAATTTTCAAAGTCTGAGTTTTCGCTAGACTGAGTGGCATTCTTGGGTCATGTAGTATCGATTGATAGGATCAAGGTTAATACGAAGAAGGTGGAACCGGTGCAGAGTTGGCCTAGACCGTCATCAGCTACGGAGATCCGCAATTTTCTTTGTTTGGCGGGGTATTACTGTTGTTTTGTAGAGGGATTCTCATCTATTATAGCATCTATGACCAGGCTGACCCAGAAGGGTGCCTCGTTCAGGTGTCTAGAGGAGTGCGAGGAGAGCTTTTAGAAGCTCAAGATAGCTTTGACTAAAACCCCAATATTGGTATTGCCTACAGGTTCAGGGTCCTACACTGTATATTATGATGCATCACGGATTGGTCTTGGCGCGGTGTTGATACAGGACGGTAGGGTGATTGCCTACGCGTCCCAACAGGTGAAGGTGCATGAGAAGAACTATCTTTTCCACGACCTTGAGTTAACAGCTATTGTTCACGCCCTAAAGATTTGGCGGCACTATTTGTACGGTGTCCCTTGTGAGATTTACACTGATTATCGGAGTTTGCAGCATCTGTTCAAGCAAAAGAATCTTAACTTGCATCAGTGGAGGTGGTTAGAGCTACTTAAGGACTATGATATCACCATTTTGTACCACCCGGGTGTAGTGGCCGATGCTTTGAGTCGTCGGGCGAAGATTTTGGGTAGTTTAGCATATGTTCCAGCTGTAGAGAGGCCACTAGCATTGGATATTCAGGCCTTAGCCAGCCATTTTGTGAGATTGGATATCTTTGAGCCGAATTATGTATTGGCTTGTGTGGTCTCTCGGTCTTCTCTTTATGATCGTACCAGGGAGCGTCAGTATGATGACCCCCATCTGCTTATCCTTAGGTACACGGTTCAGCACGGTGATGCTAAGGAAGTCACTATTGGGGATGATGGTGCATTAAAGATGCAGGGCTGGCTATGTGTGCCCAATGTAGATGGTTTGCGTGAGTTGATTCTTTAGTAGGTTCAAATCTTGTGGTACTCCACGCATCCGTGTGCCATGAAGATGTATCAGACTTGAGGCAGCATTACTGGTGGAAGAGGATGAAGAAAGACATAGTGGAGTATATGGCTTGGTGCCTAAATTGCCAGCAGGTAAAGTATGAGCATCCGCGACCGGGTGGGTTGCTTCGGAAGTTAGTGATTTCGGAGTGGAAATGGGAGTGGATCACTATGGATTTTGTTGATGGACTCTGTCACGACCCAAATCGATGTCGCGTCCCGACACCTTACTCAACTGAGTACCAACATAATGTATCTTTCGTATTATTCTATCATAAGTAAATGAACCGGAGTAAAGCATGAGGGAATTACAAACTTATACATATGACATACTGGCCTAAAAAATAAAAATGATCACTCGTACACTGAACATAGGCCAACAAGGCCATACAATCATTCACGTACACGACATATGTCTACAAGTCTCTAAGAGTACATAAATGTCATAAATGTCAGGACAGGGCACTGCCATACTAATCAATACATGTCCTAATCATATTGACCAAATAAGCAACTCCGGAGAAAATGGAGCGCACCAACACCTTCCGCTGAGCTTATAGCCTATTTGGAGGACTCTCATCCTGTCTATCGGGATTTGCGGGCATGAAACGCAGTGTCCCCAGACATAAGGGACGTCAGTAGAAATAACGTACCGAGTATACAAGGAATGAAAATAAGTAAATAATAGACATGATAGAAACATAGAGTGAAAGACTCAACATTAATGTCATGCATATGCGTATAAATGCCATACCATGCATAGGTATATGCGTTCATAACATCATCAAGCCTCTAAGGGCATCCCACCATATAATCTTGGCCAATGTGGGCAAAATCATCAATGTATACCACCTGATCAGGTGGTGGTGCGTATATAACGTCGTAACCTTTTCCCATATCCCTTATACATATATATACATAGATACGCGTGTAATGACCCAATCCGTTGTTACATAAAAACCTGTATTATAATTATTGTTATTGACTTGTTATAGATTGGTTATTCTATTATTGATGTGTTAGAGTTGATAGGCTTGAAATCGGAATGGTTATATGAGAATTCAGTCCCTTAGTCCTTAAGAATAGCCTTAAAATGCAAAAAGTCAACTAAGAGTTGACTTATTGGGAAATGAGCTCGGAATGCAGATTTTATGGCTCGGATAGCTTCGTTAGGTGATTTGGGACTTAGGAGTGTGTTTGGAATATTTTTGTGATGTCTGGTGTAGAATTAGGCTTGAATTGGTGAAAGTTAGTTTTTGGCGATTTTCGAACAGCAGTGGAAAATAGGCTATCGGGGTCGGAATGGATCCGACAGTTGGAACAGGTTTGTAATGCCATTTTGGATGTGTCTGCAAAATTTCAGGTCAATCGGAGTTGTTCTGGATGGTTTCGGCATCATCGGTAGATTTTAGAAATTTCAAAGTTCTAAGGCTTAAATCCAATATAAATTTGGGGTTCTGACGTTAGTTTTGGTGTTTTAAGAGTGCAACTAAGTTTGAATGATGTAAAAGGATGTGTTGGTAACTTTGGTTGGGGTCCCGAGGGGCTCGGGAATGATATCGGGCAGTTAACGGGCACTTTTGGCCTTAGGAATCTGCAAAAAAAATCTGGTGTTCTGTTGCTGGTGTCCTTGTACGCGATCGCAGGGATACATTCGCGATCGCGTAGTGCAATTTGAGAGGGGCAGAATTTTTCTCTATGCGATCGCATAGGTAAGTTCGCGATCGCAGAGGTTGAGCAGGTTGAACAGTGTGATCGCGTGAGGAGTGTTGCGATCGCGTAGGGATAAGGCAGGCGCGTGGGGGCGAGGTTGATTGGTCTTCGCAATCGCGTGAGGAGAGCTGCGATCGCGTGGGGCTGGAGAGTGGTGCTAGGCAATCGCAACAGGGAGTCTGCGATCGCGGTAAAGAAATCACTGGGCATAATTAATTAAACCCTTCCGCGACTTAACCCTTATTTTACACCATTCTTGTACGGGAAAAAGCTTTGGGGACGAATTTTGAAGAGGAAAATCCTTGGTTTTCATAGAGTTAAGTGTTTTTATTATTAAAACTCGATCATGGATGATTATAGAACATAAAACCAATGTAAATTCATGGAAATACAGTAGAAAAATGGGATTTTGGGGCTTGAGAATAAGAGACCTTTAAGTGTCGATTTGAGGAGTCAAACGGACTCTGATTTTGGTGTTCTTTATATGAACGGAATCGTGGGAGGATTAAGAACACTTTTCTGTAAAAAATTTTGAGTTTCAGGATGCGGGCTCGGGGGTCAGGTTTTGACCGGTTTCGGATTTTTGTGTGAATTTCGATATTTTCAATTGGAAATTGTTCCTCAAGAATATATTGATTATAAAAATCTGAACTTGGTAGATTTGGAGCACTCGAAGGCCGAATTTAGAGGCAAGGGCATTGCAGAGTAGTGTATTAGCCAGTTTTGAGGTAAGTAAGGCTTCCAAACTTGGAACTGAGGGTTCGAAACCCCAAACTATTTGATATTTGTTGTTAATTAAGGTGGCGCACTTGCCAAGTGATGACATGCGGGCGTTTACCGAATATTTGTAGCCTGGCTCATCCCATGGTATTGTCTATTGGTTATCCCAGGTTGATATTTTACTGTGAAGGTGGTAACTACCCTGAACGAAATAGAAATCATGCTAAATATAAATATTAAGGCTTCACGCCGATGTGTTTAGACTGAAATGGTCGATTATTGCTGTCTCTATTCATGATTATTGCTTTCATGTACTCAGTCCTGTTATAGTATATGTTTCATGCCTCAGTCTCGTAAGTTACTAGTTTATTCTATATTATCATTGGTTTGATTTGCATATGTTAGAGCATTATAAGTGAGACTGGAAGTTACTGACTGAGTGAGGCCTGGTTTTGAGACAGTTATGAGGTCGGACTGCACACCGCATCGATCCTGAAATCATGCCTTCGTTGGCTTGATATAGCGCTTGGGCTGGAAGGAGCCCCTCCGGAGTCTATACACCCCCAGTGAGCGCACATATATTCCGGAGATGGATTTCTCCGTGGTTATTATATTCCGGAGATGGATTTCTCCGTGGTTATTATGTTCCGGGGATGGATTTCTCTGTGGAGGATGGATCAGCCTTATTCCTCAGTACTTAGTGATTGTGTCACTTTTGTTTATGTAATATCCGTGATGGACTTCCCTGCGCCTGAAGGCCGTATTCTAGTACTGAGTGGACCACCTTATGAGAGATTGATTAATGAGTATACATCATTCATGGTTTTATATGCATTCATGCTAGTATCAAGAGTTACAGACATATCTTGATAGATCGTGTTTATTTCCTGATATATTACTGTCATGTCCAATTTACATACTGGTGTTCGAATTATCGGAGGTTTAGTCTGTCACTACCTCTCAGCCTGTAGTTTGGTTTCGTTACTACTGAGTTGATGTACTCACGTTACCCCCTGCACCTTGTGTGCAGATCCAGGTACAGAGCAATTCAGCTCGGGTCAGGGAGCACAACAGTTTCATAAGAGTTGACGAGGTAGCAGCTGGTCGTGATCTCGTATTCTCTTTCCTTTCTACCTATGGTATTTATTTTCAGACTATGTTAGTCATTTCTTTTGATTGTATTAAGTGTTAGTAGCTCATGACTGTGTGACACTGGATCCGGGGTTAGTAGGGTTTGGTCTTGTAATTTCATAAATTGGTTTTATCCAAAAATATTGGATTTATTATTAGAATTATTATTTATTTCAGACTTGCTAAAAATGGCGTTATATGGGTAATCGTATTTAGTTAAATACAATGGGTGGCTTTCCTGGTTCCACGACGGGCACCATCACGACACCGGAAATAGGTCGTGAAAAGTTGGTATCAGAGCGCTACGTTAAATAGGTCTCACCAGTCATGAGCAGGTTTAGTAGAGTCTTGCGGATCGGTGCGGAGACGTCTGTACTTATCTTCGAGAGGCTGCAGAACCTTTAGGAAAAATCTCACATTCTTTGAATTTTGTCGTGCGACTCTGTTGAACTCTGAAACTAAGCTTCTATTGTTGTCATTCTCTCACAGATGGTGAGGAATCGTGCTAATGATAGTGGTGACTAGATCCCAACAGGACCAGGTCGTGGTCGAGGCCGTGGCAGAGGTAGGGGTGCAGCCCGCACAGCAGCTGGGGCAGCACCTGTGGACCCTCCCGTTACTCAAGAGCGGGTCCCCGTAGCTGAGATTCCAGCGGGGCAGACTCAGGCACCAACAGTGCCCATTGTGATTCCGGGTCTTCAGGAGACCCTAGCCCAGATTTTGACGATGTGCAACAGCTTGGCACAGGCCGTCGCTATGTCCACTACCGCTACTACTTCTCAGGCCGGGGGAGGCATCCAGACTCCAGCTTCCCGGACACCTAAGCAGGTCACCCAGGGAATTCAGACACCTGAGGCAGCCCCAGTGCAGCAGATTGCTCCGGTACAGGATTATGTGGTCCAAGCTTTAGCTGATGATGAGCAACGTAGGTTGGAGAGGTTCAGCAGGCTCTAGCCTCCAACTTTTAGGGGTACACAGGGCGAGGATGCCCAGGCCTTCTTGGACAAGTGTCAGAGGATACTACGTACCGCAGGGATATTAGAGGCCAGTGGGGTTCCATTCACTACATTCCAGTTTTCAGGAGCTGCACTTGCTTGGTAGGAGACCTATGAGAGGCGTAGACCCGCTGATGCAGCGACCTTATATGGCACCAGTTCTCCATTCTCTTTCTGGAAAAGTATATACCACAGTCTCGCTGAGAGGAGCTGCGCAGAGAGTTCGAGCAGTTGCGTCAGAGAGACATGATCGTGACACACTATGAGATGAGGTTCTCTAAGTTAACCCGTCATGACATCTGGCTAGTTCCCACAGACAGGGAGAGGATTCGGAGATTTGTTGATGATCTTGCTTACCAGCTATGGGTTTTTCTGACCAAGGAGAGGGTATCCGGTGCTTCTTTTGAGGAGGTAGTTGACATAGCCAGGGAGTTGAGTCAGTGCGCTGCAGGAGCATGTGGAGAGAGAGGCCAAGAGGCCTCGAGGTTCTGGTAATTATAGTGGTGATCACTCGGGAGGTCAGTCTCGGCACAGTAGAGGCAGACCATTCAGGCCTCCTCCACCAGCCCGTCCAGCTTACAGTGGTGCTTCATTAGGACACGGTCCCCGTAGCTCTCATCCGGACCGTTCCTCATTCAGTGCACTTCCAGCCCAGAGCTTATCTCAGCCACCATCAGTTCAAAGTTCCTCAGCACATGGTTCTTCTATCAGATACTCAGGTCGTAGGGTTCCCTTCAGTCTCCATCGCCAATTGTTGATAGAGGTTGTTTCGAGTGTGGGGATTCGGGTCATATCAAGAGGTATTTTCCCCACCTTTCTGGTAGTTCATTTCAGCACAGGAACCAGCCTCCAGCTTCAGCACCAGTTTCTACACCACCCGCTCAAGCAGCCAGGGGTGGAGGTCAGTCAGGCAAAGGCTGCCCTAGAGGGGGAGGTCAGTCAGGTAGAGGGCAGGCCCGTTTCTACGCACTTCCGGGCAGATCAGATGCCATTGCTTCGGATGCAGTGATTACAGGTATTATCTCAGTCTGTCACCGGGATGCTGCAGTATTATTTGATCCTGGTTCTACTTATTCATATGTTTCTTTGTACTTTGAACATTTCTTGGATACACCCCGTGAGTCCATGTTTTCAGTTGTTCATGTGTCGACTCTGGTGGGGGATACTGTTGTGGTAGACCGGGTGTACCGGTCTTGTATTATATCTATTGGGGGTCAGGAGACCCACGCAGATTTATTATTACTTAGAATGGTTGACTTCCATGTGATTTTAGGCATGGATTGCTTATCTCCATACCATGCGGTTCTCGACTGTCATGCCAAGACCGTGACCTTAGCGATGCCCGGATTGCCGAGGATTGAGTGGAGAGGTTCGGTAGAGTACGTGCCTAGCCAGGTGATTTCCTTTCTGAAGGATCATCGTATGATTGGGAAGGGGTGTGAGTCTTATCTGGCCTTTGTGAGGGATGTTAGAAGTGAGACTCCTTCCATTGGTTTTGTTCCCGTGGTCCGTGAGTTCCCGAACGTTTTCCCAACAGACCTGCCAGGCATGCCACCTGACTGGGACATTGACTTTGGTATCGACTTAGTGCCTGAGACCCAGCCTATCTCTATTCCTCCTTACCGCATGGCCCCAATTGAGTTGAAGGAATTGAAGGAACAACTTCAGGATCTCCTAGATAAGGGCTTCATTCGCCCTATTGTGTCGCCTTGTGGTGCACGGTGTTGTTCATAAAGAAGAAGGATGGATCCATGCGTATGTGCATTGGATATAGGCAGTTGAACAAGGTTACGGTGAAGAATTGGTATCCTTTGCCCCGTATTGAAGACTTTTTTTATCAGCTTCAGGGAGCTAGAGTGTTCTCCAAGATCGACTTGAGGTCTGGGTACCATCAGCTGAAGAATCGGGATTCTGATATTCTGAAGACTGATTTTAGGACTAGATATGGCCACTATGAGTTTCTGGTTATGTCTTTTGGGATGACCAATGCCCCAGTCGCGTTCATGCATTTGATGAACAGCGTGTTTCAGCCTTACCTTGATTCATTCGTTATTGTGTTCATTGATGACATCCTGGTGTACTCTCATAGCCAGGAGGACCACGCTCAGCATTTGAGGGTTGTGTTGCAGAGATTGAGGGAGGAAAAGCTTTATGCAAAGTTCTCCAAATGTGAGTTTTGGCTTGGTTCGGTAGCTTTCTTGGGTCACATAGTGTCTAGTGAGGGTATTCAGGTGGACCCAAAGAAGATAGAGGCGGTGCAGAGTTGGCCCAGACTGTCCTCAGCTACGGAGATTAGGAGTTTCTAGGGCTTGGCGGGTTATTACCGTCGCTTCGTGGAGGGATTTTCTTCTATTGCTTCACCTTTGACCAGATTGACCCAGAAGGGTGCTCCATTCAGGTGGTCCGATGAGTGCGAGGAGAGCTTTCAGAAGCTCAAGTCAGCACTTACTACAACTCTAGTATTGGTATTGCCTATGGGTTCGGGTTCTTACACAGTCTATTGTGATGCTTCTAGAGTTGGATTGGGAGGGATTTTGATGTAGGACGGTAGGGTGATTGCCTACACGTCCAGACAGTTGAAGGTGCATGAGAAGAATTATCCAGTGCACGATCTTGAGTTAGCTGCCATTGTTCATGCCTTAAAGATTTAGCGGCATTACTTGTATGGGGTACAGTGTGAGATTTTCACTGATCAGCGTAGCTTGTAGTATCTGCTAAGGCAGAAGGACTTGAATTTGCGCCAGAGGAGATGGTTAGATGTTCTTATGGACTATGATTAACTATTTTGTATCACCCGGGAAAGGCAAATGTAGTGGTCGATGCCTTGAGTCGCAGAGCTGAAAGTTTGGGGAGCCTAGCTTACCTTTCAGTAGCAGAGCGACCATAAGCACTTGATGTTCAGGATTTAGCGGGACAGTTGGTGATATTGGATTTGTCAGACCCTCCGCGAGTGGTAGCTAGCATGGCTTCCCGGTCTTCTTTATTTGATCAGATTAAGGCACGACAATATTATGACCGCCACTTGTTAGTTCTTCAGGATGGAGTTCGTCGGAGTGATGCCTGGGATGTGACTATTGATGATGACGGGGTTATGAGGATGCAGGGCCGTATTTGCGTGCCCAATATTGATGGTATTCGGGAGTTAATATTAGTAGAGGCTCACAGTTCGCGATATTCTATTTATCCGGGTGCCGTGAAGATGTACCAGGATCTGAGGCAGCAGTATTGGTGGATGCGGATGAAGAGAGATATTGTTGAGTATGTAGCACGGTGTCTCAACTGCCAGCAGGTCAAGTATGAGCACCAAAGACCAGGTGGATTACTTCAGAGGTTAGATATTCCGGAGTAGAAGTGGGAGCGGATCACCATGGACTTTGTAGTTGGGCTTCCACGAACCTCGAAGAGTTTTGATGCTATTTAGGTCATTGTGGATAGATTGACCAAGTCCGCGCACTTCATTCCTGTTTGCACTTCTTACACTTCAGAGCGGTTAGCTGATATTTACATTAAGGAGATTGTCCGATTTCATGGAGTTTCGATTTCTATTATTTCCGACAAAGGTACTCAGTTCACATCTCAATTTTGGAGGGCCGTACAGAGAGGTATGGGTACTGAGGTAGAGTTGAGCACTGCATTTCATCCTCAGACCGACGGGCAGTCGGAAAGGACTATTCATATTTTGGAGGACATATTACGGGCTTGTGTAATTGATTTTGGTGGTTCATGGGATCAGTTTCTGCCACTAGCAGAGTTTGCATATAACAACAGCTATCAGTCCAGTATTCAGATGGCCCTGTATGAGGCTTTATATGGTAGGAGGTGTAGATCTCCGGTTGGTTGGTTCGAGCCTGGTGAGGCTAAGTTATTGGGCACAGATTTGATCCAGGATGCGTTGGAGAAGGTGAAGTTGATTCAAGAGCGACTTCACACATCCCGGTCTAGATAGAAGAGTTATGCGGACCGGAAGGTTCGGGATGTGTCTTTTATGGAAGGGGATAAGGTACTGCTGAAGGTATCACCCATGAAGGGTGTTATGAGGTTCGAAAAGAGAGGAAAGCTAAGTCCGCGGTTTATTAGTCCTTTCGAGGTGCTTCAGAAGGTTGGAGAGGTGGCTTATAGACTTGCCTTGCCACCCAGTCTAACGAGTGTTCATCCGGAATTTCATGTGTCGATGCTCAGAAAATATGTTGGTGACCCGTCTCATGTGTTAGACTTCAGCATAGTTCAACTTGAGGATGATATGTCTTATGAGGTAGAGTCAGTGGCTATTTTGGCTCGCGAGGTCAGAAAGTTGACGTTAAAGGAGATAGCTTCAGTGAAGGTCTAGTGGAGAGGTTAGCCAGTGGAGGAGGCTACTTGGGAGACCGAGCGGGAGGTGCAGAGCAAATATCCCCACTTGTTTCAGACTCCAGGTAAGTTTCTAGACCCGTTCAAGGACGAACGTTTGTTTAAGAGGGGGAGAATGTAACGACCCAGTCTGTCGTTACGTAAAAACCTGCATTATAATTACTGTTATTGACTTGTTATAGATTGGTTATTCTATTATTGATGTGTTAGAGTTTATAGGCTTGAAATCGGAATGGTTATATGAGAATTCAATCACTTAGTCCTTAAGAATAGCCTTAAAATGAGAAAAGTCAACTAAGAGTTGACTTATTGGGAAACGACCTTGGAATACGAATTTTATGGCTCGGATAGCTTCGTTAGGTGATTTGTGACTTAGGTGTGTGTTCGGAATATTTTTTCGAATATTCCGACAGTTGGAAAAGGTTCGTAATGCCATTTTGGATGTGTCTGCAAAATTTCAGGTCATTCGGAGTTGTTCTGGATGGTTTCGGCATCATCGGTAGATTTTAGAAATTTCAAAGTTCTTAGGCTTGAATCCAATGTAAATTTGGGGGTTTGACGTTAGTTTAGGTGTTTTGAGAGTGCAACTAAGCTTGAATGATGTTATAGGATGTGTTGGTAACTTTGGTTGGGGTCCCGAGGGGCTCGGGATTGATATCGGGTGGTTAACGGGCATTTTTGGCCTTAGGAATCTGCAAAAAAAATCTGGTGATCTGTTGTTGGTGTCCTTGTACGCGATCACAGGGATACATTCGTGATCGCGTAGTGCAATTTGAGAGGGGCAGAATTTTGCTCTCTGCGATCGCATAGATGAGTTTGCATCACAGAGGTTGAGCAGGTTGAACAGTGCAATCGCGTGAGGAGTGTTGCGATCGTAGGGATAAGGCAGGCGCGTGGGGCGAGGTCGATTAGTCTTCGCAATCGCGTGAGGAGAGCTTCGATCGCGTGGGGTTGGAGAGTGGTGCTACGCGATCGCGACAGGGAGTCCGCGATCGCGGTGAAGGAATCACTGGGCATAATTAACTAAACCCTTTCGCGACTTAACCCTTATTTTACACCATCCTTGTACGGGAAAAAGCTTTGGGGACGAATTTTGAAGAGGGAAATCATTGTTCTTCATAGAGGTAAGTGTTTTGATTATTAAAACTCGATCAGGGATGATTACAGAACATAAAACCAGTGTAAATTCATGGAAATACAGTAGAAAAATGAGATTTTGGGGCTTGAGAATAAGAGACCTTAAGCGGTCGATTTGAGGGGTCAAACGGTCTCCGATTTTGGTGTTCTTTATATGAACGGAATCGTGAGAGGATGAAGAACACTTTTCTGTAAAAATTTCTGAGTGTCGGGACGCGGTCTCGGGGGTCGGGTTTTGACCGGTTTCGGATTTTTGGGTGAATTTCGATATTTTCAATTGGAAATTGTTCCTCAAGTATATATTGATGATAAAAATCTGAACTTGGTAGATTTGGAGCACTTGGAGGCCGAATTTAGAGGCAAGGACATTGCTGAGTATAGTATTAGCCGATTTTGAGGTAAGTAACGCTTCCAAACTTGGAACTGGGTGTTCAAAATCCCAAACTATTTGATGTTTGTTGTTAATTAAGGTGACGCACTTGCCAAGTGACGGCATGCGGGCGTTTACCGAATATTTGTAGCCTGGCTCATCTCATGGCACTATCTACTGGTTATCCCAGGTTGATATTGTACTGTGAAGGTGGTAACTACCTTGAACGAAATAGAAATCATGCTAAGTATAAATGTTAAGGCTTCACGCCGATGTGTTTAGACCAAAAATGGTCGATTAATGCTTGTCTCTATTTGTGATTATTGATTTCACGTACTCAGTCCTGTTATAGTATATGTTTCATGCCTCAGTCTCGTAAGTTGCTAGTTTATTCTATATTATCATTGGTTTGATTTGCATATGTTAGAGCATTGTAAGTGAGACTGGAAGGTACTGACTGAGTGAGGCCTGGAGCCTAGTTTTGAGACAGTTATGAGGTCGGAGTGCACACCGCAGTGACCCTGAAATCATGCCTTCGTTGGCTTAATATAGCGGTTGGGCTGGAAGGAGCCCCTCCGCAGTCTATACACCCCCAGTGAGCGCACAGATATTCCCGAGATGGATTTCGATGTGGTTATTACATTCCGGAGATGGATTTCTCCGTGGTTATTATGTTCCAGAGATGGATTTCTCCGTGGGGCTGGATTAGCCTTATTCCTCAGTACTTAGTGACTGTGTCACTTGTGTTTATGTAATATCCGGGATGGACTTCCCTGAGCCTAAAGGCCGTATTCTAGTACTGAGTGAACCACCTTATGAGAGCTTGATTAATGAGTATATATCATTCATGTTTCTATATGCATTCATGCTAGTATGCAGAGTTACAGACATATCTTGATACATCGTGTTTATTTCCTGATATATTACTGTCATGTCCAATTTACATATTGTTGTTCGAATTGTCGGAGGTTTAGTCCGTCACTACCTCTCAGCCCGTAGTTTGGTTTCATTACTACTGAGTTGGTGTACTCGCGTTACCCCCTGCACCTTGTGTGCAGATCCAGGTACAGAGGAATTCAGCTCGGGTCAGGGAGCACAACAGTTTCATCAGAGTTGACGAGGTAGCATCTGTCGACCGTGATCTCGTCTTCTCTTTCCTTTCTACCTATCGTATTTATTTTCAGACTATGTTAGTCATTTCTTTTGATTGTATTAAGTGTTAGCAGGTCATGATTGTGTGACACTGGATCCAGGGTTAGTAAGGTTTGTTCTTGTAATTTCATAAACTGGTTTTATCCAAAAATATTGGATTTATTATTATTATTATTATTGATTTTAGACTTGTTAAAAATGGCGTTTTATGGAAAATTGTATTTAGTTAGATAAAATGGGTGGCTTGCCTGGTTCCACGACGGGCGCCATCACGACACCGGAAATGGGTCGTGACAATGCGTATATAATGTCATCTGGTCATGGGTCAATGTACATGTATAAATGAATGCAATGCATGACAAGTACGTCAATGAAATCTTTCGGAATGTCATAAGACCATTATTGTTAAGTCTCGTACTTTAATATTAGAATAAGTCGTAGTAATCCATATGTGCTTGAAGGGATTAAAAATATTCATGAGATTATACAGGATTTGTGGCTATGTTATTATAAGACTCCGTAAATTTAAAAACATTGATACCGTTATATACATTTGATATGATATTTGGAGTGGAACATTTTTGTAAAAAAAATAAGTTTGAAAAATATGACTTTATATAGTTATTAATATTACTACTTTTGAATATGCTTTAAATTATACACGTAATATAAGAAAGTTTATGAGGTTTTCTTTATTGTAAAGATATGAATTATTTTTTTCACAAGAAAAGAAGGTTATCTTTTTACCATTTTAAGAATTGAGAAAATTTATAATATTTATATGAGATTAGAAAAATTAGGAGTTGAGAAAATATATGTATTTTTACATGGATGTTTTAATAAAATAATAGTGTATGTATTGATTTTATATGCTACCACATGACCATGATAGTAAAGTATATTATAGTAAGATGTATAAAGTGTCTTAAAAGTGAGTAGTATTTTAAGTAATTTGAGATAATTCTTAATTATGTGGATAATTGGGTAATTAATAAATTTTAATGGGAGATTAATTAGGATATTAATTAAAATTCTTTGGATAAAGTTGAAGCCCCTAACGTGGCATCCAATGAAAGCTAAAGAAATGAGTCTTGAATTATGTACCAACACGGCACATATAGAAGACTAGTCATCAAATTAGTGGGGCCTACCAACTAACACATTTAAAGACTTCATTTGAAACTCCAAGCCTTTGAATGCAAAAGCTTACGGATGGAACTCCAAAAGATTTCATAAACTCCAAGTTTTTGGATGTTAAGCTTGTTTAAGTGAGTGATGGAACTCCAAGAATTCATTTGAAACTTCATAATGCGATAAAGCATGAAATTTGTGGTTCTATGATAGCACGGTACAATCTTTCGCAAGAACATCATACGGATTTTTTCCTACTTTAATCTGTCATTACAGGTTGTCGCAATTGACGTATGTTAGAGGATTTGTCAAGAGAATTGGCTCAGGTATGTTAAGGCTAATCCTTTTTTCTTTTTGCATGACCCAAGCAACGATACGTAAACGTAATGCTATTCCATAAGTGATCCTACTCTTAGCAATTAAAGATGTCTATGTTATTCATTCTTGTAAAGTGATGTCTAAGTATGTTCCTAAGTATATATTGAGGCGTACGATAAAGATATCAATGTTCATAATATAGTAATACATGCATCTTCATGCATTTACCATCATGCTACGACCGATCGGGCAGTTACCACCGGTTGGGTTGTTATGTACCATTATTTATCACCGGTTTGGCAGACAGGCATATTCATTTACCACCGAGCTACGGACGGTCGGGAAGTCATCCATTTACCACCGAGCTACGGCCGGTCAGGCAGTCATGCATTTACCACCGAGCTACGGCCGGTCGGGCAATTACCACTAATCAGTTGGGCATTCATGCATCATATGATATGGATAATAGTCTCAAAGAGAAGCACTGGATTGGCGCGTGAGAAAGTGGTATTAGAGTGTGTCGTGTTCTAGGAAGTCTACAAATTCGTGCCTAATAGAGTCTCACTTATGAGTGTGTTGCGTGCCATATTTATAATTGAGAGGCTATATGGAATTTAGGAAATGTTACCCTTCTTTTGTTTCCAGATCGTGCCATAAAGTTGAGTCGTAAAAAGTAAGTATGAAGCTTTCGCCAGATTTTGTATGCACCAGAGGTGTAGGTATCACAGTAGAGCTTTAAGGCGTAATTTCCACCTATATGGAAGGGAGGCTATGAAAGAAACAAAAGATATGATGCGAGGTTGAGAATTAAGTGAGGTAAAGGTGAAGAAGATACGAGATACTCAAGTACAAAAGGTTGTGAATAGTTGAGACTTCAGATATAGTTTGGGTTTTAGTTTAGTTTACAGAGGAAACCCTAGTGAAATTTTTTTTTTAAATCTCTAAGAGTTAACATTTGAGGATGAACGTTCTAAAGGGGGGAAGGATGTTACATCCCGTACTTTAATCTTAGGATAAGTCATAGTAATTCATATGTGCTTGAAGGGATTAAGACTATCCATGAGATTATAGAGGATTTGTGACTATGTTATTATAAGACCCCGTAAGTTTAAGGACATTGATACCATTATATACATTTGATATGATATTTGGAGTGGAACATTTTTGTTAAAAAAAAAATAAAGTTTGAAAAATATGATTTTATATAATTATTAATATTACTGATTTCGAATATGCTTTAAATTATAAACATAATATGAGAAAGTTTATGAGATTTTCTTTATTGTAAAGATATGAATTATTTTTTTCACAAGAAAAGAAGGTTATGTTTTCACCATTTTAAGAATTGAGCGTACGAAAATTTGTACTCTTTATATGAGATTAGAAAAATTAGAAGTTGAGAATATATATATATTTTTACATGGATGTTTTAATAAAATAATAGTGTATGTATTGATTTTATATAGTATCACATGACCATGATAGTAAAGTATATTATAGTAAGATGTATAAAGTGTCTTAAAAGTGAGTAGTATTTTAAGTAATTTGAGATAATTCTTAATTATGTAGATAATTGGGTAATTAATAAATTTTAGTGGTAGATTAATTAAAATTATTTGGATAAAGTTGAAGCCCCTAACATGGAATCCAATGAAAGCTAAAGAAATAAGTCTTGAATTATGTAGCAACATGGCACATATAGAAGACTAGTCATCAAATTAGTGGGATCTACCAACTAACACATTTAAAGACTTCATTTGAAACTCCAAGCCTTTGAATGCAAAAGCTTACGGATGGAACTCCAAAAGATTTCATAAACTCCAAGTCTTTGGATGTTAAGCTTGTTTAAGTGACAGATGGAACTCCAAGAATTCATTTGAAACTTCCTAATGAGATAAAGCGTGAAATTTGCGATTCTAAGATAGCACGGTACAATCTTTCTCAAGAACATCATACGAATATTTCCCTACTCCGATCCGTCGTACATGTTGTCGTAATTGGCGTGTGTTAGAGGATTTGTCAAGAGAATCGGCAGGTATGTTAAGGCTAATCCTTATTTCTTTTGCCATGATCCAAGCAACGATACGTAAATGTAATGATATTCCATAAGTGATTCTACTCTTAGCAGTTAAAGATGTCTATGTTATTCATTCCTGTAAAGTGATGTTAAGTATGTTCCTAATTATATATTGAGGCGTACGATAAAGATATTAATGTTCATAATATAGTAATACATGCATCTTCATGCATTTACCACCATGCTATGGCCGGCTGGGCAGTTACCACCAGTTGGGCAGTTATGTATCATTATTTACCACCGGTTTGGAAGGCATGCATATTCATTTACCACCAAACTACGATCGATCGGGCAGTCATGCATTTACCACCGAGCTACGGCCGGTCAGGCAGTCATGCATTTACCATCGAGCTACGGCCGGTCGGGCAGTTACCACTGATTAGTTGGGCAGTCATGCATCATACGATATGGATAATAGTCTCAAAGAGAAGCATTGTATATATATGAGTATAATAAGTATGCATATACGGTGGCACTTCTGAGATTCACGTTGATTCTTATATGTCTTTAATTAATGTTAACTTATTGTTATGTTTCAGTTCTGCCTTACATACTCAGTACATTATTCGTACTGACGTCCTTTTGTAGAGGACGCTGCATTCATGCCTGCAGGTGTACATAAACAGTTTGAAGAGCCCTCATAGTAGACGAAATTGGCATTCAGCGAAGGATCGGTAAGACTCCACCTCATTCGTAGTGCAGTCGAGGCTATAGACTATGGGTAGGCCGGTACCCTGTCCCATTTTGTATCTCATAATCTTAGAGGCTTTATAGACAGAGGTTTATTTTGTATAGTATGTCAGAGGCCTTGACGGCCCATATGTGTTCATGTTTTAAGAAAAATGATTCCCTGATACAGCGTTTGCCCACTTATAGTCACACATTATGAGTTGTGGCCATGTTATCCCATGATAGTTAGAATAGAAAAAAATGAGTTACAGAGCGGTTCGCTCGGGCTAGTGTGGTACCGGGTGCCAGCCACGCCTCCCCAGGTTTGGGGCGTGACAATTATGCCTCTGATTAATATCATGAGATAAACTTTATCAACTTAGGTATTTTTTGAGACCCATGAATAGACAATAGAATAATAAGACATATGAGGAATTAAGAACATAGGATCCTCTAGTATTTCTATGAATAGAGTCATTTATGGAAGTTGTGCATTTTCTCGTTTTGTTTGTACCGTATGGATCATGCCAAAAATAAAGAAGGGATAGCCTTAACATACCTGAGTCGATTCTCTTGAAAATCCCTCTAACACATGTCTTTTGCGAAAACACGTAAAGGCGAATTGAAGTAGGAAAAAATTGTATGATATTCTTGAGAAAAATTGTACCATTCTTTCTTAGAATTGCAAATCCCTCGTTGCTATAGTATCAGGTAGACTTCGTGTGAAATGTTTGAATCAGTCCCGTTGTTATTGCAACATTACCTTTGCTTAAGCTATCTTCTTTAAGATAGCAATTCAATTGCGAATTAGAAAGGTTATTTAACCTTTAGGCGGACCCGACTTCTGGGGGTGACTAAACCACCAATTTCTCATAATTTGCCACATTACTTTATGACTTAAGAGTCATATTTAACCAAGGTTCTTGGCTACCACGTTGGGGCCCTTTAGAGTTTATCCACAATTCATTAACCGAGGTTAATCTCCTGTTTAATCTCCTGTTTTTATTATTATATACCAGTGAGCCTGACTTGACCTTGTCACTACTCAACCGAGGTTAGGCTCGGCACTTACTGGGTACCGATTGTGGTGTACTCATGCTACTCTTCTGCACATGTTTTGTGTGCAAATTCAGATGCTGGTTATCAGCTGCAATATCCATGGGTTCGAGACAGCTGTTGAAGAATTCAAGGTATATCTGTCGCGTCCGCAGACCTTGGAGTCCCCTTCTATTCTACCTCGTGTCAAACAATTCTTCTTTATTTGTTTTTACTAGACTTCGGTGTATAGAGATGTTATTTTCTTTTCTATATCTTGTGACTCGGACATTTCATGTTTTGGGAAAGCTGTGTAAGTAGAGTTTGGTTATTGTACATGCCGAGTGGCTTTGTTTTGTTTATTTAGTATCTATTGCAAATTTGAAATCATTTTTGTTTTTCGATATTGGTATTTTCGTGAATTGTTAGGCTTACCTAGTCTTAGCGACTAGGTGCCGTCATGATGTGGTTAGGAGGATGTTTGGGCCATGACACGTGAGCATGCATCTAAGATATAAACATGAATTAAGGGTAGGTCATGAATAACATCTATCATTAAACTGCTGAATCACGTGAATAACATACGTGAGGAAAACTTGTCCAAAAGACATATACATATGGAATATAGTAGGGCGAGCCGACAAGGCTGCTATAGATAACTTATATCGAAAGCTAGAAGCCAACAAGTCCACATACCATCAAACCGTACATGACTATCTACAGACCTCTAATAGAGTGTACAACTGTATAAAGGATGGGACTGGGCCCCGTCGTACCCATATCCACATACCAAAATAGTGTACCAAAACTAATAACAGATCCGGATCAAGTGGAGCACACCAACTCTCATTGATCAGGGACCCTAAAAAGAGGAACCATCAGCCTGTCTACCTGCACCTGCGGCATGAAACACATGCCCTGAGAAAAAGGGGCGTCGGTACGAATAATGTACCGAGTATGTAAGTAATGAAAATCAGTACATAAAAGACATAAATGAAACATAGAATAAAGGAATCCGCTTGTAAGTCTAAATAACTTTGTGAAACTTGAAATACTTATAAAGTCATGCACGTGTCTATAAATGTCGTATCATGCATAGGTATATGTGTACATGATATCATCAAGCATCTGAGGGCATCCTGTCATATCATCTCACCCTCTGTGGACAAAAGCATCAATGTATACCAACTGATCAGGTTGTGGTGCGTATATAACTCCATAACCTTTTCCTATATCCCATTTACATATAATATACGCGTATATAACGCCATCTGGTCATGAGTCAATGTACATGTATAAATGAATGAAATGCATAAGAAGTAAGTTAATAAGATTTCTCAAAATGTCATAACATCAATATGCCTTCGGATAAACATTATCAACTACGTATTTTTCTGAGGCCTATGAACAGAAGATATAATATGACACATGGGAAATCAAGAGCATAGGCATCACTAGTACTTCTAAGAATAGAGTCATTTATGAAAGTTGTGTGGTTGCTCGTTTTGTTGTATTATATGGATCATGCCCAAAGGAAAGAAGGGATAGCCTTAACATACCTTACTTGACGAATTTATCAAACACTTTTACTTGAGCTTGCCAAGAACAACTTTTGCTCCTTCTAAATATTTGAACAATAACTAAGCATTTCTTCTGATCATGGCATACTTCATGTTGTTGAGCATATGGAGTATCATTTGTGTATGTTTTTGGCTATGTAGACTTCAACATCCTTTCTATATCTCCAATTGCTAAATAAGAATAACACAAGGCTTAAGGGATGTGTCTTGCACTTTCACGTGTAAACAAGGCACATCAAGTGCTATGACTCATCTATGCACATTGGTGCCACTTTTGTCCAACTTAATGCCATGTGGCAGCCCATTAAAAATCCTTATCCACTTAATCCTATTTAATACCATAATTATTTTCTTAATTTCCCACAATTAATCAATTATTCACATAATTAATTCTAGCAGACAATTTACTTAAATAATAATATACTTCATATATCATACTATCATGGTCATGTGGTACCTTGTATGGCACTAGTCCATAGACACAGGGTATTATAGCTTGGACCGTATTTTATCCCAAATTGACAAACTTCAACGAATACTCATTCTTTGATTTGTTTACCCTCTAATCTTCACGGCACTCACTTATCACTTGTTACAAATAACATAAACACTTTTAACCTCAAAAATAATCTCATTCCCGAGCTTATATCGATTAACTTACGGCGAAACATTAACGTACAAAATACGGGATGTAACATCCTTCTCCCCCCCCCCCCCTAGAAACATTCATCCTTGAATGTTTAACTCCCCAGGATCTATATAAATTGTTGGCAGAGTCGCCTTTGTAACATTACTACTACCAACCCTTCATGTAGAAACTCAATAATTCAATGCCACATATTTCCACAATCATCAATAACGACAATAACCTCACACGACCAATGACAATAACTAACACAAGAATCCATACACACACCTTAAGGTTGTGATTCTCAGTCGGATCCTCCTTTGGAAGAGGAAACAAGTGGGGATACCTACACTTCATATCTTCTTCGGCTTCCCAAGTCATTTCTTCCACATTATTGTTTCTCCAAAGTACTTTCACTGAAGCTATGTCTTTAGTTCTCAATCTCTTAGGTGTCTATATAGTTTAGCAATGGGAGTTTCCTCATAGGATAGCTGCTCTTTGACCTGAACATCATCAACTGACACGACTCTAGAAGGATCTCCGATAAATTTTCGCAGCATAGACACATGAAAGACTGGATGTACAGACTCAGAGTCATAAGGTAAGTTTAACTCATATGCTACCTGACCTACCTTGCATATGATCTTATATGGTCCAATGTACCGAGGGCTAAGTTTTATGTCACACCCCAACTTCGGTAAGCGTGACCGGTGCTCAACCGAGTGGACCTGGTCGAGCAAGCATGTTAGACACTTTCTACCCAACTCACTTATGATCAAGAGAAAGCATGTTTTCGTTAATTTGACAGTAGGAAGATCATATATATACATTACTAAATCATTTCATTAGTTACTTTATTGTTAAGTTTCAAAATACACACATTCTTATGATTGAGTGGAACAAGAGTCCAAAACACAACATAATCCGATTGACCTTTCTAGCACCCATATACAAACCACATAGTGTCTAAGAAGTCTCTAAGATACAAAAGAGTGTTAAGATAGTGTCGGAGACAAGGCCCCGACTATACCTCAAAATGTGACAACAATATAAAAAGAAGATACAATACATGACCCAGGGGTGAAGTGGGGCTCACCAAGACTGCTAGGAGGATGATGAACCGCTATCACTGATTAACGCTACCTGCTGTGGAACCACCTGTATCCATTTAAATATGCAACGCCCCGGGCAAAGGGACGTTAGTACCGTCGAATAGTACTAGTATGTATAACTAAACACCACCTCAATAGAATGAACAATAATGCACGTAAGAACAATCATAACATCAGCTAAAGCATTGAACGTTTACCAAACATCAAACAAGGATAAGATAAGTTTCCAATTAAATTTCCATATTTTAAGTCGGGGAAGTCTTTAGTACCAATATGCCACTATTCACCATTTCGATTTCAATTCCCAATAAAGTCACCACCATGTGTACAGCATGGCATCTGATCATGACCCTATAAACTAGGTCATCTCATATGAGACATCAACCACAATCACGATTTCAGTTACCGTTTTCCAATGAAGTCACCACTATGTGTACGACATGGCATCCAATCATGACCCTATCGGCTAGACCATAACATAAGAGACATCAACCACAGTTGCAATTTCAATTACAATTTCCAATAGAGTCACTACGGTGTGTACAACATGGTATCCGATCATGACACGATCGGTTAGGCCATCTCATAAGAGACATCAACCACAGTTATATTATTTCACTTGGCATGTTGGTCGTATTTCATATTTCACTTTTAGTATTTGTCGCTTTGTATCTCATATTTCGTATTTTTCTTACAATAATCATCATAGATTTCCAACAACAAGGCATTTCTTTTCATAACATTTAAGCACACACATGAGCAACTGAGAGTTTTAGGTACATTGAGATTTCTTACAGAATTGTCATTAGCTTTAATTTGAAACACTACTTCATGTCAGGGCATTTAAACATGCAACCCATACTTTGAACACATTCTTCAAATAAGCGTACAACATAACAAGACCATTTAAGTTGTATATTGAACATGGATATGTTTTGGCACAAGCTTATTTGAAATGTTCAACTCATAGTGAGAAACTCGGGACTTGCATGGATATTGTGGGGTTCAATTCTAAGAGAAAGTTTAGTCATACATACCTCAATTAAGCTCTCTTACACTTCTAAATGTTCCGGGAAATCTTAACAACACCAATCTATTTTAGAAATATAAAAAATTGAACTAAAATTAGGGAAATGATCATGGTTCTAGCTCATTTGACAAGCATTTGATCAATTGCCAAGTGTGCATTAAGGTTTTAAGGCCCTTTTATGAAAGAATTCACCAACCCACACCCCATACTTTACAATTTTTAGCTCACCATCCTCCCTACACTCTTTTATCACACATGCATGAAAGATAAACAACTCCCTTACCCAAGAATTGTCTTGCTAATTACCCATTTATTTGTTACTTTACGAAATTAAGGGCTAGAGTACAGATTCTTACCTCTAGGATAAAGACTTAGTGAATTTCTCCTTGTTAATCTTAAATGATTTGAGAAAAAATTGATGGATAATTGATTGAAGGTCACTCCCCCACTCTAAGCACTCTCTCTCACTCTAAAAGTATCAGGCTTTCCAACAAAAATGGTCCAAAATTCTTATATAACGAGATTGGGCCGGGTTATAAAAATTAGAAAAATAGGAGTCTGACAAAGATTTGCGGTCGCATATGCGACCGCATAATGCTTCTGCAGTCTGCAAAGTGGTCTGTATAATTGGCCCTCCGAAGCTTACATTTTTTGCTTCATTTTGCGACCAGTCTGCGGTCCACAGACCTATTCTTAGATCGCATAATGCGCCTCAGAACCACCATCTAAAAAATCTCAAGGTTGGATATGCAATCAGAGTGAGGCCCGCGAAATGGTTCTGCAATCGCATAATAGGCCGCAAAAAAGACATAAAAAATGGCCCAAAAGACTGTTTCACTCTGCAGTCATTCTGTGGCCCGCAGAGTGATTGTGCGACCGCATAATAAGCCGTAGAAATGCCTACTTCTACAAAACATTTTCCTTTAACTTCTTAGTGTACTGTTCAACCCAAAAAGACCGAACCGTGGCGAGCTTGCTTGCCGCAAAGAATTTCTACTATCTTTAACACATAAGCCTATCTCGGCACCATCAAATTTTGAATTTTTAGGTAAAATCTTACGGGGCCTTACATTTTCCTTTCTTACCAAACCTCATAACACCTTTCATTGGTGATACCTCTAGGAATACCCAGCCATCAACCTCATACTCCAAGTCTCATTGTCAATTATTCGCATAAAACTTGTGACTGCTTTGAGTTGCTAATAACCTTTCCTGTATAAGCTTAATATTCTTGATTGCCTATTGTACCAACTCTGGTCCTACTAAATTAGTTTCCCTGACATTGAACCATCTTATAGGCAACCTACACTTCCATGCGTAAAGAGCTTCGGATAGAGCCATCTTAATATTAGAATGATAGCTATTATTATACACGAACTCAATAAGTGGAAGATGATCATCCCAGCTACCTTTGAAGTCTATCTCATAAGAGCGTAACATATCCTCCAGTGTCTGAATAGTACGCTCAGCATGCCCATCTGTCTGGGGATGAAATGGTGCACTAAGACTTACCTGAGTCCCCAATCCTTTTTGAAGGACCTCTATAAATTAGCTGTAATTGAGCTCCTCTATCCAAGATAATAGATATAGGGATACCATGAAGTCATACTATCTCCTTAATATAAAGCCTTGCATAATCCTCTACGGAATATGTAGTCCTAACGTGCAGAAAATTGGCTGATTTTGTAAGTCTATCAACAATCACCCATATAGAATCGAACATACTCTTGTTACGAGGTAAGACTATGACGAAATCCATATTAAGTACTTCTAACTTCCAAGTCGGAATCTCTATAGCCTGCAAAAATCCACGAGGTTTTTGATTCTCAATCTTAACCTGCTGACAGTTAGGTCACTGAGCAACAAACTCTGTTATATCCTTTTTCATTCTGTCCCACAAATATATTTCCCTGATGTCATGATACATCTTTATTGCTCTTGGTTGGACAGAATAACGAGAATAGTGAGTCTCTCCCATAACCTGTCGGTGCAGCCCTGCAACATTAGGGACACACCATCGTCCTCGATATCTAAGGACTCCATCCTCTGTAATCTCAAATGGTGTCTTCTCCTTTTGAGGGGTTGTATCCTATAATGAGCTAACACAGGATCCTCATACTGGCGTTCCTTTACTTCAGTTACTAAAGAGGATGTTGTCGTGTCCTGAATAGTGACTCTGGTATCACCTAAATCCAGTAATCAAACCCCAAGACTAGCTAGCTGATAAATTTCATGGGCTATCCCACTCTTCTCTGGTTGTAAATATGACATGCTACCCATAGATCGACGGCTGAGGGAATCAGCTACTACATTCGCCTTCATTGGATGGTATAAAATATCAATGTCATAGTCTTTCAGTAGCTCCAACCATCTCCTTTGTCGTAAATTCAATTCCTTTTGCTTGAAGATATACTGAAGGCTCTTATGATCCGTATAGATGTCAACATGAATGCCAGACAAATAGTGCCTTCACATCTTTAGTGCATGAATCACCGTGGCTAACTCTAAATGTGGGTCAGGTAATTCTTCTCGTGCTTTCATAGTTGTCTAGAAGCATAAGCTACAATCTTACCATGATGCATCAGTACACAACCTAATCCAATGCCCGATGCATCACAATAGGTAGCATAATCATCGGTTCCCTCTAGGAGAATTAGAACCGGTGTTAAAGTTAATATATCCTTCAATGCCTGGAAACTCCGCTTGCAAGCATCAGTCCATTGAAACTTGGCTTCCTTCTGAGTCAACTTTGCCAATGGTGCTGAAAGAGAAGAAAATCCATCTACGAATCTCCTATAATAACCTGCCAAGCTGAGGAAACTACGAACCTCTGTCGGTGTAGTGGGT
This sequence comes from Nicotiana knightiana, assembly GCA_005239525.1. Classification (NCBI taxonomy): domain Eukaryota; kingdom Viridiplantae; phylum Streptophyta; class Magnoliopsida; order Solanales; family Solanaceae; genus Nicotiana; species Nicotiana knightiana. The sequence continues at coordinate 282,647 of ML386448.1, read as the reverse complement.
CTAGGCCAAGTATTTATTGAACCAAGTTCTAACTTGCACTTTCCAATTCTTCTCCTCTTCCAAACACATCAACCAGAATAGAAATAGGATTCATATTTCTATTGATTTCCAACCATAAAACATCAAGAATTCAACTCCAAAATAGTCCAGTAACTACAACACTTCAATCATGAGGTTCAACTTACTTCTCAAGTTTCCTTTATCATATCAACTAAATATACATAGATGATCTTAAATACATATAGTAGAAGTTAAACCTTAGCTTGGCAGCAAGAATACTCATTCAACTAAGCTTTACTTCATGCTCAAAAAAGTTTTTTAACCCCAAACCACAAAGTAGAGAGATAACTAGGTGATCTTAATCTTCGAAGAGAGAAATCATCTTACCAACTTGTGGATTTGGTCTTGAACCCTAGGATAACTTTTGAGAGAGATCTTGGGGTGATATTTTGGAGCTTCTTCATGTTACAATAGAGAGAGATGGATTGTGAATTGTTTACTGAGTGCAACTAAGATATATCTATGTTTATATGGCCCCACTAATGGGCTTGGGTAGATGAGTCTTAGGAAAGTTATAGAATTCAACCAGAATTCACATTTATAGAATTTTGCATACAACTTATCTTTTTTGTAGAACTCTAAGCACAATACGCAAATGATCTGCATACTCAGTCTCTAAACGGGAATAACCCAATATATCATCGATAAATACAATCACAAAACTAAAAGTGCATGTAACTGGTCCTGAATGTTGTCTTCAGAATATCTTTCTCCTTAACTCTTACCTAATGGTACCCGGACCTCAAGTCAGTCTTCGAGAAACACTTTGCACCTTGAAACTGATCAAATAAATCATCGATCCTCGGGAGCCGGTACTTATTCTCAATCGTCACCTTATTTACCTATCTACTCAACTGAACGCCACGTACCTTATCCTTGTTAAATATCAAACTTATCACGGGCTATTACAGGACACACATACATATATAAGTAACAATATGAGATCTTAACGAGCATAACTAATTTAAAAAATGGTTTATATAGATACATAGGGGCCGATAAGGTCGTAGACATGTCATACCCAAAACTATACATAGGATGTTGTCTGCAAAACCTCTAATAAAGCATGACAAATATATATATATAAGTCGGGACAGGGCTCCTGGCGTCCTCTTAAAACAACCTAACATATACATAACCCTGACTAGGTAATATTTTAGGAAGAGGTGGAGCTCACTAACCAAAACTTGATATCTGGAGACAGCCTACAGTAGAAGGTCCTCGGCTCTTCCTATATGAGAGCCTCGATCAAAAACACTTCGAAGCAGAATCTTCATATCCTTATTAGCTACTTTCCTCCTCCTGGCTCGACTACTCTCCCCTTCCTCTGCATAGCCCATGACATATACAAACGAACCATGATTGACGGACCCCAAGACTGTGGACTATATGGATCCTCAGAAGAGTTAGTATCTGTAAATACCTTGACATAGTTTTGAGCCTGAGGGAAATCTGCTTATGCCAATTCGTTTATCGCCCCTTATACCCTGATCAACGGGCCCTGATAATGAAACTAAGGACCTTAGTGAGGTCGGAACTTCTCTCACCCTATCTGCTACCGGCGAAATTGAAACTACTCGAACGGATGACTCATATAGATCCTCGGAAGGATCATCCTTAATAGAACCCATGATCTCCGATGGGTCTGACTCCATAGTGTAGCTTATATCTCCTTTTAACACTTTCATAGCCTTTTGACCCGTGCTAGCGGCTGGCGCCTGTTGTCTAGTAGTAATAGGCATCACTAAGAACATAAATAAGGTAAAGATTAGGAGTGAATACTGACGACTCAGTTCTATTGCACAATCTTTATTAGAAAGAATAGTAACCATCCTAAATATCATGTAGTATCCTGTCTATAAGTGTGGTGCACAACACACCCATAAACAAGACTCTACTAGACATGGTCTGTAGACAACCCTAGGATGGAGGTCGTGTTCGCGTAGGCTTAGGAGTTGGTGAAGCGCGATCGCGCGAAATGGGTTGCGTTCGTGTAGGGTCTTATGAGGCAGCTTTTAGTTTGTGCTTCGTGATCGCGAAGTAGGTCCTGGAATCACAAAGGGTATCATTGGGCAGCTACTTAAGAATTCTATTTCGAGGGTTTGATATTTTAATATATATTGAGATTGGGGCTTGGATTTGGGCGATTTTTGAGGGAATTTTCACGAATTGGATTGGGTTAGTATTTTTTACTCGGACTTGTTTATTATTCATGATTCCAACCTTGATTTTAGTGTTTAATTGGTGAATCTAAGTGATGAAATTAGGTATTTTGGTAAAAACTTCTCTAAATGAAATTTGTGGATTTGAACCCTTATTCGGAGATGGAATTGGATGAAACTTTTATGGTTGGACTCGTACTAGAATAGGTGTTAGGGATTTGTAACTTTTATCGGGTTCCAGAAGGCGGATCCATGTTGTCTTTTTGGATTGACTTTTTGATTTTTGTTTATGATCGAAGCTTTATTTTTTGGGGTTATATCCTATGGCTTTGATTGATGTTATTAAGTTGTTTTGGTAGATTCGAGCCGTTCGGAGGTTGATTCACGTAGGAAGGGATTTTTAAGAGTTCTGATTTTGCTTGTTTGTGGTAAGTATCTTGCCTAATCTTGTGCGGAGGAATACCTCTTAGGATTTAGCCTTAATTGTTTATCTATATTATGTATAAAGTGATGTGTACATGAGGTGACGGGCATGTATACAGGTGCTATGTGTGGCTTTTGACCAGATTAGACAGTAGGCTACAAATATGTCTAAATTTGATAATGAACTTTGTATGAAATATGTTGAGACCACTTTGTGACTACTTGATCTTGATAACTAAATTGACTTAGCCTTAGTCATGCTTTATTTGTTGAACACCCCTTCGCTCTTATGTTATTGTTATGTCCTTGTGCACTTTATTGATGAGACGTGAGCTTATATCTTGATGAAACTGTGGTATGATTGTTTTTGTGATATTGTGGCACTTGTGAAAATGTTGAGCGGATTGATTGGGGGTGTCAGCATGATGTCTTGTTGTGCGATTATTTTATTGTTGTACGCGTGGGGAGAAATATGGGTGGCATTATCTCAGGCTGCCCATGTGGTGAATTAAGGGCGGCGATACGCGCATGTGGAAAAATATGAGAGATATTTCATTGTTATGTGAACATGCGGCGAAATAAGGGTGGCATTACTGATGATGTTATGTGATCTTTTTGGGTATGTTATTGATGCTGTTTTTGTGTTGAGACAGGGTTGATATTTTGATCATATACTTGTTTTTTAAAGTTTCGTCTTACACTTCTAAGATTTATTGGTCGTATTTGAAATATACATGTCTCACTCCTATTTGCTACTTAGTTGACTTTTTCCACATTGAGTTATTATCAAACATTCTAAAGAAATTGCTATTATTGTCTTCAAATATACATTACCTGCTATGTCGTTTTGAGTAGTAGCCCTTATTTTTGTGTTCTGATACCTCCTGTAGCTCCATTTGATATTTCTTGGTTTGTGTGCATGGTCCATGTCGATTTTCGATAAGCTTTTATGTGAAAATTTTAAGAAATAAAATTTTTTATTAAGAATGAAGCTAGAGTTGACCACGATCAACATTTTGGGTAAACACCCCGGATTGATGTTTTGACAATTCTGGTATGTTCGTATGATAAATTTGGACTTGTACGCATGTTTGGTGGGGCCCGGGGTGACCGGAACGTGTTTCGATGCATTATGTATGAAATTGTGAAAAATACGTTTAAGTTGAAAATTCTTGAGTTTTGATGATCGATTCTTTTTATTTGATGTTATTTTTCTGGTTCGAGGTAGCGAGCAAGTTTGTATAATGTTATTACACTTGTGTGCATGTTCGATTTTGAGCCCGAGGGGCTTGGGTGAGTTTCAGACTGGTTTCAGGCCACATTTGGATTTAGAGGGTTGCTAGTTTTTGGCTTCTGGTGTGCAGTACTCTGCAATCACGAAGCCTCTTTCATTATCACGAAGGGGAAAAATTGGCCTGGGGGCTGGTACGCTACGCGAATGCGAGGTCCTAGAGGGAATGACCTTCGCAAACGCGAATGTCCTCATGTGTGCTTGGACATTAGCCGTGCTTGGCCTTTTCCGTAGCACATTATGTTATATGTCTTCCCATTGTTATATTTATGCACTATACATGCTTGTTGTTTAGTGAGTATGAGTGGTATGGCTCGGTAGGTATTCCCATGTGGATTGATATATTTGAATCGGGTTGCACGCTTCAATGGTATTATGTATGGATCGGGTTGCGTGTTCGTGTTGTGTGTTTTGTTACTCTCTTGTGGGATGGATTCGTAGCATTATTCTCTATTGGTTGTATCTATTAAACTTGCGGGATAATTCCCTTTTTTTATTCTTTTTCTCATTACCGATCATATTCGAGGGGTTACTTATTGACGCATGGATCATGTCCTATGGCATTCCTGATGGTATTTGATGTGGCATTTCGATCAGGCAGCTTTTACTGGGTGAAACGAGGTTATTGGGCCTGGAATCAGTGCAATCGAAATTGTATAACGTATGTTTGGAGGAAGAATATCAGTAATCAGCTCAGAATTTGATAACGTTTCTTGTCGAGAGAGAGAACTCCATGACTTATTGATTTGACTGGTGGTTATGAGTTTTGGTTTCTTTTATCATTTTCGGTATCGCGAGGGTTGGAATGAGTCTTTATATATCATGAGGTATATTACCAGTACTAGTTTTGGTAACGAGCGGTTATTTTGGTCGGAGGATGTTTCTATGGGCATGTGAGTTATGCGGTACATCGTGTGATTATATCATAGGAGAATACTTGTGCTTTGATACATCTTGTTGAGATTGATATAGTGTATATATTTAAGAATCAGATGTTAGAGGGAGCTCCAAAAGTTAGAATGTGATCCTATGGATTCTTAAGCTAAGGTTGAAGGAAAAGTTTTTAGTCCAGATTGTCTTATGGCCTTATATGGTTTGACGTGACGTGAGATCACCCACGGTTATGTGTATGATGAGTTATACAGTGATTTGGCAGCTTTGGAACAATTCTTGACATGTTTGAGGACACATGTATATTTAAGTGGGGGAGAATGTAATGACCCGATCGCGTTTTGAGATTTAGCACTTCGTTCGGGGGGTTGAGACTTTATAGCATCATATTATGCATTATTACTTGCGTGTATGGGTGGTTTCCATTTTCAAGAGGTTCACAGTTGATTTGGGAGTGTAATTCTCAATTCAGAAGTTTTAAGTTGGAAGAGTTGACCAAGGTTTGACTTTTGAGTAAATGACCTTAGAATTAGGATTTGATGGTTTCAATAGGTTCATATGGTGATTTTGGACTAGGGTGTATGTTCGGATTTGAATTTGGATGCTCCTGGAAAGTTTTGGTTCTATTGTTAAAAGTTGGATATTTGAAGGTTGAAAAAATTCATATGTTTAACCTAGAGTTGACTTTGAGGCTATCGGGGTTGGATTGTTATTCCGGAAATTTGAATAGGTCAGTTATTCCATTTGGAACTTCTGTACAAAGTTCGGATTTATTCCAGATTGGTTAGGCTTGAATCGGGTGTTTGGTTTGAAGTTGGAGGTTTATGAACTTAAGAGATTAATCTTGATCGACGATTCTTGGTTTTAATGCTATTTGTGGCATTTTTAGCCTTTGTAAAAGTTTGGTTAATGTATTTGGACTTGTTGGTATGATTGGATAGATCTTGTAGGGTTCGGGTGTGATACCAGGTGGTTTCAGACCATTCTTTTATTATGCTTGCATTATTGATTTCTGGTGTTGTTCTGATGGATATTGCGATCGCGTAGGAGCTTCGCAACCGCGCAGGGTGTTTTGGGTCCTTGGTAGTTTATGCGCCGGGTTCACATTAGGGGGAGCACGTTCGCGGAGCGATGTTCATCGCGTTCGCAATGTTTTAGGGTCACCGATCGATAGAGGTCGTGTTCGTGAAGCTTTGGTCCAGTTGGCCATCACGTTCGCGTGGCTCTATCCATGTTCGCAAAGTAGTGTGGGTTGTGTGGTGTTGGTGCATCGCGATCGCGTAGATTGGACCCGAATCACGAAGAGTATTAACTGGCAGTGTATTTAAGTTGTCCAGTTTCGTAACTTTGCCCATTATTTTATATTTTGAGCCCCGGACTTCGAGTAGAGGAGATTTGAAGATTTCACTACTACGTTGGAGGTAAATAATTTTCACTTGGATTTGGATTTATATCTTGATTACCCATGGATTTATACACTTAAAACTTGGAATTTTGATAGAAAATTTAGGGTTTTTATATACACTTTAAGAAAGTGTATTTTAGGATTTTGAGTACCTATTTGATCATGATTTTGAAAATTAATTACATATTTCGACTCAGCGAGTTATGGGTCACCGAATTTTGGAACTAGTTTCGGATTCGAGCACACTGGGCCAGATTGACTTTTGTTGACTTTTGAAAATTTCTTCAAAGATCAAAGTTTCATGGATTGGGATCGCTTCGTATGACATTGTTGGCTTCTTTGGATGATGTTTGGCTTGGATTTTCACGATTAGAGGACTAGATTGAGGTTTTGACGCAATTCAAGGTTGAAGACTAGCCCGAATGAGGTAAGTATCTTGTCTAAGCTTGGTTTGAAGGTAAGTTCCCCATTGGCTGTAATATTTGTTATATGTTGGGGGTGACGTATATGCGAGGTGATGAACGTATATGCATGAACCGTGGTTATCATGATCGAGTAGATTTTAGACTATTATATTCCCCATTTTGCTATCATGTTTCTTTGATATCATATTTTCTTTCATTTGTATGACTACGTGAGTTATTGTTCATGATAGGAATCATGTCTAGGATATTTGCTTATTTGTTTGAGATATCATAGGGCTATTTTTACTATGTTGAGCTATTTGCCTTAGTTGTAGTCATACTGTTGAGTTATGATATTATATCGGCGTGTTATATCTATATCTATGTGCACTTTTTATATGTTATTGCACATGTGTGTTGGTGTCTTTATGCATGGCACGAGTTTGAGCTAAATTGTGGCACATTGATATATTTTGTGTGGTATATCGAATTATATTTCTGTGAGACATTGGCATATGGAAACTTGAGCAGATTGATGACTGATGTTGGCCATAGAGGTTGGTATTGATAATACGGTGACGCGTGTGACATGCCCCATGTTGGGCTGAGTGGTATTGATTATGAGGTGACTCGTACACCATGCCCCACGTTGGGTTAAGTGATATTGATTGTTGACTTAGACCCGATCAGATTTTGGGCTAGGACTCGCCCCTCCAGATCAGGTAATAACCATGGCTGCAGGCACAAGGTCATATGTATGCTTGGTGAGGAACTTGTGTCAGACACTCATACAGTGTTGAGTGTGTGTGAGAGTGCATAGGCTTTGATCCATGCACTGTGAGTATGCTCAGAGTATGATTGAGGTGCACTTTGTGCCGGGCACTATGAATGTGCTGAGATTATGTGCACTTGGTATTCAAACTGTGATTCTTTGTTCCTTTGGCATGTATAACTGACGTGCAGGATAGATCTGTATTATCCATCATGCTAATTGTTAAATGATGTCTTTACTTGATGTGCTTGATATCACAATTTTGTGTTGTTATATACCTGTCTATGTGAATTTTGTTGAAGTTGATGCCTTGACTATTATATCTAAAAAACATGTCTATTTCTCCTCTTATTTTTTAAGCTGAGCCTGTCAATATTTGAGCTATTTTTTATATACTATTATTTTGCTATTATTGTTATTGTTGGCATGAAAAGCGAGCATTGTACCTTGTCAAGCTCACCACTGCGTTTAGCCCGAGGTTAGACTTGCTACTTATTGAGTACATGGTGTCGATTGTACTCATACTATACTCTGCACTTTGTGTGCAAATCTAGGTGTTGCTGATCATGGTAGTTGCTCGTGAGCTGGATCTGGATTAGCTAGGAGATTTCGAGGTAGCACTGTCTTGAAATCTCTTTCCTTATTTCTTGCTAACACTGTTTAGTCCTTCGAAAAGTTTTGTATTTAATTGAGACCTTGTACTTACTTATTCTATAGAGCTCATGTACTCGTTGATACCAGATCATGAGATGATTTTAGTTGTATTGTTGCTATTTATTTGAGTTATTTATGATTATTCCGCTGATGAGACTATTCAATATTGTTATTAAGTTTGTTTTAGTTCACTGATTAATGGCTTGCCTAGCAAGTGGTGTTAGGCATCGTCCCGATTTTAGTAGGATTTTAAATCGTGACAATTAATGATTTCTTTGGGTGGTAGAAAATTGAAAGAAGAAGAGGAGAGTGTGAGTGAGATTGTTAATTTTTTCTTCTTTTTTTTTTTTGAAAAAACTCCTCCCCCCCACCCCAACCATAATTTAATTTTCACTCTCTCAAATTTGAGTGGAAAACACTAACTTGGCCATGTCGCGTGAATTGTTTATAAGACAAACTTCTACCAAGAATAAATGTTTATGCGATAGGTCATTCGCTAAGTTGGAAAGGTCTAATTTACAAATTGTGTCAACTTTAAGAGGCTATCTAGGTATTTGGCCAAAATTAAAAGGAAAGAGGGATAAAAATGCAATTATAAGTAGTTGGAAGGTGGAAGTGATAACTTCGGTGACGAACTATAAACTGTTTCGTCTCCGCACATTTGTGTGTTTCAATCGCTGCACCAAAAATAGTTCCAATGGCAGCAAAGCTTCTGCTCTCTCCTCTCTCCCTTCCTTCAAGTTTCCTCAGTACCCGAGAATTGCACCAGCACCATCGTCATCTATGTCTCCGAACAAAACCCAGAACCCGCTTCACCGTTCGCGCATTTACCGATGTCCTCTTCACTGCTACTGCTACTACTTCCGCTCCTCTACTTGTCCTTGACCAATTTCAAGAAAACCCATCATCTCTCTTTTCAATAGCAGCAGCAGATGCTGGTTATTCAGTAGCTAGCTACTACACTTCACTCGGTCTCTTTGTCATTTCTGTTCCTGGTCTTTGGTCCCTTATTAAACGATCTGTCAAATCCAAGGTCATTCATTTGTTTAATCCCATGTGTACATTTTCTTTTGGTTTTTTTCTTATCATGTATTTTTATGGGGAATTTTTGATGCAGATAGTGCAGAAGACATTTGTTAAGGAAGGTATAGAGGAGGGTAAGAAGGCAGCTAACCAGGTTGCTGGCGAAATTCTTTCATTCTTCACTCGAAATAACTTTGATGTGTTGGCTAGAGGAGAGACTATTACGTGAGTAACCTACCCCCAACCACTAAGGTTTTTTCTTTTTTTAAACTTGTGTTATCTTTGTGCCTTATCCTCTAAGGGTGATAGTCCAATTGTCAGAGTATCCTTTTTCTCTAACTTTTGTCTGGGCAAAGGAGTTGAATTCGTAAAAACAAAAGTGAAAGTAACAGTAAACTTAGTCGATTGGACAACTGCTATGGTATTAAATGTAGTTTTTTTTTTCATTTTTATTCTTTAGCTTTTCCCAGCACAATTTTGTGTAATTGATGCGAATAGCACTGGCCTGAGATGGCTGCAAATTCTGCTATTGGCTGCATAAGCTTGTCTTTACTTATATTTATGATTGAATGTTATTTTCTGCTAAAATTGGTCATGTTTTGGATTGATAGTATGTGATTAAGCTCTTTTCGTATCTTTTCATCTGAGGTGCACACTGTAAGATTTTCTTTTCCGATGCTTGAGATTACGTATTAGAGATGATATTTAGAAAATTTGTACAACATCACCACTATTGTTTGAGAATCTTTATGTAGGTGATTGACACTACAATTAATTTGTCACATTATTATATTTGTCATGCCTTGACCTGTGAGAGAGCACTTCTGCCTCAATAGAGGATATTTAATTATTGCAAATACCTATATTGATTGTTTCAGCCTTCTCTCTCCCTCATTGAGACTAATGTAACTTTTGCATCCTGAAGGTTTGAGGGAATGATGGTTCCAAGCCGAGGACAAGCAGCATTGTTAACTTTCTGCACCTGCATAAGCTTGGGAAGTGTTGCCCTTGTTCTTACTATAACAGTTCCTGATGTAGGCAATAATTGGTTCTGGATCACTGCCTTAAGTCCGTTAGCGTAAGTACTGCTAATAAAAAAATTCATCTGTCAACTCTGAATGTGTATTATTGTTGATTGCAAACTGTTTCCCTCAGGGGTGTATATTATTGGACTCGAGCATCCAGAAAGGAGCAGATCAAGGTGAAAATGATGGTAGGAGATGATGGAAGCTTGTCAGAAATTGTTGTTCAAGGTGATGACCAAGAAGTAGAGAAAATGCGGAAGGAGCTACAGCTGAGTGAAAAAGGCATGGTTTATGTTAAGGGCTTACTTGAAAGATGATATTACTCTGTTTTCTTGTAAGATATGTATACATGAAACATACTCCATGATGCTTGGTCAACACTTTGATGTTCATTCTTCATTCTTATATTCTAACAAAAATATTTCTTAGAATTAGTCACACGTGCATACCTTAATCAGAAGTTCTTGTACAAGTTATCCAGGTATTAGGTAATACCCCAAACCAAACATGGGATAAAGTTAAGCCCAAACTTTATTCCGGGATTATTATTCTTATCCCATGTACCAAACGACCCCTAAAGGTATACATTTTGAGCAATGAAGAGTCATGATAACAATACTTCTCTCAAGCCTTTGACAATATGATAATCCATCTTCAAAACACTAGGTTCTTTAGATGTGGGTAATGCAACCATCATTATCCAACATCAGTACAATAGATTCCATACTTGACCTATGTTACGGGCACTGCTGAACACACAAAGATCCACATGGACTACTCTTTGCACTAGATATGTTGCATTTCATAAGTCTCTTAGATGTACATCAATCAGTTTCAAACATCTGGATTATGTGCATTAGAAAAGGCTCGACCATTCCCGTGGTCCAGCCCTGTAGCGTTCAATGGAACCATTCATGATAAATGTCTGTAGGAATCCACGAGGATTGAATGTACAAGTGAACTCATCCCTGGAAGGGTCATTTCTGCTCTTCCATGTCCAGAGGGAACGATGAAAACCAGTCTTCAGATCAATACCAACCTTCATTCCAGGTAAAGCAAAGTCACCAGGATAGTCAAACCTCTGCCACAGATAATTCTCAATTGCATCTCGAACAACAAGATTGCCTGAATCAAGAAGCTGTGCTTGGATTTTGCACGCGTCCGGTGGCATTGGAGGACCAAATTACACGGCCGGAACCATTTTGAAGAGTAAGAAGTCCTTGTCTTGTAAAATTTAGCATACCATCTGTATCATTGAGTGGACTGTCTCTATATTCCTAAGAACCGTTTCCTGGATGTCCCTGGGGTGAAAAATCCCAACTTAGACTTCGCACCTGATGAAATAATGGTGTTTCCATCTGTTAAAGGTTGATCTGCAGGTATGGTATCAAGAGCACTCGACAGAATCCAAACAGAAAATATGGAAGACTAGAAGAAATGTATGCTTATGGTTTCCATTGGTTCCATGGTCTTGTTATTATCTTAGGTAAAAATAGGTTTCATTTCGACTGCAAGCCCAAATAGAAATAGAGTTAAATTTGAGGGATTATTATTAGCAGAGCAAGCAATTCCATTATCAAAATCGCATATAATTTAGACAACTAGTATAAACGTTATTTCACGGATTACCTCTTGAAGCATGAACAAAGCTCCTCTATCACGTGAGCCGCCAATTCCACAGCCGCACGATCACGAACACGATCTCCGAACGTTCAACGGTCTTCTACTGTGTTATCCAAATAATATCTGGAAATAGTAATTCCGTGTGGGCGAAAATTTTCTAGGAAAAATGCTGATAAGTTAGGCCACCTCCTCTTATGCCTCTAGGTGGAAAACATTATGTATTTATAACACAAGTTTTTAGGGTTAAAACCCTTTTCCAAACCCTGTTGAGTATTCTTTTTCACCAGAAAATATGATTCCTTTATTTCTTATTATTTAGGCACAACAGAGACCACATAATTTAATTAACAAGGTTTCTAATTATAGCATTAAATTATAATTTTAAAATTAATATTCACCATAAATAATTACGAACTATTCCACTAAAATTCGTAATTACATTCCTTATTCAATTTCGAAATTTATCCATTAAATCTTATTTAACTCTTATGTTAAGATTCATATATTAATCCATTAAATTAAATTACTGACGATTTTATTTATTGATTATTTCCTTTAGACATTCGCTTAACTTATTTCATCCGTCGGATACAAAATCCGCCGGCCGGGTTTACACATGAAAACTTATAAACTTTCATAAAGGTGTATCTTCAATCTCTAAACCGAGACATGGATTCCATCAACTAACTATTACTTCGCCAATGTACATTATTATTGTCTAATTTACCAATCATATTGACCCACGAAAGAATCTCGCCTTTTAATAAATCAAAACACTAATAATATACACAACTAATGATAATTATATCAAAATTAATAGTGTAAGTACATTTATTGGCTAGAGAATTTATTTTATTAAGTCCGTATAAAATACTTATCTCTACTTGGTCCGTTCAATATTGTCATGACCCGGAATTCCCACCGTCGGGACCGTGATGGCGCCTAACATTCCACTTGCTAGGCAAGCCACGTTAGAGTATCATTGAATCAATTCTAATACAGTGCGGTAATTAAAATAAGCTATAAAGAATGCGGAATATTGTAACAGCTTCGTCATTTATCACTACCAAGATCTGGTGTCACAATTCTCGAGCAATCTAGAATTTACTACAAGTACAAGTCTGAAAGAAGTGCAACTGTTTAAAACAAAGAAACACTAAAACAACAAAGATGGACATGGACTTCAAGGTCTGTGATTGCCGACAGATCGACCTTAAGTCTACGACAACCGACCCATGTACTAGTATCGAGCCTAACCTCGACGAAGTAGTGACGGGGCTAAGACAAGACACCTACAATTAAAGATGTACAGCTTAACAGTGTATATGCAAATAACAGTAAAGAACTAAACAAGTAATATCGGGAGGAGAAACATGTCGAGGGAAAATACGATATAGAGAATTACAGCAGAAAGGCAACTGGAACAGTAATATACTATGAACCAATAAAAATCAATGAACACAGTAAAGGAAAAGTGCACGACATCAACCTTCGTACTTTTACTCTCATCCCCACCATAAATTTAACAGAAATGGCACGGCATCACCCTTCGTGCATTAACTCTCATAACATGACACGACATCACCCTTCATGCATTAACACTCTCAACCTCACATAAAGTCAATAGAAACAACACGGAATCACCTTTCGTGCATTAACACTCTCCCTCACCAAAACAATGAAAAATAACAGTAGGGAGATAGAAACAACAAGATCAAATCTTACTTCAACATTTGGTTCCACAGTACCAATCTCAACTTGATTCAACACCAATCAATACCAAAATCCACAAACATGGTAATAATAATCAACATCACAAATAACTAGTCTAAGCATGAATAATATGATCAAGGAAAACAACAATTACAAGAACAAGACCACCCGAATGCTATAATCTGACAACCATGCATATGTACTTTTCGCCTCACCTATACGTGTACCCAACATTTACACACGCAGCAAATAGACAATTAAGTCCTAATCCCTCAAGCCAAGGTTAACCACGACAGTTACCTTGCTCCAATGGCCAACTCAAAGCTCAATCACAGCTTTTCCCTTCAAACAAGCTTCTGAACTAATAGAATCTAGCAAATAACCAACCAAACAATTCAAATAAAGCCTTAGGAACTACCCACGATTGCAAAATATTCAATTTAGGCCATTTTTTAAAAAGTCAACAAAAGTTAACACCCGGATCGCTTGGTCCAAACCCGAAATTCGGACCAAAACCCGATTACTCATTCATCCCCGAGCCCGGTTATATAATTAGTTTTGGAATCCGACCTCAACTTGAGGTCTAAATCCTCAATTTATCAAATCCCTAGTTTCTATAAAAAAAACCCCAATTTCACCATGAAAACCTTATATTTTTGGTTGAATCTTATGAAAAAGTAGTGAAAAATTGAAAGAAATTAGCTTAAGATCACTTACCAATGATTTGGGGAAGAAAAGTTCTTTGGAAAATCGCCTCTTGTGGTTTAGGTTTTGAAAATTTGGGAAATGAATAAAAAATCCCGTCTAAGTCTCATTTTCTTTAGCTGCAGATGTCGCCTTTGCGACCTGGGCTTCACAAATGCGAAGCCCGCAAATGCGACATTTTCTTTGCAAATGTGAAAGGGTTCTTGGGCATGCAGTCTTCGCAAATGCGAACTAAACATGATTGCAAATGCGACCAATACTTCGCAAATGCGAAGTCCACCCCCCAGGCTAAGTGTTCGCAAATGCGATGGGTTCTTCGCAATTGCGGCACTCGCATTTGCTAGCCAGATCTCGAAAATGCGAGACCTGCAGGTCTGATGCGCACCAACTAAAATTCCTAAGTCCAATTCCTCTATAGCCTATCCGAAACTCACCCGAGCCCTCGGGGCTCTAAACTAAAAGTGCACACTAGTCTAAAAATATCATACAAACTTGCTCGCGCGATCAAATCGCCAAAATAACACCTAGAACTGCGAACTGAACACCAAATCAAATGAAATTTTCAAGAAAGCTTTGAAATCTCTACTTTTACTACCGGACGTTCGAATCACGTCAAACCAACTCCGTTTCTTACCAAATTTCACAGATAAGTCATAAATATTATGTTGGACTTGTACCGAGCTCCAGAACCAAAATACGAACCCAGTATCAACAAGGTCAAACATCAACCAATTCTTAAAACCATTAAATTTTCAGACTTTTAATTTTCAACAAAAAATAATAACTTGGGCTAGGGACCTCCGATTCCGATTCTGGGGATATGCCCAGGTCCTATATTTTGATACATACCCACCTGAATTATCAAAATACGGATCCGGATCTGGATCCGTTTACCAAAAATATTGACCGAAGTCAACTCAAATGAAAGTTTTTAGGCAAAATTTCTTATTTTTATCAATTTTTAACATATAAGTCTTCCGAGCCAAAACCCAGACTGCGCATGCAAATCGAGGAAGGCTAAAATGAGGTTCTAAAGGCTTCGAAATACAGAATTTGGCTCTAAAACACAAGATGACCTATCAGGTCATCACAAATACATACAAAATGTAATAGCACAAGAAGTTGAAATTAAACCATTCCTATAATCAAGATAAATTTTATTTAATTTTGTGTTACAATCGTTCTTGATGGTTTGTCCAATTCTATCATTAGATTGTGAACTTAAACTTTATACTTATAAGAACCTATGGTTTAATCTTTCGTGTATAAGCTAAACTCTATACACTAAATCATCTACTATATAAGCAAAGGACACATACTAATATATGATCTATTTAAAACTTTATTAAAATGGAATAAATAACTATTTCATAATAAATACTATATCTAAACCAAACCCATGGTTAATAGTATATATCCCAACAATTTCTCACTTAGACTTTTTAACTATAAAAATTATTAGAATATGTTATATCCAAATGCATGGTTAATAGTATATGCCCAACAATCTCTCACTTAGACTCGTAATCATGCATCTACAACTTTATCATGCACTCTTTTTACATGACTATTAAAAGTCTCCACAAAATAAGATTTTGTTAAAGAATATTGCCATGTTATTTCTGGTGCAACCTTTGTTCAGTAGTGCTTTGTCGAAACTATCTAGTTTAGTATTAGACTCTTCAGGTATCCTGTTACCGAAACTATCCCAAGTGTGTACACCGAACTATGATTTTCCTTAGTATTCTCCCACTACGACGAACTACTACTAATATTACCTTCATTACCTTATGGTATTGAAATATTAGTTACTTCTTACTATACTGTTCACTGTTCAAACATCACTTCCACTCGATAAAGGCACGTTATCTCTATTAACATTCTCCCACTACTTAAATTCCATGGAATATCAATTCCGACGTGTGGGTTTTGATGTTCTTGAACATCTAAATATTTCTTTTCCCAATTCTTGTAAAAATGATTTATTAAACAGTCCTTATCTAGAAAACTACATTTGTTTTAACAATTGCCTTATTTTCTTTAGGACACTAAAATAAACCTCAATTCATTTTCTTGGATATTCAATAAACATGCACCTATCCATTCTTAATTCCAACTTACATATCCGCTTTCCTCCTTTCGGATCAGTAAGGGTCTTTGATGTTATTGGGACAACTCATTTCCTTTTGGGAAAAGGGATGTGAAGGACTTGAAGAGTCGCCACCTAACAAATTAAGGTGCATTAGGGCACCTATTAAGGGTTGTTATAACACTAATTGAATAAACAGAGATTGGTTAAGGGCTTGAAATTACTCCAAGGGGAAGGTGTTAGGCACCCCTCAAAGTCCACAACAAAGGTTCCCGACCAAACAAACTTTGTGAATTTTAGCAAGTAGAAAATAAGTAGTCAAGTATACACATGGAAACAAGTAATGGTTGTGAAATGATTCGCAGTCTAAGCACACATATATAGGGAATAGGGGAGTCCTAAGTTGTTAATCCTATAGGATCACATCAATGCAATGCCCGGTAATCACTCCTCAGTGAGGGGCTACACGTGGCATTAGCGCACCGGTCATCATATCCATATCTACCCTTTACCCCACCCCTTAGCGGTTATTAAGCAAATTTAATTAGCGATCTCTATGTGTGCTGTTACCCGTCCCTTTCTCAAGGGTCCTGGAGAAATTTAGGACCTCTAAGTATAGGTAGTTCTAGACAGACACCTAAGGTTTTAAAAGGATAAAATTCTAAGCGACAGACAAGAACAAATAGGACTGATCAGATAAATATAGGAAAGCAGTTATGAGGCCTAGATTTACCTCCACAAGTAATGCCTATAATCAGCACGTCTCAAACACAAACATGAGGCAGTTTTATCAGACAGGATCCTAAGGCAGGATATCTAAGTGAATGTCAATGCACAGAAATATGCATCTTTATTTTTATAAACTCAGGAGCAGGGACCTAATCAGTTTGCCTACTGATTTTTATGCATGTGCCTTCAAACAACGAACACAACCAAGCAGTGTTCCAGCTTTTAAGGAGATTGATTACCTAAGGTTTGCATTGTGCATAATAATCACCAGAATTGTTAAAAACAGTTCAGAAGTTGTTTCACCTAAAAGCATGCTATTATTGGTGACACGAGAATGCAGTGATTATTGCTAGTTTTATTAAGAGCAAGACAATTAGATGTGACACGGTTTCTACTTTTTTCGTGAGTCAGTAGTTAAACTAGGCGTGGTTAAGCAGATGTAAATGAAATCCTAGAGTAGGATATCTAATATGCACATATAAATACAGGATGGTTAAGACATAATTTCAGGATACACAGAGTTCCTAAAGGCATGATTTCTAAAATGCACAAAGAGTTATAGGGTGGCAGAGACATGATTTTGAATGCACAGGAGTAACAACTTCTATGTTAACGTTGTTTATTATCCTAGGAGCAGGATTTCTAAGCGATAAACATAAAGCATGGATGAGATGCTGAAACAGTAGACATGAAATCCTAGGAAAATGGTATCTAGTGCATGCTTGGCATGGTTCGAATGAACATGCTGGTCCTAAAACATGGATTCTAATGCAGATAGAAACAATGTAAAGCTTAAAACATGATTTCTACCCGATGATATTAACAGAACCATATGGCTACCCTCCCCATTTCACTAGCCATCCCCAATATCCGTTTAAAAATAATTATTATAGACCAGTAGCTGAATGAATTACATAAATAGATAGAAAAGAAGAAGTTAAATTGTAGGGAGCCTGAAGCAGGACTGTATATACCAGTTGTTCATAACCCCAACTGTCAAAGTATCATAGCTTTTCTCATGTCCGGGTGTGTCAGAGTTCCCAAAGGACCTCAAGGATTCCGGGCAGTGCTCACACCCAGATTTCATAACCAGAACTGAGTAAGTGCAGTGTGGAAGAGCCAGCCCCAGTGCATCAGAGTTCAGAGGGATCTCACAGGAATCCCAAGGCAGTCACACACTGGAGGGGCAAAACTTAAGGACCTAAGAGTAGAGTGAGAGTGCTTGACATGGTTTTGAAAATGCTTTGGTATAAAAAGTATTGAAAAGACTTAGTTGAAGTTTATAAAAGTATGAAATGGTTTAGTAGTAAAATAGTTTGAACAAGAGTAGAGTAATTAAACAAATAGTAGATAAACTACAGAACATAACAGGTTCAACAACACTCAAAGAACAGTCCTTCACATAGGGGTAAGGGGGTTGGGGACGGACACAACACCCAAGGTGAGCACATAACAAGCATAAGCATAGAAGTCTCAAACAATAGCAGACAATATGTCATGGGTTCTAGAATTGCTAATTGGGGACATGGTTGCATAGAATCAGAAGTGCTTAGGGACTTGTGGGATTGGGGATAACTAATGATGTAAACATAGTATAGGAGATGAATTTCAGAACAAATAATAGAAGACATAGTGGTATCAAACAGAATTGAGCATACAATCAGAACAACTTAAGGTAACAATTGCACAATAGGTGCATACCAGAACTAGGCAACTCATAGACAATCATTCAAAGACAGGGTGGAGTCACATGGAGACAGATTACACAGGAATCAAACATGTCCATAAATAGGCTGATCCTAAAAAGGGGTTAGAACATAACTAGTATACTAAGTAAAACAAGTTAAACACATGTTGAGAAGCAAACAATAGACATAAACAAATTAGTAAAATGATAAACTAAAGAAGTAGAAGAAACACATTGATTTTGGAACTTGAATTTAAAATCAGAACATACCAGTAAGGAGAATAGACACAAAGTAAAGAACATGAAAGTGCAATAGTTAGCCTTGGCTTACAACCGACTAATTCAGTAACAATAGCAAGTAAAAAAAGTAAGCAGAAGAGTTTTTGAGTGTATGAGAGAGTTGTGAACTAATGTGAGTTCGTGTGTGTAGAAGGCTGTGTAATGAGAGTAGAAGAGAGCAAAATATATAGTAGTTTGAAAGCTAGGTAAATAAGGTAAGAGTCAAACAGTTTAGTAATTATAGAATTCAGAATCAATTAGAGTAAAATCAGTCCAAGTCTTCCCTTAATTAAGGGAGTGATTTACCAACGGTAAAAGACAAAAATCAAGTTAAGGAAACAAATCACATAGCTAGAGTATAACGACTAAGGTCAAACACTGTAGGTATAGAACAAGTAATTAGGGATAGATTCATAAAGTTCTAATTAAGGAAATAACAGTAAGAATCAATTAATAATGCAGTCAGTCACATAATAAGGTAAGAAAATAATTTGAAGGTTGTAAAACAGGAAAAGTAGTCGGAAATTAGTAAAGAGTATCAACACAGAAAATCAGGGATTCAAAGAATCGGACAATATTACTAATATTAAGGGAGATATTATTAACTTCAAAGAATAAACAAATAAAAAGAGTAAAAAAACAGGCAGAACCAAATCAGAAATCCTAATGAGATGTTACCAGGGTGAAAATCATAAAATACTCAAATTAATTGAAGAAAATTCATGAGAATCAAACATACAGACATGTTGAGCGAACAGGCAGTAAAGACGAACTCAGAATCCAAAACTAAAGCCAAGAAATTAGGGGTTTTGACACAGTTAATCAGATTAAAAGGAAAACCTAAATAAACCGTTTAAACATAGTAAATATTATAGAATAACACTTAAAATCAGAGGAAAAGTCGTTTTGAAAAAGGGGTTAAGAAACCCTAGTTATGGAGACGAAGAGACGTTTTGAAAAGATCAGAAAGTTTCTCATAGAAAATAGTGAAATAACTCAAAATACTCCTAGATCTGTTATAGTTCTTAACGAGTCAAGATATAAAAATAGGGTTTCAGAGAAGAGTAACCTAGAGATAGAGAGATTCCGGCTTAGAAACCATAGATATAGTCGGAAAAATAGAAAGATCTTACTCAGATAGGCCATGGCGGCCTGAGAATGGTAAGCACGGACCCAGGGGAGGGAAGTGAACAGCCACTGGTCCCTTGAGGACCTTGAGACAGCAAACAACCGGGCATGGAGAGCCAATAAAGGCTTGATGATGGTGAGAATCCATCATAGTCGACGGTAGGCAAGCAACGATGAAGGGGAAATTAGGGTTAGGGCAGAGAGGATTTGGAGAGGAGAGTGAAGGGTGACATCGGAGTGTGTGAGGAGAAATGAGGGGTTTGGGGGGGGGGTCGTTTAGGTTAAATTAGGAAAGGGTTAATCCGGGCCGTTGATCAAAATTGATCAACGACCAGGATTTAGCAAGAGCTGGGTCGGGTAGGGATAGGATTTTGGGCCTAGGTGTATTTGGGTCAATTTAATAAGGTGTTTGGGCTGGCTATAATTTAGTCTATGACTGAAATAGAAATAGGCCATTTGTTAAATACCCAATTCAAATTAATTAAAATAATTTATAAAATAGCTAATAATCATAAAAATGAATTTCATGCATAGACAATAGTTTTAAAAGATTATTTAGTATTTTAAAATACAAAGGACTAAATTTCTGGTAGAAAAATAGTACAAAATTATATGCATGGGCTATAATTGCAAAGTTATTGCAATTATAGCCAAAAGGTGCCAATTTGGCTATTTATGGCATAATTTGGTCTTAATAGGACCATAAATTGTAAATTAAATCAAGAAATGCTTTTGAAATCATTTGTGATGCAATTTTATAATTATTTATTGAAAATGAAATGCTGGACAAATTTATAAAAATGCAGAAAAATTATGGAAAAACACCAATTGTTATTAATGCATGCTTTTGAAGGTATATATGTAATTTTTCAACTATTTTGGAAAAAATTGGGTATCAACAGCTGCCCCCTCTTTACCCAGAAAGGATGAAAGAGTTGTTGGGTAAAGATATGATGACCAATTTTGACTGAACGAATCGGGTAGAGAGATCTTGGCGGTACTCTGGTTTCTTAGTTGCCTACATATACCTGTTTTTACAGGAATCAGGCCATATGTAGTTCCGGATTCACCAGTGAAACATATCGGTGAAGTCATTACAAGAACGGACGCATTATCAAAGGATGGGAGAATGAACTGTTTACGGGAGAAGTTAGGTTTGATACAGTTGGGGAACTGGAGCGGGATCGCTCCTGCTGGGATAGCCGTTGCTCGCCGGGTTACCTGCAAACAAGAATACTAAAAGCGTATATTGTGCATAAATTTAGACATGATGCAGGTTCCCGTTGGGACTATGAAAGCTGTCTTCGGACGGTTAGGGATGATGTCCTTAGACCATGATATCCTAGGCCATGAATTGTTTGATGAGAGATTCGCAGGCCATGAAATGATGTTCTCGGGCTATGAAGATGGTGCCTACGAATTATGACGCCTTTGAATAATGATAGTGCAAATGGGGAGAGATCCTCAGGCCATGACATGGTGTCTTCCGGCTATGACGATGATACTGTTAGACTATGACGCCTTGGGAAAAGTTGGCGATATTTCAGCCCATGAGATGCAATAATATGATGTCAAACAAGACAAGGCTTAGTCTTGCGAATNGGGGGGGGGGGGTAGAGCTTACCCGAAAGAGAAGCGAAGTAAATAATGTTTGAGAGACAGCGCTTAGTCTCGGTGAAAAAATGAAATTGGAGGTAGAGCTTAGCCTCATTCAAGTATGGAGACAGAGCTTATTCTCATGCAAATGAAGGCAAAGATTAACCTTATGCAGGGTGGAGGTAGCGATTAGCCTTATGCAGATGGAGACAAAGCTTAGTCTCATGCAGGGGAAGGAAGATATTATCCTTATGCTGGGTGGAGGTAGAGCATAACCTCATACACATAGGAATGCAGCGATTAGCCTTATGCAGATGGAGACAAAGCTTAGTCTCATGCAAAATGCGGGACATAGCTTAGTCCCATGCAAGATGAAGGCGGAGCTTAGCCTTATGCAGAAGAATAAATAGCAAATGATAGTAGAATTTCTTAGCTGGTAGCAAATTTCGACATTGCGATTGTTGTGAGAATTGTGACTACGGAGCATGTTTGTTCTTTGTGCTGATAGCAAATTTCGGCAATTGCAACTGTTTTGAGAACTGTGATTTTGAAGCGTGTTTATATTTTATTCCTGCATCCAAAGAAAAATCGTGAGTTCTGTGGATGGGGAAGGTCGGTTCGTATCCCTGCTGGCTTTGCTTGATTCATTCTGCTTGGTCTGATGATCCTATTCAAGTTATCGGGGTATCATATGCTAAACAAAGCTATTTTTGAAAGCAAGCATGCATGATTTTGCAAAGACATAATATGAAACATATTTTAAGAATTTTAGATTAACCGACGACCGTGACACGATTCAAGAAATTGCAACCTCTCATGCTACGGCATTTTGAGGGTCCTCCTCAAAATTCTTCCCCAGTTAGATGGGTTGACATTTCTGACTGTTGCGCATGCTGCAGTCGGCTGAACTTGCTTTGGAATTTTGAGGACCCTCCTCAAAATTCTGCCCCAGTTTCCAATTGTGGGGGGAAATGATATTTTTATTGAATTGGGACCGAACCCATAGGGCTGCCTAAGTATCCCCTCTTTAACGGGAATCAGTTCGGGTGTAGTTCAGCTTACATCATTTGAGAAGAGCATAAAGAATTACACATAGTAGCGCTTGATTGCATCAGAATTGATTGGTTTTGGCCAGACTTCTCTGTCCATTTCTGCAAGTATGAGAGCTCCTCCCATCAATACTCGATGAACCATATACGGACCTTGCCAGTTGGGAGAGAATTTCCCTTTGGCCTCATCTTGATGTGGAAAGATCTTCTTTAACACCAGCTGCCCGGTATGAACTGTCTTGGCTTGACTCTTTTGTTGAAGGATCTGGTCATTCTACTCTGATAAAGTTGTCCGTGACATATTACATTCATCCTTTTCCCGGCTATGAGGGCTGGCTGCTCATAACGACTTCTTATCCATTCTGCGTCGATCAGCTCAGCTTCTTTTATGATTCTTAAGGAAGGAATTTCCTTTTCAGCAGGAATAACAACTTCCGTACCATAAACCATCAAGCAAGGAGTTACCCCAGTTGATGTGCGGACTATGATGCGGTATCCCAGTAAGGCAAATGATAGCTTTTCCTGCCACTGTCTGTCTTTTTCTATCATCTTTCTCAATATCTTTTTGATGTTCTTGTTGGTGGCTTATACAACTCCATTCATATGAGGTCTATAGGCTGTGGAATTCTTGTGCTTGATTTTGAAAGTATCGCAGATGGATTTAATCAGATCCCTGTTTAGATTGGATCCTTGTCGATGATGATTGATTCTGGAACTCCAAACCGACAAACAATATGGTCGCCGACGAAGTCTGCCACGACTTTCTTAGTCATTGCTTTGTAAGATGCTGCTTCGACCCATTTGGTGAAGTAATCAATAGCTACTAAGATTAACCTGTGCCCTTTTGAGGCTGTAGGCTCGATCGGTCCAATGACGTCCATTCCCCAGGCGACGAATGGCCAAGGTGAGCTTGTTGCATTGAGCTCATTTGGGGGTACCTTTATCATATCTGCATGTACTTGACATCGGTAGCATTTTCGGACATACTGGATGCAGTCCATTTCCATGGTCATCTAGAAGTAACCAGCTCTGAGTATCTTCTTGGCCAAGACAAAACCATTCATATGTGGGCCGCAAGTCCCAGCATGTATCTCTTCGAGTAGTCTAGAGGCTTCCTTTGTATCGACACATCTCAATAATCCCAGACCGAGAGTTCTCCTATACAGGGTTCCTCCGATGTGAAAGAAAATGTTGGACAATATCTGAAGCGTGTGTTTATGAGTATGATTTGCAAGCTCTGGGTGCTCTCCCTTTGACAAATATTCCTTGATATCATGGAATCATGGTTTTCCGTCCGCTTCTTCTTCAATATGGGCACAATATGCCGGTTGGCTATGGATCTTTACTGGAATACGATCAATGAAGTTCTTATCTGGATGTTGTATCATTGATGATATAGTGGCCAGTGCATCGGCAAACTCGTTCTGAATTCTGGGGACGTGCCTAAATTCTGTCTTTGTGAAGCTTTTTCTCAATTCCTGCACGTGGTGCAGATACGACAGTATCTTTGAATTCTTGGTAGCCTATTCTCCTTGTACTTGGTATATTAGCAGGTCTGAATCACCAATTACTAGCAGCTCTTGAATATTCATGTCAATGGCCATGTTGAGCCCTAGGATGCATGCTTCATACTCTGCCATATTGAGCAGATACCGGTTAATGGTGGCCAGTTTCCGACACCAAGACCGCTCCAATACTGACCCCTTCGAAATTGGCTGCTCCGTCGAAGAACATTCTCCAGCCGTCATTGGATTCATCAATGTCTTCTCCTATGAATAATAATTCTTCATCCGGAAAATATGTTTTCTGAGGTTTGTATTCTCCTCCCACAGGGTTCTCGGCAAGATGATCTGCTAATGCTTGTCCCTTGACCGCTTTCTGAGTCACATACACGATGTCGAATTCACTTAGCAGGATTTCCCACTTGGCCAGCTTGCCAATGGGCATGGGCTTCTGAAAGATGTACTTCAAGGGATCCATCCTTGATATGAGATATGTCGTGTAGGCACAAAAGTAGTTCCTCAGCTTCTGGGCTACCCAGGTTAGAGCACAACAGGTACGCTTCAGTAGAGAATATTGTGCCTCGTATGAAGTGAACTTATTACTTAGATAATAGATAGCCTGTTCCTTTCTTCCTGTCTCGTCGTGCTGCCCTAGAACGCAGCCGAAAGCTCCATCTAATACTGCAAGGTAGAGTAGCAAGGGTCTACCTGGCTCTCACGGGACCAAAACTGGTGGCATTGAAAAGTATTCCTTGATTCTATTGAAATCTTTTTGACAATCCTCAGTCCATTTAGTTGTAGCATCCTTCTTTAACATCTTGAAGATCGGTTCACATATGACCGTGGACTGGGCTATGAACCGCCAGATGTAGTTAAGGTGCCCCAGGAAACTCATCACATCTTTCTTGTTCTTTGTTGGTGGTAATTCTTGGATGGCTTTGGCTTTTGCCGTATCCCATTCTATTCCTCAGTGGCTGACAATGAACCCAAGCAATTTTCCGGCAGGAACCCCGAATGCACACTTCACGAGGTTTAATTTCAGGTTGTATTTCCGCAACCTGTTGAAGAACCTCCTCAGACTTGCTATATGGTCGGTGGCTTTCTTGGACTTGATAATGACGTCGTCCACATATACCTCGATCTCTTTATGTATCATGTCATGGAAGATAGTGGTCATATCCCTCATATAAGTGGCCCCAACATTCTTTAAGCCGAATGGCATCATCTTATAACATTAGACTCCCCACGACGTGATGAAAGTCATTTTCTCAGCATCTTCTTCATCCATCCAGATCTGATGGTATCCGGCAAAACAATCCACTAACGACTGAAGTTCATGCTTTGCACAATCGTCAATCAGGATGTGTATGTTTGGAAGGGGGGAAATCATCCTTTGGACTGGCCCGATTGAGATCCCGGTAGTCGACACAGACCCTAAATTTTCCGTCTTTCTTGGGCACTGGCACTATGTTGGCTAACCATGTTGGATATTCAACTACCCTGAGGACCTTGTCGTTGATTTGCTTGGTAACTTCCTTTTTAATTTTTAGACTTCTATCAGGCTTGAACATTCTGAGCTTCTGTTTTACCGGCGGGCACATTGGATTGGTTGGTAGCTTGTGGGCCACAATGGATGTTCTTAGACCAATCATGTCGTCGTACGACTATGCAAATATGTCCTCATACTCCTTCAAGAACTGGGTGTATTCCTCTTTCTCTGATGGCGACAAATGGATGCTGATGCGAGTTTCTTTGACAGTCCCTGAATCTCCCAGGTTGACTGCCTCAGTTTCATCCAGGTTGGACTTAGGTCAATTCTCGAAATCTTCAACTTCTCTGACAATTTCATCTGGTATGAAATCCTCTTCTTCTGAATCGTTGTCCTTTTATTGCGTTGTCTCATTGCATGTCACAGTCATTGGTTCATCAGGACAGGAAATAGTAATGTTGTGTAGATAAAAGTAATGAGAGAAAAACGATAATAAATAAATACTGATTCGTTGAAACGTAAAAGCGATTTTGATAATTTAAACAAACATTTTGGAACATCGGGATTTTATTGGAAAACAAAAGAAAATGCGAAAAAGGAAATTATTAGCAAAAATGAAGTAAATAACGTTGTTCAGCCTTGCTACCCCAGGACTCGTCGAGCCCTGGATGGTCTGACGGTCCAATTCTTGAGGAATGATCCCTTGCTCACATCTTGGTTGGTAGGGCCTTCCTCTTCCTCCTCCTCAACAATAACACCACAATCCATGCCTTCATCTTCCAGGAATAGATTCTTCAAAGCTGCTAGAGTTTCTTCTTCTTCTGACCACCATATGATATCAGCTTGCCGGAAAGTCTACTCCAAATGTGGTATAGGCTGTTCCAACGGATAGTAGGGACCGCGCCATGGTGGCGACCAGTCTTCGTACTGCTTCCAAGTGTATTTTGTATCCCAGCCTAAAAGTGGTTCCATGGTGCTTCAACTGTATCATTTTGGAAATCCCCTGAAGATTCTTACTGAGCCCTTTTCCAGTCTTGTACCCGCTCCAGTTCAATATGCTTTCGATCTTACTATCCCACCACTTATCCTTGTATATTGAGTTGACCCGCTCTATGTGGTGATAGGTTCTTCCACCTAGCCTTCTTCTACCTTCAACCACCGGGATGGTCTGGCGACTATAGATAGGGTCGCTTCCATCTCTGTGGATGATTACTTCCCGGTGGTTCCATTCAAATTTCACTGCCTGCTGCAATGTTGATGCCACAACCCCAGTGGCATGTATCCATGGCCGCCCCAATAACATGTTATATGACGCGGATACATCTATCACCTGAAATTCAACCTCGAACCATGTAGGTCCCATCTTTAGACAAAGACTGATTTCTCCAATGGTGGCCCTCTAAGAACCATCGAAAGCCTTCACATTCATGAACCCTTCTCTTATCTCGTACAATCCTTTGCCCAATCTTTTGAGGGTTGTCAATGGGCAAATGTTGAGGCTGGATCCTCCGTAGATTAGAACCCTGGTAATGAAATAATCTTCACATTGCACAGTAATGTGCATTGCCTTGTTGTGACTTAGCCCTTCAGGTGGAAGCTCATCCTCGTGGAAAGTGATCTTGTGACTTTCCAGCACCTGTCCTATCATGTTGGCCATTTCTCTACTGGTGATGTTATTAGGCACATATGCTTCTTTCAAAACTCTCATCAAAGCATTCCTGTGTGCTTCCAAGTTCTGTAGCAATGATAGGATGGATATTTGGGCCGCAGTCTTGCTCAGCTGATCTATGACTAAATATTCTTTGGCTTGCACCTTTCTCCAAAGATCATCTGGACCTGTTTCAATGATGGGTGGCCTGTTGGAAGCATGTTTTCTAGAATCTGCCAAGTGTTCAGGTGTATAGACCCTGCCGGTCCTGGTCATCCCCTGTGCGGCACCAACTTCTTCCATCTTGACCTTATCTTTCGTTCTTGCTTCAGCCACGTAGTCCCAAGGTACAACATTGGTGTTGAAAAGTGGCGGGGTTAACACTGTCACTGTAATTGGTGCTGCTATCTTCACTTCAAATGAGACTAGTGTCGTGGCAGGTGGGATTACCTCAACCTCAAACGGCACAGGTGCATCCGCAGGTGGTGCCACTTCAAACTTGAATGGGACTGACACAACTACCTCAACATCTCCTGATGGCTGAATCTGGACTATGATGGAATTAAGTGTGACTGCTGGCTTCTTTGGGTCATCACCTCCTTTGATTAATCCAATCGTCCCCTCTGGGCCCCATTCTTCCTCTATCTCTATCATGTTGATGCCTCCACCCCTATGGTCTGGAGCAGATTGTTGCGGACATTGGGAGTAGCTTCCTTTGCTTGTATGACCTTATTATCAATCAGAGACTGGATTTTATCCTTAAGTGAACGATATTCATCAATTGTATTCCCCTTCATGCTGGAATGGTATGCACAACTTTTAGTTGGGTTGACCCATTGGGATAGATTTTCAGGGGTTACAGCAGGGATAGGAGTAACATAACTAGCAGCTTTTAAGTCTTTCGTACAGCTGGTCAATAGGTTCAACAATGGCAGTATATTGCTTGGGTGGCCTGCGGTCAAAATTGGGTCAAGGTCTTGGAAAATTTTGGTAGTAACTGCATCAAAAGCCTCAGCATCAGGCCTGGCAGGAAAAGCATAGGGCCGGGGCTGGGCCCCTCCAACCTGATCGTCTCTAGGTCGACCTATTGCGGCCCGACCTCTACCTCTCGTGGCATGTCCTCCACCGCTATGAGTCTGACCTCTACCTCTAGCACCCCGACCGCCACCCCTAGCTAGCTGAGGGGGTGGGGGTAGGGGTGCATCTAATGCGGGAATCATGGCACGAGAACCCTGATACTAAGACCCACCAGAACCTCAGGGCAAAACCTAGAAATATGCCCTAAACCACCGCAAGAATAACAAGGTCTCTGCTGAGGTGGCTGCTGACTCTGGAACTAGCCCTGTCGACCATGATAACCACCTTGGAAACTCTAAAGCGGCGGTGCACTGATAGGTGCTAGTGATGCACCATTAGGAGCTAGCGGTGCACTGTGAGCCACCTAAAGTGTCGACTGATAGGGTCTGGGAGGATGACCTCTGCCTGAAGAATCCCTACCCCCAGATGAGGCTCCACTGAATCGACCGAAGTGACGGGGCCTCTTGTCAGCCACCTGACCACCACCCTGTGACATAATCATCTCAATCCTCCTGACCACGTTGATCGCATCCTGGAATGAAATATCAATACCTGACTCCTTGGCCATCTGAAGCCTGATGGGCTGAGCCAAACCCTCAATAAACCTCCTCACTCTCTCACGATCAGTAGGGAGTATCTTAATAGCATGCCGAGCTAGAGTGATGAACCTAGTCTCGTACTGAGTGGCAGACATAGATCCCTGCTGGAGGCGCTCAAACTGCCTCCGAAGATCCTCCCTCTAAGTAACTGGAAAGAACTTCCCCACAAATAACTCGGAGAACTGAGCCCAAGTCAATGGTGCAGACCCAGCTGGCCTGGTCAAGAAATAGTCTCTCCACCAAGTCTTGGTGGAACCCGAAAGACGAAAAGTAGCAAAATCAACTCCATTGGACTCTACTATGCCCATGTTCCGAAGAACCTCATGACAACTGTCCAAATAATCATGAGGATCCTCTGATGGTGCACCATTAAATGTAGTAGTGAATAACTTGATGAATCTATCCAATCTCCATAAAGCATCTGCTGACATAGCTGCTCCCTCAACTGCCGGGGCCACAATGCCCGGATGAGCTACTCCAGCCATCAAGGTACCGGAATTGAGGATCTAGCTGCTCTGGTGTGCGAGTAGCAGGAGTCTGGGTCCCT
Organism: Nicotiana knightiana; assembly: GCA_005239525.1. NCBI lineage: Eukaryota > Viridiplantae > Streptophyta > Magnoliopsida > Solanales > Solanaceae > Nicotiana > Nicotiana knightiana. The sequence goes on along the minus strand of ML386448.1, from coordinate 253,077 downwards.
CCCCCAGCCTGAGAGACGGCTGGTGCAGTAGGAAGAAGACCAGCCTGCGCCACACTCTCCATGAGTCCCACTAAGCGGACTAGAGCGTCCTGAAGCACCGGGGTGGCAATGAACCCCTATGGGACCTGAGCTGGTCCAACTGGAACAGTGTGAGTACGAACCTCACCGGCAAAGTCTACCTGTGGGTCCTCTACTGGGGCTGCTGCCATGCCCCTGCCTCGGCCTCGGCCCCGGCCCCTTGTAGGAGCTGCAACAGGAGAATCAGGCTGTTGATCAGTAGATGAGGAAGCACGCGTTCTTTCCATCTGCGAGAGAATAAAATTGAAACTCAATTAGCATTTAGACTTCAAATCGCACGACTGAAAAAAAAGAAAAGTGAAGTTATTCCTCACTTTGCAGCCTCTGGGGGATAAGTACAGACGTCTCCGTACCGATCCCTCAGACTCTACCAAGTTTGTCCGTGAGTTGTGAGACCTAAGCAACCTAAAGCTCTGACACCAACTTATCACGACCCGGAAACCCACCTTCAGGCCGTGATGGCGCCTAATGTTGCACCCGTTAGGCAAGCCTACGTGTTAACTGAATTGATCTGTTAACAAGTGAAATAACAAACAATGACTAGATAATAGAAATAAAGTGCGGAAGCATTAACATAAGTCTGAATGGCAATAGCTAATAACGAAGAAATCCTTTTAAGTAAAAACCCGAAAGTGGAGTCACAACCTCACGAACCAGTCTAAGATTTGACTAAAAACAACAGTTTGAAAATAAAATGATGTATCTGTCTGGAAAACACATAAATGACAGAATGAAAGATAGACAGGGATGCTGAGATCCACGAACGCCATGCGGAACTACCTCGGTGTCGTCTGGAATGGAATGAAGGACACTCCCACTAACGATGTCCAGTGGGTCCGGCTGCATAATCTTCACAACATAAAGAAGTTCAGGTGTAGTATCAGTACAACAGACCCCATGTACTGAGTAAGTGTCGAGCCTAACCTCGGCAAAGTAGTGACGAGGCTAGGACACGACAGTAAATTGTACCGGTGCAGTTCAATAGTATAGCAGAAAATAAACAAGAATATAGTTACGGGGAAGAACATGCTGGAGATAAGAGGGGCAACAATTTCTAAAACAGTAGAATCAAGTACTAACGGAAATGTAGAAGTGAAACAGGAAATATCAGCCCGAACAAGTATAATAGACAAGGAAAAACACGGCATGACCCCTCGTGTATAACCTCAAAATCACACGGCACGGAATGTCCCCTCGCGCATAAACAATAATGACTCAGCACTGAATGTCCCCTCGTGCATCAATAATAATTAATTGGCACGGAATGTCCCCTCGTGCATAAGTAATAATCAATCGGCACGGAATGTCCCCTCGCGCATAAATAATAATCAATCGGCACTGTATGTTCCCTCGTGCATAAATATAATCAATCAACACAGAATGTTCCCTCGTGCATAAATAATAATCATCGGCACAGAATGTTCCTTCGTGCATAAATAATAATCATCGGCACAGAATGTTCCTTCGTGCATAAATAATAATCATTAGCACGGAATTTTCCTTCGTGCATAAATAATAATCACTCGGCACAGAATGTTCCTTCGTGCATAAATAATAATTATCGGCACAGAATGTTCCTTCGTGCATAAATAATAATCACTCGGCACAGAATGTTCCCTCGTGCATGATGAGTGTAAAAGAAACAATTGATATGAAAGTTTAACAATACGACATTTCAATTGTACGAAAATAATTAACAAAATTCTACTGTCCCGGCAAGGGACTTAACGATAACCAATCTCACTCAGAGGTATAATGTCAACAGTAAAATCCTCGACAGAACACATAATCAATAATTTTTTACGTCATGAAGTAACCTCAAGGTACCACTTCCAAGGTTCCCAATAATTCACAACACGGAGAATATCAAAGAACGTTAAATAACTCATTGAAGATCGACTCAGGGGCATGCTTGACCACAACATATAGGTACCCGTCACCTAACCTATACGTTGGACATGAATTACACATAGCAAATAAGACTCTATACCTACTCCCTCAAGCTAAGGTTAGGCCAAGGTTAGGACAAACACTTACCTCAGCTCTAAGAATGCAAGTCAAGCCTCAATCACGGCCTTTCCTCTTGAGTCCAACTCCGAAACGATAATATCTAGACATAATTGACTTAATAACATCAATAATCATTCAATAACTCAATCCCAAAGCCTAATTATACATTTCCCATAATTCTTCCAAAATTACCAAAATTCGACCCCGGGCCCGCTTGGTCCAAATCGAGGTTCGGACAAAAACCCGATCACCCATTCCCCCATGAACCCGAATATACAATTTTTCTTGAAATCCGACCCCAAAATGAGGTTGAATTCCCAAAATTTTCAAAAGCCCTAACTCTACCCAAAAACCCTATTTCTACCTTTGATTTCATGTTTTTGGGCCTAGAATCTAATGGTTGATGAAGAAAATGGAAGAAATTAGAGCTAAGATTACTTACCTAAGTGGTTATGGAGGAAGAGCATCTTGGAAATCAGCTATGGGGTTTGGAGAAGAAGGAGATGGAAATTATGAAAATACCGTAATGGGATTATGTTTTGGACACTTTAAATAACAGGGCAATTTTACTCTACGCGATCGAGATAGAAGGGCTGCGATCGCGGAGAGTACTTGACTTCAGACTTATGCGATCGCGAATTAAGGAGTGCGATCGCAGAGAACCCAGACCTGGACCCACGCGATCGTGAACGAAAGAACGCGTTCGCATGGAACAATTTGTTGCCCAGCCCCCAACACCATAGGAAACCTACGCGATCGCGGACATAGGGGTGCGATCGCGTAGAGCTAAACCCTAAGGCTCCGAGTTCGCACTCAGCTCTTTGCGATCGCGCAGAGCAAATTGACCCCCTACCCAAATTGAACATCGCGATCGCAGAGAAGGAATAACTGGACACCAGATACAACCTAATACCCCAGAAATTTCCTAAGTTTAGCACCCAAAACCTACCCAAAACTCACCCGAGCCCTCGGGGCTCGAAACCAAATATACACACGACTTCAAAATCATCTTACGAACTTATTCGAGTAATGTAACCACCAAAATTACATCACAAACAATGAATTAATCTACAAAATCTATAGAATTTTCTCAAACTTCATAAACTTCTAAATTCTCCAATTTTGATCCGAAACACGTCAAACCAAGTCCGTTTCTTACCAAATTTCACATAGAACTCTTATAACACATATTGAACCTGTTCTGGGCTCCGAAACCATAAAACGGGCTCGGTAACACAGATTTCACATCAAAGTTCATTTTCAAAAGTCTTTCTTATTTAAAATAATTTTTTTTAAAAATTAATTTCTCGGAATTCGATTCCGGGCATACGCCCAGGTCCCATATTTTTTTACGGACCCTCCGGGACCGTCAAATCACGGGTTCGGGTCCGTTTACAAAATTTTTGGCCAAAGTCAACTTTATTCCATTAATTATCATCAATTCAATTGTTTAACACATTTTCACATAAAAGCTTCCCGGCTACGCACCCAGGATGCGCATGTACATCGAAGTGAGATTAACGGAGGCTTTCGGGGCCTCGGAACATAATTTTTACTAAATTTACAAAAGATGACCTTTCAGGGCCTCGGAATTCAATTCTGGGGATACGCTCAAGTCCCATATTTTACTGCGGACCTCCTAGGATCATTGGAAAATGGATCTAGGTCCGTTTGCTCTTGACAGAAGTCAACTAAAACCAAACTTTAAATTCTAAAATTATTATTTCTCATATTTTCACATAAAATCTTTCTGGTTTCTCTCTCGGACTGCATACGCAAATCGATGTAACTAAATTTATATTTTTAAGGCTAATGAGCCAGAATAGTGTCTTAATTCATAAGATGACCCTTTGGGTCATCATAATCTCCACTTCTAAAATGAACGTTCGTCCTCGAACGGACATAGAAAATTACCTGAACTGGCAAACAAGTGGGGATATCTACTCTGCATGTCGGACTCGGACTCCCAAGTAGCTGCCTCAATAGGCTGACCTTTCCACTACACTCGGACTGAAGGGAAATTCTTTGACCTCAACCGACGAACTTGTCGGTCTAAAATGGCTACCGACTCCTACTCATAAGTCAAATCTTTGTCCAATTGGACAAAGCTGAAATCTAACACGTGGGACGAGTCACCATGATATTTCTAGAGCATATACACATGGAATACCGGATGAACTGAAGATAACCCTGGAGGAAACGCAATTCTATAAGCTACCTCCCCCACTCTATCGAGAATCTCAAATGGCTCGATATATCTAGGGCTTAACTTACCCTTCTTCCCAAATGTCATAACACCCTTCATGGGTGATAGCTGAAGTAATACTCTCTTTCCAACCATGAATGCCACATCAAGAACCGTACGGTCGGCATAACTCGTTTTCCTGGACTGAGCAGCACGAAGTCGATCCTGTATAACCTTGACCTTATCTAAGGCCTCCTGAACTAAGTCTGTACCCAATAACCGAGCCTCTCCCGGCTCAAACCATCCAACTGGCGATCTGCACCGTCTTCCATATAATGCCTCATAGGGAGCCATCTGAATGCTCGACTGGTAACTATTATTGTAGGCAAACTCCGCTTACGGCAAGAATTGATTCCAAGAACCTCCAAAATCAATAACACAGGCGCAGAGCATATCCTTCAAGATCTGAATAGTACACTCAGACTGCCCGTCCATCAGAGGATGGAATGTTGTGCTCAATTCAACTTGTGTACCCAACTCACACTAAACTGCCCTCTAAAAGTGCGAGGTAAAATGCGTACCTCGATAATAAATGATAGACACGGGCACACCGTGAAGGCAAAAAATCTCTCGAATATACATCTTTGCCAACCGCTCTGAAGTATAAGTACTTTCCACTGGAATGAAATATGCTGATTTAGTTAGCCTATCCACAATAACCCAAATGACGTTGAACTTCCTCTAAGTCCGTGGGAGTCCTACAACGAAGTCCATAGTGATACACTTCCACTTCAACTCAGGAATCTCTATCTGCTGAAGCAAACCACCGGGTCTTTGATGCTCATACTTTACCTGTTGACAATTCAAGCAACGAGCCACATAAGCAACAACATCCTTCTTCATCCTTCGCCACCAATAATGTTGTCGTAGGTTCTGGTACATCTTGACAGCACCCGAGTGAATGGAATACTTAGAAATGTGAGCCTCCTCAAGGATCAACTCACGAAGCCCATCAACATTAGGAACGCATATACGACCCTGCATTCTCAAAACACCATCATCTCCAATTGTAACCTTCTTGGAACCACCGTGCCGAACTGTTTCCCTACCATCAAATGCGGGTCATCATCCTGCCGATTTGTGATACACTCAAATAAAGAAGATCGTGTGACTGCACAAGCTAAAACACGACTGGGCAAAATATCCAACCTCACGAGTCTGTGGACTTGCTCTCTGGCTATATGAACCGATGTAGGAGTATGAAGGTCTAACTTATCAAACCTGAATGCATGTTCTGACACTGTTATGGGGACCTGACGCAATCATCTAAACCCTATGCGCCACGCATTATGGAGAGTCCGAAAAATAAATGCTATCAATAGCATTTATGAGAATTGATCCAAGAAGTTGGCGTTGCAATGGATGGTCGCCCTCTTCGTAGGCTTACGACAAACACCGGCAGCCAATTTCTTATTTTACTATGTTGACCCAACACCGCTGAGCTACCCCAAAAACCCGCAACCGTGACTTCCACGCTGAGTATACCTTCTATAGATTCAAAGTTGTTTATATAACTCCTTATGTACTGAGGTATAGGGTTATTAAGGAGGCGGACATACAACAAGTCCCAACTTTATTTCTTGCAAAGTCTCAGGCCTTATACATTCCAGGACAAAATCGATATAACTCATGACCACGCAATCTATTCCTTGATAGTGGACTTACCCACTTGGCACGAAGTCATAGGTCACAATGTCTGATAATCCACAATGTTAAACTTTATATCCCATATAAATCAACCCCGTTGCTTTCAACTTAGTCCCATGTTCTGCAATACCTCATAGAAGCGGCTAATAAAATCATGTGGGTCCTCAAAAGATGTACCACTGAAATGGAGTGGAAATAGTTTGGTAAACTTCTCCAACCACAATAGATGGACTAGTGCATCCTACAACACTGGAGTAGCTATAAATCCTTCTGGAATCTGAACTAGTCCAACATGTACCGACTGAGCTAGAACCTCTACGTCTAGATCCACTTGAGTCTTTACAATAGGTGTTGATATTCGAGCTCTAGACTGAGCTCTGCTTCTATCTCTTTCCCTAATCGTAGCTGCCATTGGGGCGCCATTTCTTGTCCGGTTGTAGACACATTACGTGATGTTGAGATTTGCGAGAGGACAAGAATAGATGAGTTCAATTAGTATTTGAGATAACAAGAATTCGCACGACATAGTAGAAATAAAACGAGTTCGTTCCTAACTTTATAGCCTCTGAGAGATAAGTACAGACGTCTCCGTACCGATCCTTCAGACCCTATTAAGCTTGTTCGTGAATTGTGAGACCTAGGTAACCTAGTGCTCTGATACCAACTTATCACGACCCAAATTCCCAACCCTCGGGATCGTGATGGCGCCTAATACCAAACTTGCTAGGCAAGCCAACGTTAGAACTTAACTAATCTTTTCTTTTAAAAAGTTACTTAAACACACTAGAACGATTTAAAATAAAAGGAAATCTAACACTTTCCAATAAATGCAATCAAGAATAACATTCGATAAGATGAAACAAATCACGAACTAATACTAACTATATAACTACACAGGGTCTGGTATCACAATTCACGAACTACTAAAGAATACTACAAGTATTTGGCTGAAAGAAATATATCTCTACTTTGAATGAAATAAAACAGCAATCTAAATAATAAAGGGAAGACTCCAGGAATTTGTGGACGCCAGCAGATCTACCTCGTGTCTCTGTACGAATAATATCCGCTACTACTTAGACCTAGCTCTGGCCAGTACCTGGATCTGCACAAGAAGTGCAGAGTGCAGTATCAGTACAACCGACCCCATGTACTGGTAAGTGCTGAGCCTAACCTCGATGAAGTAGTGACGAGGCTACGACGGGGCATTTATAATATAACCTGTGAACAATATATAATAAAGCAAGAACGAAATTCTAAACTAAACAAATAATAATATGTAGCAATTAATAAAATAACTCAGCCACCCTTTCAAGATCTCAGCTATACCCAATTCTCACGTAAGTTTCCAAATTTCCAATTTAAATAACGGTAAAAGCAAAGTATGGGAACAATAAAATAAAATAGTGAGTTTCCAGTCTTTATCATATAATCAGTAAAACATGAATATCCTCCTTATTACTCTTTGTTGCGGCACGCAACCCGCTCCCACCTGTCCACCCTTATTGCTCCTCCGTATATATATCACCCTTATTTTTCCTGTTGTGGCGTGCAACCCGATCCCACCTGTCCACCCTTATCACTCCTTGTTGCGGCGTGCAACCCGCTCCCACCAGACAGTTACATTTCATTATTTATAACAAAAGGGTTCCACAAATTAGATCAGAGTATTTCACAATATTTATGTCTCAGCAAAACAAATAGAAACTGTACAATTAAGAAACTTCACCAATTATTAATCACATAACAAGTAAACATGAATATTCTCCCTTATCACTCCTTGTTGCTGCATGCAACCTGATCCAAGATGTCCACCCTTATTACTCCTCAATATATATCACCCTTATTCCTACTGTTGCAGCGTGCAACCCGATCCCACCTGTCCACCCATATTCCTCCTTGTTGCAGCGTGTAACCTGCTCCCACCAAACAATCACATCTCATTAATTGTAAAAAGATTTCACAATTTAGGTCAAAGCCTTTCACAGTACTCTTGTCTCAACAATTGTAAACAGAAAGTTGTATTATTCAGAAGTTTCACCAATTATCATTACACAATAAAACCAATCGGAATGTATCATAAAACACTATCAACCAGCTCAACCTTCCATGTATCACAATGAACCCAAGGGAACAATTAATAATTTCAAATGCGTGAAACAATATTTAATGACAAGTAGACGAAAACCAGTGGACATGGAGGCATCAAAATCATGAAAGCAATTAAGATAGGAACACAATAGTTTGGAATAGGGAAAAGATCATGTTAAACAGATAATTTGGTGATGCATAGATACTCGTCACTTGACCTATACACCACACACATCCGATTTCACATAGCATTTAAGTTGGGGATTCCTATTCCCTCAAGTCAAGGTTAAACCAAACACTTACCTCGATCTCACAAGCAATTCACTGCTCAAGCACAGTTTTTCCTTTAGAATTTGCCTCTAACCCGCTCCAATCTAATCACAGTTGGTTCACTATCATTAATTATTACTAAAGGCATTAACTTTAATTGAAAAATCATTGTTTCCTTTGTTTTCCTATCAAAAGACGAAAATCGACCCTGTGTCTTCTTGGTCTAAACTCGAGGTTTGAACCAGAACCCGTTTACCCATTTTCCCCCGAGCTCGGATAGACAATTGGTTTTGGAATCGGACCTCAATTCGAGGTCTAAATTCCCAAATTTCGAAATTCCTATGTTCTACCTAAAAATCTCAATTTTTACCATGAAAACTCTAGATTCTATGATGAAATCTTATAAAAAGTTATTAAGGATTGAAAGGAATTAGCTAGAGATCACTTACCAATGATTTGGAGAAGTTTGGGTCTTTGGAAAATCGCTTATGGAGGTTTAAGGTTCGAGAGAATTGAAAAATGAGTGAAAATCCTGTCTAAAATCTGACTTAACAGGATACAGTTATCGCAATTGCGATCAGGGGTTCGCAATTGCGATCAGGGGTTCGCAATTGCGAACCCTTTGAAATCCTGCAGCTTTCGCATTTGCGACATGTGGAGGCCTTCACAATTTCAGCCAATGCGTCACATTTGCGAGGTTGGCCTTCCCGGGACTTCTTCACATTTGCGACAAAATCGTCGCATTTCCCAGGCTTGCAGACTTCGCAATTGCGAAGCCTGATCTTGCATTTGCGAAGCCTGAGGCCTGGTGATAGACACCAGATGCACAGTTGAGATTTTCTAAGTCTAAACACCCCGTAGCCTACCCAAAACTCACCCGATCCCTCGGGGCTCCAAACCAAACATGCACGTAAGTCTAAAAATATCATATGGACTTGCTCGTGCGATCGAATCATGAAAATAACATCAGCAACTACGAATTTAACCTCAAAACTCATGATTTTCTCAAGAACACTTCAATTTCACTATTTTCTCATCCGGACGTCCGAATCACGTCAAATCAACTCCGATTCTCACCAAATTTCACAAATAAGACTTCAATATCATAACAAACTTGTACCGGGCTCCGGAACCAAAATACAGGCCCGATACCAATGATTTCACACATTAGTTCATTTCTTTATTTCCTTAATAATCCAGCAAAACAATTTTCTTCAAAAATTGATTTCTAAGACTAGGGACCTCAGAATTCAATTCCAGGCATACGCCCAAGTCCCATATTTTACTGCGGACCTCCCGAGATTGTCAGAACACGGATCCGAGTCCTTTTTCTCAAAATATTGACCGAAGTCAAGTAAAACCAAATTTTAAATTCTAAAATTATTATTCCTCATATCTTCACATAAAAGCTTTCCGATTTCTCAACCGGACTGCACAAGCAAATCGAGGTAACTAAAATTTATCTTTTTAAGGATAATGAGCCCAGAATGGTGTCTTAATTCATAAGATGACCCTTTGGGACATCACAAAGAACCACATTGTGAAGGAGCTAAAAGATGACGATGACATGAAAAGCAAGAATGATGAGACCACAACTAAAAGAGCTGAGGTGACTGTTGATAGAGCCAAATCTATTATTGAAGAGGTACAACCTAACTCGAATAAATCTTATAGAGGGATATTGTGTCTTATGGCAAGAAAGTAACTCTTGCACTCCAATATGTCCCTAAAAGGAAGAAACATGAAGGTGAATCATCTAATCTCCAAACTAACATGTTAAAGGAGTTAACTCTTCCGATAAAACGAATTGAGGCGGTAAAGTTTTCCTCAAAGACACTTTCAGGGTTTGTGGCCACAAATCACTTGCAGAATGTGGCACTCCCTACAAAGAGAACAGATGAAGGTTTTGATCCTAACGCTTACATGCTATTTGCAAAAGATGGATACAATCAACAATGAGCCGTCAAAGTTAGGGAAGATCCTATCAGAAGCTGCGATGAGGCAACCACGTGAAAGTTTGGGATACAAGCAACTGTCACTAGTGCATCTCCATAAGAAGGGCCACCAGCAATTATATCACTGAAGAAGATGAATCTACCAGTTGTAACAGACCTTCAGTCTTTGATCGACTTAGAAAACAAACTGTGAGGACTTCCATATTTAAGAGATTGGGTCCATTAAAGAAGGGAAACAAGTTCCAGAGAAATTATCAAAGCATAAGAACACCCGCTTCCCCCAAAATCCGAAATATTTCTAAGGATTTCCAAAGTTTGGTTCCTTATAGAATAAGGCGACAAACAAAACTTGTGGTTTCGTGTAAAGAACTGCTGAAGGTAAATCCATATAGTGTAGTCTACACTAAGGAACGTGACAAAGATGAAGAAAGTGTGGGTTCTTCGTATCATGTTATTGTACAAGGCGAGAATGATGTTCCATATTCAATGAAAGATCTATGTTATCACATATCCTTCAACAATAGAGAACCTCAAGAATATGAGGATGCAAAAGATACTCCACCTGAACTTGAAGAAGGGGTAAAGATGACAGTTGATGCCGTAAAAGAAGTTAACCTTGGCATCGATGAAGAACCAAGACCCACCTACCTAAGTGATTTACTAGAAGTTGAGGGGTGTCTTTTCTTGGAGTTACAAAGAGATGCCTGGCTTGGACTCAAAAGTACCAGTCCATCACCTTACAGTCAAGAATGGTGCTCGCCCTGTTAAACAAGCTCAAAGGTTCTTTAGGCCGAACTTGGTTCCCTTGCTTGAAACTGAAGTTAACAAACTCATAGAAGTTGGGTTTATTCATGAAGTTAAATACCTACCATGAGTTTCAAGTATTGTCCCTTTAAGGAAGAAAAAGGGCTAGATTCGAGTGTGCGTTGACTTCAAGGATCTCAACAATGCGTGTCCGAAAGATGAATTCCCGCTTCTTATTCCAGAGCTGATGATCGATGCTACTAATAGGTACGAGGCAATGTCATTTGTGGATGGTTCATCAGGATATAACCAAATTCCCATGCCAAAATATGAAGAGCTTATTGCATTATGTAACCCCAAGGGTATTTATTTCTACAAGGTAATGCATTTTGGCTTGAAGAACGCTGGTGCTACTTACAAAAGAGCTACGCAGAATATCTTTGATGGCCTTCTTTGCAAGAATGTCGAATGCTATATTGACGACTTGGTGGTTAAATCAATAAAGAAGAACGACCACTTGAGAGACTTAAGAATGGTGTTTGAATTATTCCGGAGGTACCAACTTAGAATGAATCCATTTAAATGTGACTTTTACTTCTGGAAAGTTCCTTGATTTCATTTTATGGCAGCGAGGGATCGAAATTGATCAAGCCAAAGTAGATGCAATTTGAAAATGTCTGAGCCTCGGGATATTCATGAATTAAAAAGTCTGCAAGGAAAGCTAGCATACCTTGAGAGATTCATCTCAAACCTATCCGGGAGGTGCCAACCATTCAGTCTCCTCATGAATAAAGGCGTTCCTTTCAAGTGGGACCAAGCTTGTAGAAATTCCTTTGAAAGTTTCAAAACTTACTTGACGAAGCCTCCAGTTTTGGCAGCCCCTATACTTGGAAAGCCACTGATACTATATATTCCATCACAAGAATGGTGTTTTGGAGCACTTTTGGCCCAAGAAAATAGTGAAGGAAAAGAAAAATCCCTTTACTACTTGAGCAGGATGATGACATCAAATGAGCTAAATTATTCACCAATAAAAAAGTTATGTTTGGCACTAGTCTTCTCAATCCAAAAGTTGAAGCACTGCTTTCAAGCTCATGTCGTTCGTTTAGTTTCTAGAGCAAATCCCATCAAGTTCGTGATGTCAAAACCTATCCTTAATGATCGACTAGCAAGGTGGTACCCCCAGTTTCAACAATTTAAAATTGTGTACATCCCTCAAAAGGCTAAAAGGACAAGCGTTAGCAGACTTGTTGGCAGATCACTTGATACCTGATGATTGGGAGCTAACTGACGAACTACCTGATGAGGACGCAACGATCATTGAAGTTCAACCTCCATGGAAGATGTACTTTGTTGGGGCTGCACATCGCGGAGGAGCTGGTGCTAGCGTAGTATTTGTCACTTCTCAAGGTGAATTTCTTCCCTGCTCTTTCAAGTTGACGCAACTCCGCCCTAACAACGTTATTGAGTATCAAGCACTACTACTTGAGCTTGAAATGGTTGTCGAAATGAAGCAATTGCAATTGCAAGTCTTTGGTGACTCTCAATTGGTGATCAACTAGCTTTTAGAAAGTTACAAGGTCAAGAAACCTCGTAAACAATTAATGGGTTGGGTCGGTGACGTGACTATTCAACAAGGGCCAAAGAAAGAAAAGAAGAAGGCTGATGCTTTAGCTTCCCTAGCTTCCTCGTTAACCCTTCCTGATCAAGCGCAAGTTAGTGTCTACCAAAAATGGGTAGTACCTCCGCCAAATAAGGCTGAAGGTGAAGAAAATGAACTCGAGTATCTTGTGGCCATTTCTGAAGCTGAGAAGGAAGAATGGAGACAACCCATCATCGACTACTTAAGCTATGGGATACTTCTAGAAAATCCGAGGAGAAGGTCTAAAATCCGTCGACGTGCACCTCACTTCCTTTACTATAAAGATACTCTATACAGAAGGTCATTCGAAGGAGTACTCTTACGATGCTTAGGGGAAGATGAAGCACTCCAAGCTTTGCAAGAAGCACATTCTGGGGTATGTGGGTCACACCAGTCTAGACCAAAGCTCCACTTTCATATAAAAAGGATGGGATATTATTGGTCAACGATGGTAAAAGATTGCTTGGACTATGCTCGAAGATGCAAGCCTTTCCAATTCCATGCAAATTTTATTCATCAGCCTTCTGAAGTGTTGGACCCGATTGTGGCATCCAGGCCATTTGACGCTTGGGGATTGGATGTTGTTGGACCACTACCAAAGTCCTCTGGTGGGCACCTATACATCTTGGTTGCAGCTAACTAATTCACAAAATGGGATGAAGTTGTCGCTCTTAAGGAAGTAAAGAAGGAAAATGTTGCAAGTCTCATCCAAATAAACATAATTTATTGCTTTGGCATTCCTCATTACATAATAACGGATAATGGCAAGCCATTCGACAATAATTTGATGAACAAGATTTGTGATCTCTTTTGCTTCAAGCAAAGTAACTCTTCTATGTACAATGCTGTCGTCAACGGTCTAGTTAAGGCATTCAACAAGACTCTATGCAACTTGTTAAAGAAATTCATCTCCAAATCCAAAAGATATTGGCATGGCCGTATGGAAAAAGCTCTGTGGGCATATTGGACAACTTACCACACGCCAACACAAGTGACCCCTTATGCACTCATTTATGGAGTCGAAGCTGTCATGCCACTCGAGCGTCAAATACCTTCACTATTATTAGCTATTCAAGAAGGAATCACTGATGAAGAAAATGATCGACTTCGATTAGCATAGTTGGAGGCTCTTGATGAGAAGAGGTTGGAAGCTCAACAGAGTCTTGAATGTTATCAGGCTCGATTGTCTTGCGCCTTTAATAAAAGAGTTCGCCAAGATCCTTTCAAGTAGGAGATCAAGTCATTGCCATACAAATACCCATTATTACTTCCCATAAACATGTAGGGAAGTTCATTTCAAAATTGGATGGGCCATATGTCGTGCAAGAAGCTTATTCAAGTGGGGCTTACAAGCTGATTGATGCAGATGGTATGAGAATCGGCCTTGTCAATGGCAAGTTTTTGAAGAAGTATTATCCTTGAAGTTGCAACGCTCCTTGACGCATGAGCCTAAAGTGCACATTCCTATACTCCTAGCCCGCAACCGTATAAACTGTGTACGACCCAAAAAAAAAAGTTCGCTAGGTTGAAAACCTCGAAAGAGGCGGCCTAGGAAATATTTAGGACATAAAATAATAAAAAAAAAACTCACCCATTCTGAACAACGGTATGACTTGATCCTCTTCGCTGAGGTAAGGCAGCTTTGAGTTTTATTCTCGGTTCAGTCGCATAAGTTCAAAAGATACATATTTCTCCAATTGTTGTCCGAGTGAAGTATGAAGGAATGTCAAATCAAGCTGAAACGCCATCCTCCTGTTGAACTTTGGATCTTATTTTATTTAAAGGGGGAAACCTTCCATAGTAAATTGGTATCTTCAATGGGACGATTTTAGGAGGATGCCAACCATTTGCACTGAACTCTAGGGATTCTCTATGTCTTCAGGTTCGCCAAACCTTCAAGTTTGTTGGTCTCCACATCCGGCCTCTGCCCTAAAAAAAGGGGAGAGAAGAGAGGCGTCAAATGGGAAAACAAGTATACGAAGAAAGACTTCTTGACAAAACGTTTCAAATTCAATGAGACTTGAACCCAAGATAGTTGTGGGAATGGATCTCTTGAATTTCGATTTATGGAAAGTAAAATGTCTTCCAATGTCGAGGCTTCCATACCAAGACATGAAAACTTTGGCGAAGTCGCGCTAATTTAGAACTGTCGGCATATCAAAAACAAAAGTCAATTTTGAAATATTATCTCAAACATTCCTTAAGGCATTAAATTTTATATTTTGGATATGTTTTAGCTTTTGAAGTCTATTATCAAAATAAATCAAACGGTTCGTGATTTTGACGTTCCTACATCATGATACAAAAGTTTTGGGGAAGTCGCACAAATATGAAATCAACAGCGTGTCAGAATTTTACGTTGACTTTGAAAAATTATCTGAAACTATTCTTAATGTATTAAATTTTTCATTTTTATATGGTTTAAATTTTGAAGTTTGGTTTCTGAAAAATCAAACGGCTCATGATTTCGACATTCCTACACTGAGATATGAATGTTTTGGTGAGACTATGCAAATCTGAAACTGTCAACGTGTAGGAGTCTAAAGTTGATTTCAAAATACATTTGGGACAATTTTGAAGTTGTTTGATTGAGAATTTTTGATATGTTCTATTTTGAGGTCTATTTTTCATGAAATCAGACGGTTCATTATTTCGACGTTTCTACACCAAGATATGAATTTTGTAGGTGAGACTGCGCTAATCTGGAATTGGCAGCATGGTGCAATATAAAGCTGATTTAAAAATATTGTCTGGGACCATTTTGAATTTTTTTGAATGAGAATTTTGGACATGTTCTAGATTTTGAAGTCTCATTTTCAAGAAATCAAACGGTTCGTAATTTGACATTTCTACACCAAGATATGAATTTTTTTGGTGAGACTACGCAAATCTGGAATTGACAGCGTGGTGCAATATAATGTTGGTTTCAAAATATTGTCTGGGACGATTATGGAGCTTCTTGATTGCTGATATCGAATATGTGTTAGATTTTAAAGTTTAGTTTCTATGAAATCAAATGGCTCATATTTTTGGCGTTCTCACATTGAGATATATACTTCCTACTGCAAATTTACAAAGGTGATGAACAATATTATCTTCAAAGAAAAAGGAGGATGTATATTCAAATACAATGAACTTCGAAACATGAACGATAATGATGTTTGAAATAAATCCAAGTTCTATTTTGTGGATGTCAATACATCATGTTAAGCAAGCAAATATTGATAGTGAACCACAAGGGAAAAAATGGGGGAAACATCAATAAAAACACTCAATGTAAAGTAAGACAAATGGAATTTTCAGTTTCAAGGATAGTCGCTAGTTAACTAAATGCCAAACAAAAATAAGAGGAAAATAAAATGGTCTATATAGGCTAATCTAAACATATCTTGTAATTGACAAAGTCTTTAAGGGTGGCCTCTAAATGTTGTTTATTCATCTGCACGTTGGCCAAGTCATCAACAGTCGCCAAGGGAACACAGAACATCTACGGTACTCCTCTTCAGCAAATGAGACTTTAGATTCAATCTCTTCAACCTCTTTCTTGGAAGCATCTCGGAGAGCTCTTAACTGTTTCACCTTCTCCTTGGCCTCTTTTAGAGATTAACTAGTGACAGACAGTTCCTCGGCCTTCTTTCCTTTTTCAGTCAAGACAAGAGCAAGATGTTCCTTGGCTTTTAAAAGTGGCTCTAATTTTTCAACGTCCCCAACCTTATCAGAAAGAGTTGATCGTGCCTGGTCATATAAAGTGGCAAGATTTGGTATGAATTTTAGCCCATATATTCACGATGAAATCCTTTCGAAGAGTTAAGAAAACCTTTATTGCGTCAAAGATAGACATCGTTGGTGCTAATCGTTGGTGAAAATGAGGCCCCAATTTTGCTCCAAGATTAGGAATGGAAGTCAACCTTTAGGCCCCAATTCTGCAATTTTGACTTGCCTGGGGGGGGGGGGGGGGGGGGTTCATTTTGGTTTTCGGAGTGAATTTAGACACTTAGTCTCTTAATTGGAAGCTTAAGTTGGAAAAGTCGACCGAATGTCGACTTGTGTCTAAACGACCTCAGATTTGAATTTTGATGGTTCCGTCATCTCCGTTGGGTGATTTTGGACATAGGAGCGTGTCTGGAATGTGATTTGGAGGTCCATAGTAGAATTAGGCTTGAATTGGAGAAAGTTGGAATTTTAACGATTTTGACCGACATTGAAAATTTTGATATCGGGTTCGGAATGGATTTCCGGAAGTTGGAGTAGGTTCTTAGTGTAATTTTTGGCTTGTGTGTAAAATTTGAGGTCATTCGGACGAGATTTGGTATGTTTCGACGTTGTTTGTAGAATTTAGAAATTTCAAAGTTCATTAAGCTTGAATCCGTGTGAAATTGGTGTTTTGATATTATTTTGAGTGATTCGAAGGTTTGACTAAGTTTGTATGGTGTTTTAGGATTGGTTGGTACGTTTGGTTGAGGTCCTGAGTGCCTCGGGTGTGTTTCAGATGCTTAACGGAGGAAATATTGGACCAAGGAGAATTCTGAAGTTGCTGGTTTCTGGTGTTTTCGCACCTGCGGTGGGCAGACCGTAGGTGCGGGGCCGCACGTGCGGATGGTTAAACGCAAGAGAAAATTTGGAAGGAAAGCCCAGGAGTCGTAGGTGCGAGGTGAGTTTCGCATCTGCGACGCCCGAAGATGCGCTGGAAAGATCGCAGGAGCGGTGGGGGACCGTAGAAGCAGACATAGGTCTACAGGTGCAACCTTTTGATTGCAGAAGCGGACGGCGTTTTAAGTGAAATCCTCACTTGCGATGGAAATTCCACAGTTTCGGGACCACAGATGCGGTTCTGGGCTCGCAGAAGCGAGTTCGCTGGGCAGAAAAAGAGAGTTCGAGGGTTTGAAATTCATTCTTCATTTTTGGACTTGGGAGCTCGGAAATTGGCGATTCTTTAAAGTATTTTCAGACGAAACTTGGGGTAATGATTCCTAACTCCTTTATGGTCATGTTCCTCCAATCTATGGTTAATTTCATCATTTAATTAGTGATTGGGGTGGAAAATTGGAAAAAATTGAGAAAAAGTTCTTAGGATGAATTTTTAGGTTTTGACCTGGATTTTGGTATCGGATTTGAACAAATTTGGTATGATTAGACTCGTGCGTAAATGGGTGCTCATAATTTGTTACTTTTACTCAATTTTGAGACGTGGGCCCGATGAGTCTTTTTGAGTGATTTTCTAACTTCTTGCGTTAACTTTGATTCTGTTCGGTAGATTAGTTTCTTGTAGTTATATTTATGTTATGTAATTGGCTTTGGCTAGATTTGGGCCATTTGGAGTCAGATATTCGTGGAAAGAGCATTATTTCAGATTGATTTGAACTCCCCTTAGGATTTGTACTGTTGTTGATATATGAGCATCGTGTACGTGAGGTGATGAGTATGTACACGGGCTAATTATTGTAAAAACCCGATTTTGACTAAATAACAACTTGGTTTTCCTCTTATTTGAGCTTCATCAACATGTGTAGTATCCTGTTAGACTAAGAAAGCATGTCTACTTGCCTTAACTGTTTACCTGAACTACGTGCAACATTTTTAGTGAATTTACATGTCTTTCCTTCACTTGCACTTAGGTTAAATTGTTAGATTTCGTGTCGTAACTTTTGAATTCTATTGTTTGGCTGCATATTTATGTTGGGACTATGGAACGGTATTCCGGGAGACCCTCCTGTACTGCATATTTACTTTGGGACTACAGAACAGTATTCCGGAAGATCCCCCAGTCTTGCATATTTACTTTGGGACTACGGAATGGTATTCCGGGAGATCCCCCTGCACATTTACGTTTGGGACTACGAGACGGTATCTCGGGAGATCCCCTATTGTATTGTTGTGTATTGAGTTGTTATTTTCTATGTTCTTCCTTGTTAATTCTAGTCTTTATTTTATCGTGATATTTCATTTTTCCTTGCCTTATTATATATATATTTCGGTAGGGCCCTGACCTGGCCTCGTCATTATTCGACCGAGGTTAGGCTTGGCACTTACTGTGTACCATTGTGGTGTACTCACGCCCTTTCCTGCACATATTTTTTGTGTGCAGATTTAGGTGCATCTTATCAGCCTCATCACTAGTCGCAGTCGCTTCTGTTTATTGGGGACTTCAAGGTACATCTTCCCGCGCCCGCAGATCCTCAGAGTCCCCCTCTACCCGCTATGTTCTTTTTCCTTCTTTCTGTACAAATGATGTATAGAACAGTTAAGACTTCTTAGTAGTTTGTGACTTGCGGTGTTCCAGGTTTTGGGAATTGTTTTGTACATTTCAGAAGTGAAAATTGTATATGACGAGTGGCATTCAGGTGCTTATTAGATATTTGTTACTGTTAGTAGTTGATGTTCATGCTTTTGCTTCATTTCCGCAAAGTGTTAGGCTTACCTAGTCGTAGACACGAGGTGACATCGCGACAACTCACAGAGGGGGAATATGGGTTGTGACAAGTTGGTATCAGAGCTCTAGGTTCATAGGTATTATGAGTCACAAGCCGATTTATTATTGTCTCGCGAATCGGTACAGAGACATCTGTACTTATCTTCCAGAGGATATGGAACTGTTCAGAACAATCATACTTCTTTGATTCCCTTGTCGTGCGAGTTATTGACATTAAATTCTAAAATTATTTATTCTATTCTTTCTCATAGATGGTGAGGACTTGTACCGGGAGTTCTAACAATCAGGAACCCGAGCCCCCAGCTAGAGCTGTTAGAGGCTGGGGCCGGGGTAGATGACGACCACGCGATGCAGCCAGAGCACCTGCGCGAGCTGCGATAGAGAAGCACCCAGCAGCCACAGCTGGAGGACAGGAACCAGAGGTTTCTATTGCTGCACCGACCCTCCAGGAGACTCTCGCACAGTTCATGAGCATATTCAACACTTTAGCTTAGGTTGGACTGATTCCACTAGCTCCCGCCAAATCTCACACCAGGGGAGAGGCGCAGACTCCCGCAGCCCATACTCCTGAGCATAGGGTCCAGGTTGATCAGGCCCAAGAGTTTATTCTTATGCTGCCGGTAGCTCCAGTTCAGCATGAGACCAGGGTAGCTGCTTCTGAGGCAGAGCAGCTTATACTTGAGAGGTGCAAGAAGTACCACCCACCTACTTTCAGAGGATGCTCAGGGTTTTGTAGAGGAATGTTATCGTATTCTCCACACTATGGGCATAGCGGAGACGAGTGGGGTTTCTTTTACCACTTTCCGGCTTAGAGGAGCAGCCTATCAGTGGTGGCGTGCTTATGAGCTGAGTAGTCCGGACGAGGCATCCTCACTCACTTGGACTCAGTTCTCAAATATATTTTTGCGTGAGTATGTCCCTCAGAGCCTCAAGGATGCTTTGCGCATGGACTTTGAGCAGCTGCGCAAGGGTTCTATGACTGTGTTGGAGTACGCAGTCCATTTCAGTGAGTTGTCTCGACATCCACCGGCCTTGGTCGCCACATTTAGGGAGAGGGTTCGTCGCTTCATTGAGGGACTCCACCCCAGTATCAGGACCAGTATGGTAGGGAGTTGGAGATGGATATCTCTTATTAGCAGGTCATGAGTATTGCCAGGAGAATGGAGGGCATGCTTGCCCGGGATAGAGAGAAGAGAGAGGCCAAGAGGTCTCGAGAGACTGGTTATTATTTTGTAGCTCGTGGCCCATCATCTTTCCATGGTAGAGGTTATGTGAGTCGCCCTTTTCATTCTGCTCTTCCAACCACCCGCGGTGTTCTATCTCCTTATAGGCCTTAGGAGCCTTATTATGCACCGCCTGTATCTAGTATGCCTCCTGCTCGGGGTGCTATTAGCGACCAGTCCATCATGCCTGGTCTGAGCCAGTCATAATCCTCGCGTCCTCCGAGGGGTTGTTTTGAGTGTGGTGATATTCACCATATGGTGAGGGATTTCCCTAGACTTAGGAGGGGTGCACCTCCACAGACTTCTCAGTCGCCATGTGCTCCACCGAGTCCTCCAGCATGCTTCCAGCACCAGCTGTCGCCCCACCTACTCAACCAGCTTGAGGTGGAGGTCAGAGAGGTTGAGGTCTCTCTTAGGGGGAGGCCATGCAAAATATTATGCTCTTTCGGCTCATTCAGAGGCGGTAGCTTCCGATTCTATCATCACAAGTATTGTTCTAGTCTGTCATATGGATGCATCGGTATTATTTGACCCAGGATCTACGTATTCATATGTGTCCTCTTATTTTTCTCCACATTTGGGTGTATCTCGGGATTCCTTGAGTTCCCCTATTTATGTGTCTACTTCTGTGGGAGATTCTCTTATTGTGGACCGCGTATATTGGTCGTGTTTGATTGCTCTTAGTGGTTTTGAGACCAGAGCCGATTTATTATTACTCATCATGGTAGATTTTGATGTTCTCCACATTATGATATTCTTGATTTGTCACGCCAAGACTGTGACGCTAGCTATGCCAGTCTTACCGCGATTATAGTGGAGGGGTACCTCAGAGTATACTTCTCACATGGTTATTTCATTTCTTAAGGCTCATCGAATGGTTGGGAAGGGGTGTGATGCGTATTTGGCCATAAATACTATCACTCTTATTTTGGGATGGGCATTTGTTGGAGGTAGGGGCAACAGTGCATAATGTAAAGTAACCCTCATGGACTTGATGAGCCTTAGAAGGCCCCTTCTTTTTTTGAGCTTCTTTATATGGAGGTCCCTTGATGTCGCGTGGTGCAACCACTTTGGATTTCAAAGTAGGAGGTTTGTCCTCCTTATTATTCTCTTTAGGCGTGATCTCTAAAGGCGTAGCAGTGATTGCCCAATAAAAGTCACCAAAGATTCTAAATGATCCTCAAGAAAGCTCCCATGTACTCTTGTCCACCAGGATCTGTACTCTGATGAAAATAGTTTTTTTGCCATAGATATAGCCGGGGGAAAGGTCACCCTCACATTGGTGGAATTATGTGATACACAAATTCGACAAAATCAGAGTCCTTCTTCTAATGAGGCATTACGAAGGTCATTTTCCAAAATACCAAGGTTGGTCTGATAAAATCCAAATTGACGGCTGAATCTATGTAGACTATATGGTTCAAGAATGAAAGAGTTCTTACACCTCAAAGGGAGATAATTAAAACATATACTCATAAAATAGTTGACTTTCGGTTCGGATGCTTTATCATTATCCTCAAAATAGTAAGGTTCGGACCCCTCCGGCATGGTAGAATTCCAAGATGCATTATCCGCTTGAGGGATGCATTTTCTTCAATTTGTATCATCTAAATACCTTACAGTGCCTTCCCTAGAATACACCACCATCAATGGAACATATGGTCCTTTTGGAAGCCCATAGTGTGTCTTGAAGTAGTGAGCAAACCAACTGTATACATAATGAATGGAAAAAGAGATTTGGCATGCTCGAGCTGGAGGACTCAGAGATCTTGTTCAAGACATAGTAGATGCTCACTAGAACTGGGATTGCAAAGCTAAATTTCCATCCATATGCCATCATGCTCACCGTTTTAAAGGTCTCGGATCGAATGAAATCGCCATCTTGAGAGGGAAATACAAGTGCACACAACCAACAAGATAAGAATGATGTCAGATACGTGTCTTCTCTCTTTTCATGTTCAACCCCAAGATTATCATATATCATCTCATCCGCGCTAGACCATGCAACTACTTCTGGTATAGCTCCAACGGGGTTGTGCGTCGACTTCAAACGGGTAGATTTTTTCTCTCTCCTTGCTGGAGCAGGTTTATACTCAAGTCTCTCTTGCACCAAAATTCAATCCACTTTCTAAATGAGAACTTTGGATCATGACTCTCCCTTCTTGAAGATGGTTAAAGTCGTTAAACATGTATCCACAAGATCAAGGAGTAAATCTTTCATTCTTCTCATTAACACATGCGAGTTTGATAGCTTCGAGCATAACTTCTTCATAGGGAGAACCTCCAATAGGTAAACGTCAATCGTATGTAAATCCCAAAGAGATATCGATAGTTCCCCGGCTGATGTTAGTAAAGTATTTGTTGTGGGAAACCAAGATGTTTGAATTTCGATCATATGTAAATAAAGAAGCATAGACGACATCATAAATTCTTTTTATCTCCAATGCCCATTGATTTCTGCCACGTATGTCCTCATCCCATTTCCAAATATCCCAAGATATGATGATATTCACCGTCAATTCTCAAAGTATCTCCCCAACGTATCTCCCTTTGAATCATACGTCGTCCCAGGCAAGGAAGGATACTCGCGATATTGAGTTTTTGTCGGTAAGGAGTCTGAAGGGACCATATTTTGGTTGGCTTTTGGTTGTGCTTTGAAGTCCAATCTACCATATGGAGGGAATTCAGCATAGGTGGCCACAAATTTGCATATCGACCAACTAGTGGAGGGTAAGTCAACAGCTTGGTTATGTAAGGCCCCGGAAAATTTTGCTAAGTGATTTAAGATTTTGTGGTGCCAAGGTAGGATAATTATATTATTTTATGTGCAGACGAGGGATATTAATATGATGGATATCAATTGGATATGGTAATAAGTGTATGCATCATATTATAAGTGATGTGGGGTCTAAGGAGAGGCCTGAGTCTAAGTCAAGTTGGAAAATTACAAATAGGTTAAAATTCCAAATGAGTACACACAAGACCAAAATTTGGACAAGCATATCAACATATATATATATATATATATATATATATATATATATATATATATATATATATATATATATATATATTGTGGGATTGGAAATAAGCCATGCATGTGACAATAGGATGTAGTATGTGGGGTTAATGAATCATTTTGGATAGCTCTTGTTAAAATTGGTTGGGGGAGGAAGGGATTACAATTGTAGAGCTTTATAGTTTATTTTGCACGCTAGATGTTTGACAAAATTCCTAAGAGAGTTACACCATGTGAATCATTCTAATTATTATTCAACTTTTGCTATCTTCCTATAGACTGTTATTGCTAACAGTGTTAGACGTTGTAGTAACTTAAGGAAAGCGCAAACAAGGTATGTTGGCTAAACTTTCTCTCTTAGAATCGAATTCCATAAATATTTCCATAAGTTCAAGTACGGTTGGCTCAAGATTCCTAATTCCTATATTCCGGGTTATCCCTTGTAAACTTGACTATTCTGAATGAGTTTTATGTCGTAAGATATATGTTCAGAGTATGGACTGCGTATTAAAATGTTATGACTTGAGTCATGTTTCAAATGAAAGCCAGTATGCCAAATTGTGTGAGAAAAATTCGATGTGCTTAAGACTCTAAATTGCTCATATGTGTACCTAAAGTCTTGATTGAAAAGGGTCTTGTTGTTGATAATCTATAAAGATTCTTGAAAAGGAAATAAGTTAATTGGGGATACAGAGTGTGGCCAACGTGCCAAGAATTTAAGTTATGATTGTGTCTAGTAGTGGCAATGTAATGAGAGGTTGTGATAAAGGATATGAAATGAGCCCCGACTCAACTATTTGAAAATGACTTCGAAAGTAGAATTTTTCTAAGAGCTTTTGTACTCAGTTCATGCCCCTAAGTGGTTGTTTAACTAATGCTTTGCTTATAAATATATTCAGTGTGATTCGAGTTCTTACATACTCAGGTGTTGAAATCGTACGTTGTCATTGATTGTTTATTATTTTGATGTGTGTTTCTATTGCTGGTTGGTATACCCCATTCTTTGGGAAGAAACCTTTTGCGTTTAAAGTTTCCATTACTAATGAAATTGAGGTATATGATTACTAAAATATTCTATATGCTGATATTTGATGGTGATCATTGAATTTGAAAGAGGTGAAAGTGTGGGATATGAAATACGGCCATCGTTCCAGGAATAAAGAATCTTGTGAATGGCCAAATGAGCCAAGGAAATATTGTTGTTGTGAATGACTGGAAACACTAATGAGAATTTATACAATGTGACAGTTGTTAAGGTGATTATAATTGTATTTATGTTACCTTTGTGTGCAAATCAAATCAAATTTTTTTTGGGAGTATCATTAGTGAAACCAAGGAAGGGTGGGTCATAAGGCTCACACCTGAAACTACACGTGCCGGTGTAAGGGTGGATTGTGATTATTCCCTTATTTGGGATGAAATTGAAATATTGGTAAAATTTTTATTATTCCCCTTAATTGGGATGAAATTAGTAACAACTGTGAATTGGAAAAGTCAACCCACACGGCATATGTGGGAAGGCGGCCTAGCTGATCGGGTGGAGATCAGACGCCATGTTGCGCACATGGTGGTACTACTCTTGGTAACAACTTTCTTTCGCAACACATGTCAAATCACATTGTTCGTGGGGAGATGGCCTAGTCGATCGGGCGTGATCGGACTCCGTGCTAACAAAGACGGTGGTATATCGGTGCTAATGATCTCCCAACCAAAAGTACATATTATCTTCGTATTTTAAAAATTATTATGTTTTAATTTAACAATTGGATATTATTGATTGTGACTTGTTATTTCTATGTGTTGCATTTGCTTATATGGGAAGTCAATTTTGAAAGAGGACTTTTAGCAATACATACTAGTGCTATTCGACGGTACTAACAACCCTTTTGCCGGGGGCGCTATATGTTTAATGGATGCAGGTCGTTCCACAGCAGGCGACATTGATCAGTATAGCGGTACACTCCCTTCAGGTGACTTGGTGAGCCCTACTTCATTTCGGGGTCATGTATCTCTTGTTTCTCATATACTTTGTGTTTCGAGGTATAGCCGGAGCCTTGTTGCCTGCATTTCCANTATATATATATATATATATATAAGGTGTTATGTGATGCACAACCTTTCAACTGAAACACCTTCGAGTCTAGTTTCTAACTCTTCAAATCATTCGCCATTTGGACACTCCTAAAAAACGTTATGACCAAATTACCAAAGGCTGGCATAATGCAATTTTGTGACCAATTCTGCTATCGCAGAAACATTCTACGGGCGGCAGAGATGGTTATGCGACCGCAAAATGGTCGCAGACCTGTCCAATATAGCCCATTTCTAGGCATCAGTTTTGCGGTGCATTGTGTACCCGCATACCAATTGTGTGGTCTATTATGCGACAACAGACTCGAGTTCGAAGGGTTGATTTTCCTATTTTCATAACCCGGCCCCATTTTGATAAATAGCCTTTGGGGCTTATTTTGGGGTGTTATTCTGAGGGTTTTAGAGAGAGGTAAGAGCATTTTAGAGAGAGAAGGAGTAAATCTAACATTCTAATCACATATTCTTGCACCAATCTTCAAGAATCAAAAACATTCAGTCACTAGATTATCATCTATCCGGGTAACNCCGGGTTATCCCTTGTAAACTTGACTATTCTGAATGAGTTTTATGTCGTAAGATATATGTTCAGAGTATGGACTGCGTATTAAAATGTTATGACTTGAGTCATGTTTCAAATGAAAGCCAGTATGCCAAATTGTGTGAGAAAAATTCGATGTGCTTAAGACTCTAAATTGCTCATATGTGTACCTAAAGTCTTGATTGAAAAGGGTCTTGTTGTTGATAATCTATAAAGATTCTTGAAAAGGAAATAAGTTAATTGGGGATACAGAGTGTGGCCAACGTGCCAAGAATTTAAGTTATGATTGTGTCTAGTAGTGGCAATGTAATGAGAGGTTGTGATAAAGGATATGAAATGAGCCCCGACTCAACTATTTGAAAATGACTTCGAAAGTAGAATTTTTCTAAGAGCTTTTGTACTCAGTTCATGCCCCTAAGTGGTTGTTTAACTAATGCTTTGCTTATAAATATATTCAGTGTGATTCGAGTTCTTACATACTCAGGTGTTGAAATCGTACGTTGTCATTGATTGTTTATTATTTTGATGTGTGTTTCTATTGCTGGTTGGTATACCCCATTCTTTGGGAAGAAACCTTTTGCGTTTAAAGTTTCCATTACTAATGAAATTGAGGTATATGATTACTAAAATATTCTATATGCTGATATTTGATGGTGATCATTGAATTTGAAAGAGGTGAAAGTGTGGGATATGAAATACGGCCATCGTTCCAGGAATAAAGAATCTTGTGAATGGCCAAATGAGCCAAGGAAATATTGTTGTTGTGAATGACTGGAAACACTAATGAGAATTTATACAATGTGACAGTTGTTAAGGTGATTATAATTGTATTTATGTTACCTTTGTGTGCAAATCAAATCAAATTTTTTTTGGGAGTATCATTAGTGAAACCAAGGAAGGGTGGGTCATAAGGCTCACACCTGAAACTACACGTGCCGGTGTAAGGGTGGATTGTGATTATTCCCTTATTTGGGATGAAATTGAAATATTGGTAAAATTTTTATTATTCCCCTTAATTGGGATGAAATTAGTAACAACTGTGAATTGGAAAAGTCAACCCACACGGCATATGTGGGAAGGCGGCCTAGCTGATCGGGTGGAGATCAGACGCCATGTTGCGCACATGGTGGTACTACTCTTGGTAACAACTTTCTTTCGCAACACATGTCAAATCACATTGTTCGTGGGGAGATGGCCTAGTCGATCGGGCGTGATCGGACTCCGTGCTAACAAAGACGGTGGTATATCGGTGCTAATGATCTCCCAACCAAAAGTACATATTATCTTCGTATTTTAAAAATTATTATGTTTTAATTTAACAATTGGATATTATTGATTGTGACTTGTTATTTCTATGTGTTGCATTTGCTTATATGGGAAGTCAATTTTGAAAGAGGACTTTTAGCAATACATACTAGTGCTATTCGACGGTACTAACAACCCTTTTGCCGGGGGCGCTATATGTTTAATGGATGCAGGTCGTTCCACAGCAGGCGACATTGATCAGTATAGCGGTACACTCCCTTCAGGTGACTTGGTGAGCCCTACTTCATTTCGGGGTCATGTATCTCTTGTTTCTCATATACTTTGTGTTTCGAGGTATAGCCGGAGCCTTGTTGCCTGCATTTCCATATTACTCTTCAGTTGTACTTAGAGGCTCCGTGGACAGGTTGTGGGTGGTGGTTGATGCTGGGAGTCAAAACTAGAAATGTTGGTATTTGGAAAACACGTTTTTCATTATATCTATGAACTTGTAATATTTTGGAAACTATGAATGAAGTTGCTAATGAAATCTTATTAGTGTTTGATTAATAGAGTTCATATCCTCTTTATTCATGTATTAGTTTGGATAGAAGGAAACCTAACATGTTTGCTCAGCCAGGTTCACTCGATTAAGCGCCAGTCGCGCTCCCCGAGTTTGGGGCGTGACAAGTTATAACCCCCCCTCCCCAATTCTTAACATCAATTATGAGACACTTGCGCTTGGAGGATGGAGATGTTTAGTCTCTAGAGTGAACCATCTCTTCAAAACTACATAAGCGAAAGAGAAAAAAGAGAGTGGTAAATATTAAGTCAAAGACAATTGACAAAAGGAGGAGAAGATTCTAGTCCTTTGTGCTTTAGGCAAATTTCTATATGCGATTAAGAACTTTTCCTTCTATATGGTGTCATGAGTTAAATCTTCTATGTGTTGATGTGGTTTTTGTCCGTCTATATGGTGATGTGGATTTGTTCGTCTATATGGTGATGGAGAATTTGTCCGTTTATATAGTGATATAGATTTGTCCGTCTATATGGTGATGTGGATGGATTTATCCGTCTATATGGCAATGTGAATTTGTCCGTCAATATGTTGCGAGGGATTTACCTTCATATATGTTGTTGTAGATTTCATCATCTATATACTGTGATGAATTTTTCCCATAGAGTTGCGCGTCAACTTGGCATTCAACGACTTTTCTTTTTTTTAGCCTAGCACAAAAACAGGAAAAAAAAAAAGACAGAAAAAGAGAAAAACGCTGATGAAAAAAAGGATGGACTATCGAAGATGGACTCGAAACAAGATTGAAACCGAGGCAAATTGCTACAAGGCAATGAGAGGACGTGCTGATATATATATATAGATATGGGAGCAGCTGACCATTATATTTTCCTCGATGTGGGATAGATCCTAATTCACTTGAAAAGACGAAGCTACTATCCTTCTCTGACTGAAGTTCAAATATGACTTGGTAACCCACCAACATTTTATCAAGTTAAATTGTTGTACTCACAGTCTTCTATTCCCAAGTGATATTGTAATCTACGTATGCAATCTCACATGTTGCCTACGTGGTATTCTTTTTCCTTTTAATAGAAATTATTATGGATATTAGAATGGATAGTGCTGGTATCAAATACCAAATCAAATGGAATATTAAAGTTTGCAAGCATTATTTTATCTACCTTATATTACAACATGCAAAGACGTTAGAAATAAGTTTCATGCGGTAATACAACAAAAATAATTTTTCTCCAATACTCCGAGCCTAGTCCTCGAAATTTGGTATATCTACAAAGTAGTTTTGAAGTAGGGAAATAAATAGGCAATTAAATTTAATTAAATTTAAATCCGTGAGAAATTGGATTTAAACTCAAATTAAATATATTTTGGCCCAAATAAATATTGTGGGCTAATATATATTGACTTACATTTTTAAATCTAATTAAATATATTCAAGTAAAGGTCCAATATTATTGGGCTAGCCCATTTAATTGGGCTACAAATGATGAGCCCACCTCATTAGGCCCAAGATACCATCTTCCTAGAGGCCCAGTTTGGGGCTACATGTCAAATGACGTGGCACGGCAAATCAAGTGGAAAATCCAATAGGATCATGACACATGTCAAAATGACAAGGCATGCCAAGTTAAATTAAAAGGCCAATGAAATCGCGCCACATGTGCAAGTGACATGTTCTGGCCTATCAAATGCGGCATTGTTACTCTTCTGATTGGTTGGAAAGGGTTTGTTCTTATCATAACTTTTCCCTCCCACAATTATAAATAGAGGTCTTCATAACTCATAAAAGACACTAGAAGTTATAACAAAAAGCAAGAGAGAGCTCGTGGATCAAACGCCGCACAAATTTCTCTACAAGTTTCAAGCTTCAAACAATCAAGTTCAAGTTCAAGAAATCAAGTTCAATCTCAAGAACGAAGAACAAATCAATATTTAAGGAGTACGAGTTCAAATCAAAGTTCGTGCTAGTTGAATTCAAGATCATCGTTCGTTACAACATATAGAGTTTCAAGATCAAGCTCAAAGGCCCTTGAATTTATATTGGAAAAGTAGAATTATAGGAACCCTAGGGATTGTACACTTAATTGTTTGAAATAAAATACTACGATTGTTGCTATATTTTCGGTCTTGACTTTATTTTCTCGGCGCAATTTATTGTCTACAAATTCAAAATTCATACAGTCCCAAAATTCCCATAAGCTCTTGGGATATTCACAAAGAGATCAAAATATGGCCAAATGCTTCTTAACAATCAAATAATTCAAGAAGCTGGAGATCAAATCAATATCCATGAGGTTTGCTCATCCTGCATTCGAGAAATATGCTGCTTCAGCCCTCGAATCACGAAGATAATCAGGAGAGAAGAATCAAGGGAGAAACAAAATTGTACTCACAATTGGTTAGTAAAAATATTTTTCTCTTATTTTGTGATTGCAGTTTATTTTTCATATCTTGAAAATTTATTGCAAACAAATGAGCATGCCCAGTGGGACCAGTTCTTCCCTTCATCTTTCCTCTTGTAAATCAAAAACTCCAAGTTTAAAAATTATTTGTTGCGATGGTCGAGTACTTAAGTCTCGTCTTCAAGTTTCGACAAGCCTACACTCCGAGAAACCTTGAAGTATGGGGCATTTGTAGACATCAAAATTTTAACGGCTCAAGCTAAATCTTAAATTAAAGATTCTATAGAACTCTTGAAATCTAGGAGTCTATTAGGGTTGCTTTGAGGTTACTTTACCCTAAACCTAACTCACACAATAAAGTGATACAAATTTCCTTGAAGAGGCGTCTCAAAATTCCCATAAACTCTTGGGATATTCATAAAGAGATCAAAATATGAATAAAAATTTCTTGACAATCAAATAGTTCAAGAAGCTGGAGATCAAATACATATGTAGGAGGTCTTCCCATCCTACATTCGAGAAATATGTTGCGTCATCCCTCGGATCACGAAGATAATCAGGAGAGAAGAATCAAGGGAGAAACAGAATTGTACTCATAATTAATTAATAAAAATATTTTTCTCTTATTTTGTGATTGCAGTTTATTTTTATATCTTGAAAATTTATTGCAAACAACATATATTATGAGCTCAAGGCATATATTATGTTCTACCTATTTCTAGGATATATAATATCTCCTTTTGCATTAAATTTTCCTTTTATTAAGCACACAAGAGCCTAAGATATCATATTTTTTCATGTTCGGCAAAAATCCCAATGTTTCTTCTCATGGATGGAGTTGGTCTCACTAGTACCCAAAGATAAAACTCTTTTCTAGTTAAAAACCCTCCACCACTAATGTAGATTTATCAAGGATAATTTTCACATGGTACATTAGCGGATTTTAGTTATTCTAATAAATAGACCATTTTGTGGATCCTACTTATTAATTATAATGCTCAATCTATGAACATACATAATTTCACATGTATAATTTATTAAGAATTTTTCATGAGTTCAAATAAATAAACCACTTTAATGGTAACTATTTATTACTCATAAAGTTCTCAACTTATAAGTGAATATACATGTAGCTCATAAAATTATTTTAAGGCAGAATATGGACCACAGCTTAAAATACATATCAATAATATAAAACTCATAAAAATACCGTCATAGTTTACTTAATTACAACCGCTAACCAGAGAACAAAATTCTTCATCGAAAATCCAAGACCAATAATCACGTAGGGCAGGTATAAACTAAAATTTTAGTTTTTTTTTATGCACAAATATGTCAAACACACCAATCATTAGTCATCCAGGATATCAAATAGAGGATTTCACTTTCTTACAAAATAATTATATGTAACGACCCGACTGGTCATTTTGAGCATATGCACTTCGCTTGGTAGTTTGAGGGCACGATTATCTCCACATGATATATTATGACTTGTGTGAATTGTTGGTTTTGGTTTTCAAGTTATTCAGAATCGATTTGGAAGAATGAACTTCAAGATTGAAGCTTTAAGTTGGAAGAGTTTACCAAGTTTGACTTTTTAGCATTTCACCTCGGATTAGAGTTTTGATGGTTCCATTAGGTCCGGATGGTGATTTTAGACTCGGGCGCATGCCCGTATAAGCATTTGGATATTTCTAGAAGGATTCGACACTAAATGGTGACAGTTGGAAACTTGAAAGTTTGGAAGTTCATAAGTTTGACAGGAAGTTGACTTTGAGGATATTTAATTCAGATTGTAGTTTCGGGTATTAGAGTAGCTTCAATATGTCATTTGGGACTTGTGTACAAAATTTGAGTTCATTCCGGGTTGATTTGATATGATTCGGCGCGAGTTGTAGAAGTTAAAAGTTCATAAGTTCATTAAGTCGGATTTGAGGTGTGATTCATAATTTTAAGGTTATATGATGTGATTGAGGCCTCTAGTAGGTCTGTGTTGTATTACAAGACATGTTGGTATCTTCGAACGAGTTCTGAGCGACTTGAGGGAGTTTCTGATAGGTTTAGGTTGTGTTGTGCTTGGTTTTGATGCTTTGACGTCGTTTCCTCAAGCATAAATGGTTCCACATTAAGAAAATGAGCTCCAAATTCAGTTTTTATTGAATTATTAGATCTGTATCGTAAATTTGGAGCCATATCAAAAAAGAATAGTCGAATTCTGACATTGTATGAGAGAGTTATACTCATTTCCGTGTCGGGGAAACTGGTGGTTTCTGGTGTAGTCGCAATTGCAAACATTTTTTATTGCAATTGTGATGCCTCATTCGCAATTGCGAACATTTTGTTGCAATTGACACATTTTCCAGCCCTGTTTTTATTTGCAATTGCGAACGCTTCTTCGGATTTGCGAGGGTTCACAATTGCAAATCTTGTGTCACGACCCAAACCTATGGGCCGCAACGAGCACCAAGTACCTTACTTAACCGAGTAACAATATAACCTATCTTTCTTATCATACTTTCATTGGAAAATGAGCCAAACGGTCCGTCATGGGCTAACCAGAATAAACTTAGGGGAATACTCAATATAGGACAACCCAACCTGATATAAGAACTTATACATGTGATATACGGGCCTTTAAGTCCAACATGATTATTTGTAAACTCAAAACATAGACTGGCAAGGCCATACAAGCATATGTATACATGACATCTGTCTACAAGCCTCTAAGAGTACACACTTAACATAACGGTCGGCATAGGGCCCCGCCATACCAAACAATACGCGTCTAAATCATACTGACCAAACAAACAACTTCGGAGAAAATGGAGCGCACCAACATCTTCTGCTGAGCTGATAGCCTACTTGGAGGACTCTCGAACTGTCTATCGGGATCTGCGGGCATGAAACGCCGTGTCCCCATGCAAAAGAGACGTCAGTACGAATAATGTACCGAGTATTTAAGGCACATAAATAAGTACATAAAAGACATGGAAGAAATATAGAGTAAATGACTCAACCTGTAAGTCTGGATAACTCTGTAAATCATGAAATACATATAGTGCCATGCATATGCGAATGAATGTTATGTCGTCCATAGGTACATGTTTCATAAGATCATCAGGCCTCTGAGGGCTTCCCATCATATCATCTTGGCCACTGTGGAAAAAATCATCGACGCATACCAGCTGATCAGGTGGTGGTGCGTATATAATGCCATAACCGTTCCCATATCCCATATACATATATATACATATATATACGCGTATATAACGCCATCCGTTCATGGGTCAATGTGCATGTATAAATGCATGAAATACATATGAAATACGTTAATAAAATCTCTCGGTACGTCATAAGACCATTATGCCTCTAATTAATATCATGAAATAAACTTTACGAACTTACGTATTTTTGAGACCCATGAACAGATGATAGAATAATATGACACATGGGGAATCAAGAACATAAGCATCTCTAGTATTTCTATGAATAGAGTCATTTATGGAATTTGTGCATTTGCTCATTTCGTTTGTGTTGTATAGATTATGCCAAAAAGAAAGAACAGATAGCCTTAACATACATGGAGTAAGGAAAAATCTCTGTGATATTTTTTAGAAGGATTACACCGTACTCCCTTAAAATTGCAAAATCTTTGTTTGATCTATTAAAGATCTGTACCCATCTGTATTAGCTTCAATTTGCTTTTACGTTGGCTTCAGGTTGTGTTTTTGTTAGCTTCAGATAGTCTCATGGAGAGCTCTTTTCTATTCCCTCAAATTTTAGATATATGAATCCTTTAATTTGCTAAAGGTTATGTAGCCTTTCTTGAGTAAGTGGATATGTTCCTACTTTCTTAAGACTTTCCCACTTCCACATTTCCACTTGTGCCACATAATGTAATGACTTATAAGAGTCATTCATGAGATTTAAAGGGTGCTGCCACGTGAGTGCCCCCTCACTTATCCAATTATCCACCCCTTTTCTTAATCAATCCATTAATTCCCCCACTAGTCCAATAATTAACCAATTACCCTTATAATTAAGAATTATCTCAAATTATATAAAATACTACTCACTTTTAATACACTTTATACACCTTACTCTCATAGCCATATGGTACCTTGTATGGTACTAGTCCATAAATATCGGGTATTATCGCTCGACCTCTTCTCAAACTCGCGATGGCAAACCTCTCACACCTCCTAACATGAGCATCAATATTTCTTCTCTTAACATGTTCGAACCATCTCAGCCTCGACTCCCGCATCTTTTCCTCCACGGAGGCTACTCCCACTCTGTCCTGGATAACTTTATTCTTAATCTTATCTCTCCTAGTACACCCACACATCCATTTTAACATCCGTATCTCTGCTACTTTCATCTCCTGCATGTAGGTGTTCTTGACTGGCCAACACTCAGCCCCATACAGCATAGTCGGTCGAACCACCACTCTATAAAGCTTACCTTTAGGCCTTGGCGGCATATTCTTATCACACAAAAAACCCGGAAGCGAGCCTTCATTTCATCCATCCCAGATCAGATGTGATGTGCTACATCTTCATCATGCTCCCTATTACCTTGGATAATAGACTCGATATACTTAAAACTCGCTCTCTTGGAGATAACTTGAGCATCAAGATTTACCTCTATGTCTGCTCCATGGGTCCCGTCATTGAATTTGCGCTCCAAGTATTCTGTTTTGGTTCTACTAAATTTTAAACCTTTAGACTCCAAGGTCTGTCTCCAAACCTCCAACCTCGCATTAACTCTGCTTTGCGTCTCGTCGATCAACACTATATCATCGGCAAATAGCATGCACCAAGGCACCTCCCCTTGGATGTGTCGCTATAGTACATCCATCGCCAAGGCAGATAAAAACGGGCTAAGAGTCGATCCTTGGTGCAACCCCATCACCACAGGGAAATGCTCCGAGTCACA
This sequence comes from Nicotiana knightiana, assembly GCA_005239525.1. NCBI lineage: Eukaryota > Viridiplantae > Streptophyta > Magnoliopsida > Solanales > Solanaceae > Nicotiana > Nicotiana knightiana. Next base: position 217,971 of record ML386448.1, on the reverse strand, counting down.
ACCCACAGTCCTCACCCGAGTCTTAGCATCGCCATACATATCCTTAATCACCCTAAGTTAGGCTACCGAAATGCCGCTAGCCTTCAAACATCTCCACAGGACCTCCATCGGAACTTTATCGTACGCTTTCTCAATGTCAATAAACACCATATAAAAGTCCTTCTTCCTCTCCCTGTACTGATCCACTAATCTCCTTACTAGATGAATCACTTCCGTAGTCGAACGACCCGACATGAATCCAAACTGATTCTCGGAAATAGACATGCACCTCCTCACCTTGGCCTCCACCACCCTCTTCCAAACCTTCATAGTGTGACTCAACATCTTGATACCCCTATAATTGTTGCAATTTTAGATATCACCCTTTTATTATAAAGCGGAACCATCGTACTCCACCTCCATTCTTCGGACATCTTCTTCGCCTTAAAAATAATATTAAACAGTCCAGTGAGCCACTCCAAGCCTGTTCGCCCCCACGCTCTTCTAGAATTCCACCGGGATTTCGTCTGGCCCCTTCGCTTGCCCCTGCACATCTTATGCATCGCCCCTTCTACCTCATCTAGCGTAATCTGCCTACAGTACGCATAATCCCACCGACTCTCGGAGTGCTCCAACTCATCCAGCACTATGCGTCTATCCCCCTCCTCGTTCAACCGTTTGTGGAAATATGTTTGTCATCTTCTCCTAATAAGTGCCTCATCCATCAATAATATTCCATCCTTGTCCTTGATGCACTTTACTTGGTCTTGTTGATACCCAATTTTTTTCTCAAATTATTTTTAAAACTTATATATATATACCTTCAAAATCATTCTTTATAATAACTGGTATTTTCCCAAAAATTTTCATAATTTTATTAAATCCTTTTCCAATTTATTCGATATTTTTATATTCAATAATTATTAATAAATTGTATTATAAATAATTTCAAAATATTTCCCACTCAATATATCATTTTTAATCCTATTAGGACTTAATTATTTCACAAATTAGCCAATTTGACATTATTTGACCATAATTACAATGATTTTACAACTATGGCCTAATTGTACATTTTATACCATTTAAATCAATAATTATTTCACTTTATATTTTTTATATTCATTAATTCCCTTAATTTCATTTCTTTAGCATTAATTTCATTTTATAGAATTATTAGCTATTTTTTATTAATTATTTATCTATTTTTTGGGTATTTAATTAATAGCCACTTTTAATTTCAATGATAGCCTAATTTCACCCAGGCCCCTACCCAATTTAATCAGCCCAATTACCCAGCCCAAACCTAAAATCCTACCCGGCCCAACCCCACGACTAATCTGAGCCATTGATCAATTTAAATCAGCGGCCCAGATTAGTGTTACCATAATTAAACCTAGACCTACCCCCCCTCCGACCTCTCATTTCCCAGTCTCTCATTCTCTCTCTATCTCTCTCTGGTTCTCTCTAGTTCTCACTACAACCTTCCCTTGCCTCCCTTCTCCGATGGAGTTTGTTCGTCTTCTCCGTCTAGTTCCCTCGCCGGAAACTATGGTCTCCCATTATCTCCTGGTTACCGCTTCACCCTACACCGGTCTAATGACACCCTAAGGCTCTCAGGCAAACCTAGAGCGGTTCAGCTCCTACCCATGGTCCCTCATGCCACCTTCCGGCCTCCTCTGGTCATCTGAGTAAGAGCCATGACTTTTCCGGCTAACGCTGACGACATCTTTAAGGTTTTACTTTTTTCTTCAACTCTCTGAAACCCTAACCCCTGGTATTTTCATGATTCCTTTTAGATCTGTCTTAGATCTGTGTATATCATGAAGCTTTTTACATGTTTTCTTCGAAAACCTTCATATTCTCTTAGATCTACACTAGATTCGGGCTTATTACGAGTATTATTACATTTTCTTTAAAGGCTTTCCAATTTTTAAACAAGGTTTTCACTTAGGGTTTCTGAAACCTTTTCTTCAAACAGTTTTTCAAAGTTCAAGTGATTTCTGAGCATGTCTTTTTCTTTCGATTTGTATGTGTGTCTGTTTCCCATGAGTAATCCCTGTTTCTTTGTGATTATTGCTTCACTATGCTATTGGATCTTTCATTTTGCTGCTTCTTGTGTGTTCACCCTGCTCGAATCATTACTGCCTTGAATCCCTGAATGGTTATGAGTAGGACTATACTGATTTTTGATACGATATCCTCTACTGATTCTGAATGTTTCCTTAGATACATGAGGCCTTCCCTTAATTAGTACCAATTTTGAATCCCTGATTTCTTATGAGATGTTCTTATTGATTTCCAACTTTGTTTTCTTACCTTGTTACATAATTGATTAACTGTTAATTGATTACTATTTCCTTAAGTGATATCTTCTGAACCTAGTCTAAAATGTATGCTTGAATTAGGGTGAAATTGTTTCCTTATATGTTACAAGCATAAGAACTTTCCTTAATTGTTATTTTATCTACTAGCCGTTTGAGTATAACCCCTTCAATTAAGGGATACCTAATTGCCTGTTGAACTTACACTGTTCTTATATTCTTCTAAGCTATATATGGTTCTTTCCTTATTTAATACTCAGAGTGTGAATTACTCCCTTGATTATAGGGATACTTGTACTAATTAGGTACTGATTGATATTCAGTCCCACAATCTATTTTCAAAAATATATATACTCTATTCATACACAGACACACAGGAACTAATCTGTTAAAAAATCTCGGTCACAATTTAAAAGACTTTCTGCTCTCTTCTGTGCTAACTACTACAATTCTAAGTTAGCCGGCTGCAAGCCAAGGCTAACTATTGTGCATCTCCTGCTTTCTTGTTTGTATTACTACTTTCTTCACTTCACTGGTATATTCTAATTTAGATTTTAGTCCTCACACCAACATATTTCCATTACTGTTGTAATTCAATATGCTTCCAACTTGCTTACTTATTCTTCAGCATGTATCTAGGACCCTGAACTCCCCTCTGCATGTTTAAATTAGGCTTTATTTGTTTATGACCAGCATGTTTCTGTACACTTAGCACCTACTTCTTACATTCCTATGACTGGTACATTAGTTTAACCATGGCCTTAGTTGTTAATATAATCTAGCACTTTATTGTACCCCTTGATCCTCTAGGCCCTTAGGAGTTCCTGATTGCATGTCCATGTGTGTATCTGCCTGCTGTATGTATGCCCTTACATGATCTATATTTGTACTTAATCACATTACACCTGTCTGTGCTTGTTGGACTATCCTTGGTCCTTTGTGATGTTAAGCTTCCATTTCCTTCTTCAAAACTGTTTTCTTACTTACCCTTTCTCAAAATAGTCCCTTACTTAAATCCTTTTAAATAAAAATCATTCTCACATATACTCTTAGAAGTCTAAGTTCAGCCCCCTTCGTGTGAACACTGGTTTGGGGGACCCTTTGAGTACCCTCTGGACTCTGACACACAAGGTTGGCACTTCCACACTGCACATTTTAACTCTTTGGCCATGTCTGGGTGTGAGCACTGCCCGGGAGCCTTTGAGCTCCTTAGGGAACTCTGATACACCCGGACTATGAAAGGATATGAAACACCATAAGGCATTGAGGTTTGGAAGATCTAGGCCTAATTGAAGGCTCCCTATAGAAGTAACTTCTTATTTTTCCTTTGGTTGTGTAATTCGTAATTCCTTGGCTTGTAATAATTTGTAAATAACTCAGGGGATGGATAGTGAAAAGGGAGGGGTAACTACGCATGTGATAGCTATTAAAGGGATAGAAACCATGTTATTTGATTTTATTTCCTATCTGTGCAATATAGATCATGTTTAGGCCCATATGTTCAAATTCATGCATTACAAATCATGTTTATTAGGTCTCATACCTAATATTTCAGCATGTTCACTTTTACTTAGAATAATCCTGCTAATAAATGGTATTCTCTACTGTCATGTTTCACACTGCCATGTACGCTTAGAAATCTCGTCCTAGGCTAAACAACATTAAAATAAATTATCACTCCAGCATCTTCTGAAACCATGATTAATACTATGACTACTGAGCATTTAGAAATCATGCTTAAGAATTCTGCATATGCATCATTCTGCATCTCTACCTGTGCATTAGATATCACGTTATAGGGCCCTAATCGCTCAACTACATTTAGTCTAATTAGTGATGTATAAAAAAGGTATAACAACCTCACTCAGTTTTCTCTAAAAACAACTGGTGGTGCTTCTGTGTTCTGAACAACCTAGAACAACATGTTTAGATAACAATTTTCAACAGTTCCTCTAATAATTCTGTTAATATACACTGTCCCCCGCCTAGGCAAGCCTTAGGTGACTAAATTTCCAAAAAATTAGAAATTTGTCTCTTTCTCTTGTGTCTGCTGCTTAACACTAATAGGTACTTTTAAATCAGTAGGCAAACTGATTAGAGCATGTTTTTGAGTTATAAAACAAGTCTGTCTATCTGTTTATCTTCTAAATTCACCTAGATACCATGTCTTAGGATCTTAATAAACAATGTTGCCCTTATATGTATTTGAGTCGTGCTAATTATATGCATTATCTGCGGAGGAAAATCTGAGCCTCTTTTATGCTCCTATGTGTTTCCCACTAACTGCAGTCCTATATTTTCTTTGCTTGTCGCCTTAGAATTTTACCCTTTTAAAACCTGAGGGTCTGCCTAGCACCTACCCTTTAGGATAGTAGTCCTAACCTCCTCCAGGACCGATAGGATGGGACGGGTAATAGCACACAATAGAATCCGTGACCAACACACACTTTAATTACCTTCACGGGGTGGAAAGGGTAGAATATGGATATGATGACCGGTGCACTAATACCACGTGCAGCCCCTCTTTGAGGAGTGATTACTGGGTATTGCATTGATGTGATCCATATTATTATAAACCTAGGACACCTGTATACACTAGTTTGTAATCATGCCTACTGTTTTCTAAACACATGTATGCTTAAGACTTAAATCCCCTCTTATTTGAGCCTTTACTTGTTATTTGTTAGTTGTACAAATTTACGAAACCATTTGGCCGGGAACCACACTTGTGGATCCTGAGGGGTGCCTAATACCTTCCCCTTAGGATAATTTCAAGCTCTTACCCAAATCTCTGGTTAGCAACGTAGTTGTAATTGAACCCCTTAGGTGCCCTAACGCACCGTTAAAATCGTTAGGGGGTGACTCTTCAAAATATGCAAACCCCTTTTCCAAAAGGAAAGAGTTGTCCCAACCAATGTCATAAACCCGTTCTTCTGCTAAGGAGGAGGAAAAAAGGGTGCGCGACAGCATGGCGACTCTGCTGGGGATATCCAGGCTTTTACCATTTCAAATTGTTTCATGAATTTATACCATTTCCTATTCCCTTTGCATGCAATTAATTGTTTACTTCGAGTAATTATTTTTTCAAAACATAATTGACATGTCTCTTTGTTTCCTTTTGTAACTACTTTAAATCATTATTACCAATTTTACCGCTTTCTTTAATGTGCAAATACGTGACAACTTGTTTTAATACTTATTGCATAAATCATGCTCAACATTCATACTCCACTCGTGCCAAACAAAATACTATAGCAATGCTTTATGAGTGGTTGCGCCCTTCCTATATTATCACCCACTAAATTCGGAAAGGCTTATTTGCGGTAAAACTATTCGATCAGCAGTACAGTCGACGGTTTCAATCCTTTCCCCCTTGAGTTGTCCGCTCAAGGGTACCAGTCTAAATCCCCACAGAAACCTTACTCTGTTGCACTATTGCATGCATCATGGTCAAACCTAGTCAAGCTAAAGTGTCGTCCGCACGATAGTATTTAAGATAGCCTTATCCAAAAGTCCACCGGCTTTCCCTAAACCCAAAAGGATGCCCTCACGTTCTGTGCATTTATTTGGAGAACTAAGTGCTTCCTGCTAATTATTGACATTAAATAGTCGAGTCCGGTGGGGGTAAGGGCCTAACCTATTTGTTTTGCAGGAAAAAAAAAATGAGGCACGAAGTCCCCAGATTTGGCATGGTCTCCAACATCCACCCAAAACTGCTAAGTTGGTGGGAGGATCTACACTCCAGCGACAAAGCTATCGTCCGGAAACACTTGCGTAATTTACCATCCCTTCTGGAAATCCAGCCTAACAAAATGATAGTAGAGGTTGCTACCCTGTTCTGGGATCGTGAAAGATCCGTGTTACGCTTTGGGAACATTGAAATGGCGTCGTTGATAAAAGAGATAGGAGGGCTGGCTAACCTAGTATAAGAAACTCCGGGGTTGCTGATGCCTGAGAACCGCACAGGCAGGAGTTTCCTCAAAATGATGGGTTTGAAAAAGGACGCGGAATTGGTATGTCTGGAGGATTCGTGCATTCCTTTTGACTACTTGTACGAAAGGTATGGCTACAACAAATCATACCGTACCTACCATGACGAGTTTGCTATCACCTCTCTGGGACACGTCCATCGTCGAGTGTTCGTGTATATGGTCTGCTTTTTGGGATTGACCGTATTCCCAATCAAGAAGGAAAGGATCCATACCAGGCTAGCCATGGTAACTAAGACCATAATGGAAGAAGTAATTGGGCAATATTTCAGCATTTTGCCCATGATCGTTGCAGACATATATCGGGCCTTAGAAAGATGTCAACAAGGAGCAAATCATTTCGAGGGTTTCAATTTATAACTTCAACCCTGGCTCGTGGAACATCTCCAAAAAGGAAAATATCGACAGGCCATCCACCGCCGAATGTGGGATGACCACATCGCTTTCCATCACCCAAAGCGAATTAACTATATCCCTGACATATTCGCTCAACCTGAAAATGCTGAAGGATGGGTCGAGCTTTTTGATAACCTGACTGAAGAACAAGTTCAATGGATGTTCGAATGGTTTCCAACGGACGAGTTCATCATTCGATCCCGAGACGCATCATTTCTGATACTGATTGGTCTAAGGGGGACATACCCTTACGTCCCTTTTCGATTTATGAGGCAAGCAGGAAGGAAGCAAGTCATCCCTAGGGTCGAGAAGATGAGCCATCTCCGAGCGGACTTTCAAAATAATGACAGTCCTCACAAGTGCCAAGCTCAGCACCTATGGCACTGCAAGGTGATACTTGAGAAAGACACCATCGAGCCAGATAGGTATCACGCCGGTTATACCCATTTTTGTCTTGGTTGGTTAGAAGAGGATATGGGTGGTCAGAGCAAGTTGGGGTACGTCCAGGTCACAGGGTTATAGATGAAAGGGCTGAAGCATAAGTCAAGTTCAACCAGTTGTGTAAAAAGATCCGGGAAAATGAGGATGAACACCACAAGATACATGAGTCCAACAAAAGACTGATCAAGGAATGGAAGGACATGGCTATCAGTGCCAACAAGAGGTTGGGGTACTTGGAACGAGGTCTAATCGATTTGGAAGAAAAGTTCATCAAAAGGGTTGAAGATTGTCAAAAGGCTGAGAGAGCTGCAGGGGGATACCTAGCCAGAACCTACCTGCTGCTGGGACTTCGCGAGCTAGAAAAGCTGCTAGAAGAAAGCAAGAATGCCGAAGCTGGGGAAAGTCCTTCTGGGACCAAGTAGATAGGAATGTCTTTATTTTTCTAACAATGTAATAAGGCCAATGGACATTAGTGATTTTTACTTTTCGTCTGTCTTTTCGGGATTTGTCTATTTTATTATCAATAAAATGAGGCATTTAGCATTTTAAGTTCTCCAAATCAATTTGTCGCTAGGCCTACCTCGGGCACAAAGAGGTCCCCAACTTAGGACATGCTTTCATTTCCGCATTATGTGTTTAAATACTGCAACACTCTTTTCATGATCCTCACTGACTTGGTTACCTTTTGTTTTTATTTTTTATTTTTTTCCTACTCCCCACCCCAAAGGTTAGTTCGTGCATTCTAGCATCATCAGCCTATCGCACCAGATCTAAGGGCCCTCCACCTACTCCTCCCCCTAGTCCTCCTAAGGGAAAAGACAAAGGCAAAATTAAGATGGAAGAGTCCAGCGGCATCAGAAAGGAGAATGTGATTGAACGGGTAGAGGCCACTGATGGCCGAGGTATTCAGGTCCTGCATGAGAACATGTCACCACTTGAACAAAAATTGCTGAAGTTTCAGGAAGAACTCGATCAAGTCCGGAACCTAGGCAACTTGTCATTTTCCCTCAACGTCCCTGACGTCAACCTTCCAAATGCTCAAAACCCCGCACCTCCACAAAATATCCCAAGAAATCAAAATCATCCCGCACCTCACCATCACACCACTCCCCTAAAGAACCAAACTCTCCCGACACAGTACAATTCTTGCCACACCTCAAATAACACCCCACTACTCATCCCAGAACCTCAAAACCCCACAAAAGACCATTTCCACACCTATAACAATCCCATCTATGTGGAAACCATGACCCACTCCACTCCGCCTATCCCACTGGCATTCGAGCTCGACGAAAAGGATTTACTTATTAGGAACTTGGCCGAGGAGCTTAGGAAATTGACCAGCCAAGTCCAGGGTGTTGAAGGGACCAAGGGGATTGAAGGGTTGAATTACGAAGACCTTTGTATCCAACCTAATGTCGAACTGCCTGAAGGGTACAAACCTCCAAAGTTTGAAATGTTTGACGGTACTGGTGATTCGAGAGTCCATCTGAGGACCTATTGCGACAAATTGGTTGGCGTGGGAAAGGATGAAAGAATCCGCATGAAGCTGTTCATGAGGAGTTTGAAAGGAGATGCACTATCTTGGTACATCAACCAAGACCCCAAGAAATGGTCAAACTGGGTAAGCATGGCATCAGATTTCATGGACAGATTTAGATTCAACACAGAGAACGCACCTGATGTGTTCTACATTCAAAATTTGAAGAAGAAGCCTACATAAACCTTTCTCGAGTATGATACTCGCTGGAGGTTCGAAGCCGCTAAAGTCAGACCTGCTCTAGAGGAAGAACAGATGAACAAGTTCTTTGTCCGGGCTCAGGACACGCAGTATTATGAACAGTTAATGATGGTTGAGGGTCACAAGTTCTCTGACATCATCAAATTGGGTGAGCGGATTGAAGAAGGTATTAAAAGCGGTATGGTTACAAATTTTGAAGCCATGCAAGCCATTAACAAGGCTCTACAGTCCAGTGGTGTGTCTAAGAAGAGATATGTGGGAGCCGTAATGGTTGCACAAAGAACCAAGTCCCCACTCAAATACCAAACTTATCCGACACCGCCACTCACATATCATCCAACCCCGAATTACCAAGCACCTTTACCAAATTACCAAACTCCACCACCTTCCTACCAAGCTCCACCACCCACATATCAACCTGCTTCGCCCAAATATCCACAACCCGCTCTTGTCTACCACACTTATAATTCCCAGCCATCCCATTACCAATTACCCCCTGCACGGCAAAACTTTCCTAGACCTCGTCCCAATTTTGATCGCCGCCCTCCAAAGTAATACACCGCTATAGCCGAGCCCATTGATCAGCTATATGAAAAACTCAAAGTTGCTGGTTATGTCACACCTATCCCTGCTTCCACCCCTCAGAACCCTTCTCAGTGGGTTAACCCAAACAAATCCTGTGCATACCATTTCGGCATGAAAGGACACACTATCGAAGAATGCCGTTCTCTGAAGGACAAAATACAGGCTCTCATTGACAACAAGATTATTGTGGTGATATACCCCACTCCAAACGTCCGTGACAATCCTATGCCAGACCATAAAGGTAGAGGTATCCATATGATTGAAATAGAATATGATTGGGATCCCGAGGGGTCAATCGGGTTGATCGCAGAAGGCGATGACCCAAAGAAACCCGCAGTAACTCTCGAACCGATCATAGTCTAGATTCAGCCCGCTGAGGTGAATATGTCTATACCATTTGAGTTTGAAGCAGATCCACCTACAAAGTCACCAGTGCCAATTGAAGTTGAGTTTGTATCTCCAGCAACTGCACCACCTTCGTTCGAGGTCGTAGTCCTGCCACCCCGAACACACATTCCGTTTGAAATACAGATGGTTGCACCAATTCCGGTGGCAATGTCAATCACGTCACCCTTCTATTCCAACGCTATCCCTTGGGACTACACACCCGAGGCGAGAAGGAAAGGCAAGGTCAGGTTTGAGGAAGCAGTCGCAACACAGGGTATGACGAGAACTGGTAGGGTCTACACCCCTGAGCATCTGGCCGAGTCAAGCAAGCAGGCCGCTAACCGGCCTCCCCTTATTGAAACGGGTCCCAATGAAATTTTGAGAAAGGTGCAAGCTAAGTTGTATTCAGTCATCGACCAGCTGAACAAGACACCGTCACAAATATCCATCCTCTCTCTGCTGCAGAATTCTGAAACCCACATAAATGCTTTGTTGGAAGTGTTGAGTGCAGCATATGTGCCAAACAACATCACTAGTAGGGAAATGGCCAATATGGTAGGCCAGGTACTGGAGAGTCATAAAATCACTTTTCATGAGGATGAGCTACCATCTAAAGGATTGGGGCACAACAAAGCGATGCACATCACCGTGCAATGCGAAGATCATTTCATCACAAGAATCTTGATCGATGGAGGTTCAAGTCTTAACATATGTCCGTTGATAACACTCAAGAAATTGGGTAAAGGGCTACATGAGATAAAGGATGGTGAGATAAATGTGAAAGCCTTTGACGGTTCACAGAGGTCCACCATAGGGGAGATCAGTCTATGTCTACAGATGGGACCAACTTGGTTCGAAGTGGATTTCTAGGTGATAGATGTTCCGGCATCCTACAACCTGTTGTTGGGACGACCCTAGATTCATGCTTCTGGGGCCGTAGCATCAAGAATACATAAGGCGGTAAAATTCGAGTGGAACCACCAAGAGGTGATTATTCATGGTGAGGGTAACAACCCTATTTATAGTCGTCAAACTATTCTAGTGATTGACGGAAAAAGGAAGAACTTACCACCATATTGAACGGGTCAATGCTATCGACAAGTACAAATGGTGGGATAACAAGATCGAGAGCATCNAACCTCCAAGGGATCACGAAGCCCATAAAGCTCAAGGAACATGGCACCACTTTCGGTCTGGGGTATGAGTACACTTGGCAGGAATTCAATGACTGGTCGCCACCTTGGCGCGGTCCCTATTACCCTTTGGAGCAGCCAATACCTCATTTTGAGCAGACTTTCGAGCAGGCCGACACTATTTACGGTTCAGATGAGGAAGAAGAACTTGCAGCAATGAGGAGTTTGTTCTTGAAGGATGATGATATGGATTGCTGTGTTGTTTTTGAGGGGAGGGGAAGGAAGGCCCTTCCATACAGACTGTAATCAAGGGGGCATATCTCAAGAATTGGTCTATCAAGACAACCAAAGCCCGACGAGCCTCGGGGTAGCAAGGCTAAAACAAGCATTATTTACTATTTTATTTACTAAATGATTTTCCTTTTCCTGCATTTTTCAATTTCTGCAATAAAGATCTTCAATGTTTAAAACAGTTATTCAATCTATCAAAGCATCTTCTAAATTTCTCTTACGAATCTGATATTTATTGCTATTGCTTTCTCTCAATACTTTATTTATACAACATTACTATTACTTGTCTTGATGAACCGATGATTGTGACATGCAATGAGACAACGCAGCAAACGGACATTGATTCAGAATAAGACGACATACCTGACGAGATTGTCAAAGAAGTTGAGAACTTTGAGAATAGACCTAAGTCCAACCTGGATGAGAACGAAGTTATCAATCTGGGAGATTCAGAAAACGTCAAGGAGACTCGTATCAGCATTCATTTGTCACCATCAGAAAAGAAAGAATACACAAATTTTCTAAGAGAGTATGAGGACGTATTTGCATGGTCGTATGATGACATGACTGGTCTAAGTACGTCTATTGTGGCTTACAAACTGCCAACCGATCCAATGGGTCCACCAGTGAAACAAAAGCTCAGTAAGTTCAAACCCGACATGAGTTTGAAGATCAAAGAAGAAGTTACCAAGAATATCAACGCCAAAGTTCTTCGGGTAGTGGAATACCTGACATGGTTAGCCAACATTGTACCTGTGCCAAAGAAGGATGGGAAGGTCAGAGTCTGCGTCGACTACCGGGATCTCAACCGGGCCAGTCCGAAAGACGACTTCCCCTTGCCAAATATACAAATTCTGATTGATAACTGCGCCAAGCATGAATTGCAGTCCTTTGTGGATTGCTTCACTGGTTATCACCAGATTTGGATGGATGAGGAAGATGCTGAGAAAACGGCGTTCATTACGAAGTGGGGAGTGTATTGTTACAAGATGATGCCATTCGGTCTAAAGAATGCAGGAGCCATCTACATGAGGTCCATGACCACCATATTCCATGACATGATTCACAAGGAGATGAGGTGTACGTAGATGATGTCATTATCAAATAAAAGAAATTTGTTGGTCACATGGATAATTTGGGGAAGTTCTTCAATAGATTGCGAAAATACAATCTGAAAGTAACCCCCGCGAAGTGTGCTTTCGGGGTTCCTGCTGGGAAGTTGCTGGGATTTATTGTAAGCCGCCGGGGAATAGAATTGGATCCGTCCAAGGTCAAAGCCATTCAAGAGCTACCACCACCAAGGAACAAGAAAGATGTGATGTGTTTCATGGGGAGGCTTAATTACATCAGCCGGTTTATAGCACAATCTACAATCATCTGCGAGCCAATCTTTAAGTTGCTAAAGAAGGACTCTGCGACCAAGTGGACTGACGATTGTCAAAAGGCTTTCGACAGAATCAAGGAATATTTGTCAACATCGCCAGTCCTAGTACCGCCCGAGCCAGGCAGACCTTTACTACTCTATCTTGCAGTATTAGATGGAGCTTTCGGCTACGTTCTGGGGCAGCACGATGAAACAGGAAGGAAGGAACAAGCTATTTATTACCTCAGCAAGAAGTTCACTCCATTTGAGGCCCGGTATTCTCTATTAGAACGCACCTGTTGTGCTCTGACTTGGGTCACCCAAAAGCTGAGGCATTACTTCTGTGCCTACACAACATATCTCATATCAAGGATGGATCCATTAAAGTACATCTTTCAGAAGCTCATGCTCACTGGCAAGCTAGCCAAGTGGCAAATCCTGTTGAGCGAATTCAACATTGTTTACATGACTCAGAAGGCAGTTAAAGGACAAGCTATAGCAGACCACCTTGCTGAGAATCCCGGAGAAGGAAGATACGAACCTCTGAAAAACATATTTTCCTGATGAAGAGGTATCATTCATAGGAGAAGATATTGCAGAATCCTATGATGGCTGGAGGATGTTTTTTGATGGAGCAGCAAACTTCAAGGGAGTCGGTATTGGAGCAGTACTAGTATCAGAGACCGGTCAGCATTATCTGATATCCGCAAAACTCAGGTTCCCTTGCACCAACAATATGGCCGAATATTAAGCCTACATCTTAGGGCTCAATGTGGCCATTAACATGAACGCCCAGGAGCTGTTAGTGATTGGTGAATTAGACTTATTGGTACATCAGGTACATGGAGAATGGGCAACAAAGAATTCCAAGATACTGCCGTATCTGCACCATGTATAGAGGTTAAGAAAGAGGTTCACAAAGATAGAGTTTCGGCACGTCCCCAGAATCCAGAATGAGTTCGCCGACGCACTAGCTACTTTGTCCTCAATGATCCAGCATCCGCACAAGAATTTTATTGACCCTATTCCCATAAAGATCCATAATCACCCAGCTTACTATGCCCATATCGAAGAAGAAGCATACGGAAATCCTTTGTTTCATGACATCGATAGGTACTTGGCAAAATGGGAATACCCCGAGCTTGCAAATTCCACTCAGAAACGCACACTTCGGAGATTGTCCAACAATTTTTTCCACAGCGGAGGAATCCTGTATAGGAGGACTCCCGATTTGGGGTTGTTAAGGTGTATTGACGCAAAAGAAGCATCAAAGTTGCTGGAAGAAATTCATGCAGGGACCTGTGGCCCACATATGAACGATTTTGTTCTAGCTAAGAAAATACTCCGAGCTGGTTACTTTTGGATGACTATGGAAAATGACTGCATCCAGTATGTTCGTAAGTTCCATCGCTGCCAGATACATGGGGATATGATAAAAGTGCCTCCAAGTGAGCTCAATGCAACCAGCTCACCATGGTCGTTCGCCGCTTGGGGTATGGACGTTATTGGACCAATTGAGCCTGCCGCTTCCAATGGCCACAGGTTCATTTTGGTCGCCATTGACTACTTCACTAAATGGGTCGAAGCAGCCTCCTACAAAGCAGTTATTAAGAAAGTCGTGGCCGACTTTGTCCGCGACCGCATTGTTTGTCGGTTCGGAGTTCCAGAGTCAATCATCATCGACAATGGTTCTAATCTCAACAGTGACTTGATGAAAGCTATGTGTGAAACTTTCAAGATCAAACACAAAAATTCAACAGCATACAGACCTCAGATGAATGGAGTCGTAGAGGCCGCTAAAAGAAACATCAAGAAGATACAAAGGAAGATGATAGAAAGGTACAAGCAATGGCATGAAAAGTTATCATTCGCTTTACTGGGATACCGCACCACTGTCCGCACATCAACAGGGGCAACTCCCTATATGCTAGTTTATGGTACAGAGGCTGTAATTCCTGCCGAAGTGGAGATTCTATCTCTAAGAATTATACAGGAAGCTGAGCTCAGCGATGCAGAGAGGGTAAGAAGTCGTTATGAGCAACTAGCCCTCATAGACGGGAAGAGAATGAATGCAGTATGTCATGGTGAACTATATCAGAACATAATGGCCAGGGCCTTCAACAAGAAAGTCAAGCTGAAACAATTCACACTAGGGCAGCTGGTGTTAAAAAAAATCTTTCCGCATCAAGCTGAAGCCAACGGGAAGTTCTCTACTAACTGGCAAGGTCCGTACATGGTTCATAGAGTGCTAACAAGAGGAGCACTCATACTTGTAGAAATGGACGGAGAAACCTGACCCAAGCCAATCAATTCAGATGCAGTCAAACGCTACTATGTGTAATCTTTATGATTTCTCAATGATGTAATTTGAACTACGCCTGACCTGATTCTCGTTTAACAGGGGATACGTAGGCAGCCCTATGGGTTCGGTCACAATTCAATAAAAATCTATTTTTCCCCGCAATTGGAAACTAGGGCAGAATTTTGAGGAGGACCCTCAAAATTCCGAAGCAAGTTCAGCCAGTCACGGCGCGAGCAACAGTCAGAGGCATCCACCCAGCAAACTGGGGCAGAATTCCGCAGCAGAAGAGGTTGCAATGTCTCAAGCCGTGCCACGTCGTCGGTTCATCTAAAAACTATTTTAGATTATATATTATGCTTTTACAAAATCATGCATATTTATTTTTGAAACAGCTTGTTTAGTGAACACAACCCTAATGATACGGACAGTATCATCACGATCATGCAAGCAAGCCAAGCAGAGCCAGCGGGAATGCGAACCAACTTTCCCCCTTTCCAAATTTCACGATCTTTCTTTGGATGCATGCAAAAATTGCAAAATCCCCAAAATATATTATCCGCTCAAAGGACAGACATCGTTCCTCAAACTCATCGCACACGCCAACATTTATTATCAGCACAAACGATGATTCATTATCACAATGCTCTACCGCAATTAACGCCACCTAAGAATTTCTGTCGTCCTTCCTTACATATTGCATAAGGCTACCATTCTGCCTTCCGAGACTAAACGTTGTCTCCATCTGCATCCGCATATTGCATAAGGCTACCTTTCTGCCTTCTGAGACTACACGTTGTCTCCATCTGCATTCGCATATTGCATAAGGCTACCTTTCTGCCTTCCGAGACTAAACGATGTCTCCATCTGCATCCACATATTGCATAAGGCTACCTTTCTGCCTTCCGAGACTAAACGTTGTCTCCATCTGCATCCGCATATTGCATAAGGCTACCTTTATGCCTTCCAAGACTAAACGCTGTCTCCCATTTACTTTTCAAAAGAAACCCCTGTCTCTATCATTCGCTTCCTTTCGGGCTAAGCTCTGTCCTTTTTTAATTTGCAAGACTAAGCTCTGTCTTGTCTGCATCATGCTATTGCATCTTCATGGGCTAAAATATCGCAACCTATCCAAAGGCGTCATCGTTCGGAGGCACTATCTTCATAGCCCGAGAACACCATGTCATGGCCTAAGGATCTCTTTTATCATTTTGCATATCATTATTCAAAGGCGACATAGTTCGGAGGAACCATCCTCATGGCCCGAGAACATCATTTCATGGCCGGCGAATCCCTCATCGAAGAAATTCATGGCCCAGGACATCATGGTCTAAAGACGTCATCCTGAACCGTCAAAAGACAACATTCATAGTCCAACGGGAATTTGCATCATGTTTAAATTATGCACAATATACGCTCGTATTGTTTGTTTGCAGGTAATCTGACAAGCAACTGCCATCCAGGCGAGAGCAGTCCCGCTCCAGGGCTCCTAACTATCCTGTAAGACGTTTGTTCAGTTAACCCTATACTTTGCGTCCATTCTTGTAAAACTTCATCGGTATACTTCACCGATGACCCCTGAACTACGTACGGCCTGATTCCTGTAAGACCAGGGATATGTAGGCAGCTCAGGAACCAGGGTGCGGCCTGAACCTTTCAAGCTATTTCCACTCGGTCAAAATTGGGCATTATATCTTTACCCGACAACTCTTTCATCCTTCCCGTGTAAAGAGGGGCAGTTGTTGATACCCAATTTTTTTCTCAAATTATTTTTAAAACTTGTATATATACCTTCAAAATCATCACCATTTATAATAACTGGTATTTTTCCGAAATTTTTCATATTTTTATTAAATTCTTTTCTAATTTTTTCAATATTTTTATATTCAATAATTATTCATAAATTGTATTATAAATAATTTCAAAAGATTTCCCAGTCAATATATCATTTTTAATCCTATTAGGATTTAATTATTCACAAATTAGCCAAATTGACATTATTTGACCATAATTACAATAATTTTACAACTATGGCCTAATTGTACATTTTATACCATTTAAATCCATAATTATTTCATTTTATATTTTTTATATTCATTAATTACCTTAATTCATTTATTTAGCATTAATTTCATTTTATATATTTATTAGCTATTTTTATTAATTATTTATCTATTTTTAGGTATTTAACTAATAGCCACTTTTAATTTCAATGCTAGCCGAATTTAACCCGGGCCCCTACCAATTTAATCAGCCCAATTACCCAGCCCAGACCTAAAATCCTACCCGGTCCAACCCGACGACTAATCTGAGCCGTTGATCAATTTAAATCAACGACCCAGATTAGTGTTACCATAATTAAACCTAGACCTACCCCCGCCCCCCTCTGACCTCTCATTTCCCAGTCTCTCATTCTCTCTCTATCTCTCTCTGGTTCTCTCTTGAACCTTCCCTTGCCTCCTTTCTCTGATGGAGTTTGTTCGTCTTCTCCGACTAGTTCCCTCGCATGAAACTATGGTCCCCATTATCTCCAGGTTATTGCTTCACCCTACACCGCTCTAATGACACCTAAGGCCCTCAGGTGAACCTGGAGCGATTTAGCTCCTACCCATGGTCCCTCATGCCACCTTCCGACCTCCTCTGGCCGTCTAAGTAAGAGCCATGACTTTTCCGGCTAACGCTGGCGACATCTTTAAGGTTTTTCTTATTTTTTCAACTCTCTGAGACCCTAACCCCTGGTATTTTCACGATTCCTTTTAGATTTGTGTATATCATGAAGCTTTTTACATGTTTTCTTCGAAAACCTTCCTATTCTCTTAGATCTACACTAGATCCGGGTTTATTACGAGTATTATTACATTTTTTTAAAGGTTTTCCATTTTTTAAACAAGGTTTTAACTTAGGGTTTCTGAAACCTTTTCTTCAAACAGTTTCTCAAAGTTCAAGTGATTTTTCCCATATGCTTAAACGTTTTATCACTTCTCATCATGATTTATTATGTTAAAACTTTAGTTTTAACACTGTGTTCTAAATTCTGAGCATGTCTTTTACTTTCGATTTGTATGTGTGTATGTTTCCTATGAGTAATCCCTATTTCTTTGTGATTATTGCTTCACTATGCTATTGGGTCTTTGATTCTGCTACTTCTTGTGTGTTCACCCTGCTCGAATCATTAGTGCCTTGAATCTCTGAATGATTATGAGTAGTACTATACTGGTTTTTCATACGATATCCTCTGTTGATTCTGAATGTTTCCTTAGATACATGAGGCCTTCCCTTAATTAGTACCAATTTTGAATCCCTGATTTCTTATGAGATGTTCTTATTGATTTCCAACTTTGTTTTCTTACCTTGTTACATAATTGATTAACTGTAATTGATTACTATTTCCTTAAGTGATATCTTCTGAACCTAGTCTCAATTGTATGCTTGAATTAGGGTGAAATTGTTTCCTTATATGTTACATGCATAAGAACTTTCCTTAATTGTTGTTTTACCTACTTACATTGTTCTTATATCCCTCTAAGCTATATATGGTTCTTTCCTTATTTAATACTCACCGTGTGAATACTCCCTTGATTATAGGGATACTTGTACTAATTAGGTATTGATTGATATTCAATCCCACAATCACTGGTTAATTCTGGTTCTTTCCTTATTTTTCATCAAGTTTTCAAAACTATATATACTCTATTCATACACAGACACACACAGGAACTAATCTGTTAAAAAATATCTCTCACAATTTAAAAGACTTTCTGTTCTCTTCTGTGCTAACTACTACTATTCTAAGTTAGCTGGCTGCAAGCCAAGGCTAACTATTGTGCATCTCCTGCTTTCCTATTTGTATTACTGCTTTCTTCACTTCACTGGTATGTTCTAATTTAGATTTCAGTCCTCAAACCAACATGTTTCCATTATTGTTGTAATTCATTATGCCTCCAACTTGCTTACTTATTCTTCAGCATGTATCTAGGACCCTGAACTCCCCTCTGCATGTTTAAATTAGGTTTTATTTATTTATGACCAGCATGTTTCTGTACACTTAGCACCTACTTCTTACATGCCTATAACTGGTACATTAGTTTAACCATGGCCTTAGTTGTTAATCTAACCTAGCACTTTACCGTACCCCCTTGATCCTCTAGGCCCTTAGGAGTTCCTGATTGCATGTCCATGTGTGTATGTGCCTACTGTATGTATGCCCTTACATGCTCTGTATTTGTCCCTAATCCCATTACCTCTGTCTGTTCTTGTTGGACTATCCTTGGTCCTTTGTGATGTTAAGCTTCCATTTCCGTCTTCAAAACTGTTTTCTTACTTACCCTTTTCAAAATTGTCCCTTACTTAAATCCTTTTAAAAAACAATCACTATCACATATACTCTTAGAAGTCTAAGTTTAGCCCCCTTCATGTGAGCACTGCTTTGGGGACCCTTTGAGTACCCTCTGAACTCTGACACAAGGTTGGCACTTCCACACTACACATGTTTAACTCTTTGGCCATGTTTGGGTGTGAGCACTGCCCGGGAGCCCTTGAGCTCCTTAGGGAACTCTGATACACCCGGACTATGAAAGGATATGATACACCATAAGGCATTGAGGTTTGGAAGATCTGGGCCTAATTGAAGGCTCCGT
Organism: Nicotiana knightiana; assembly: GCA_005239525.1. Classification (NCBI taxonomy): domain Eukaryota; kingdom Viridiplantae; phylum Streptophyta; class Magnoliopsida; order Solanales; family Solanaceae; genus Nicotiana; species Nicotiana knightiana. The sequence continues at coordinate 198,406 of ML386448.1, read as the reverse complement.
ATAGAAGTAACTTCTTATTTTTCCTTTGGTTGTGTAATTCATAATTCCTTGGCTTGTAATAATTTGTAAATAAATCAGGGATGGATAGCAAAAAGGAAGGGGTAACTGCGCATGCGATAGCTATTAAAGGGATAGAAATCATGCTATTAGACTTTATTCCCTATCTGTGCAATAGAGATCATGTTTAGGCCCATATGTTCAACTTCATGCATTAGAAATCATGCTATTAGACTTTATTTCATCTGTGCAATAGATACCATGTTAGGCCCATATTTTCAAATCCATGCATTAGAAACCATGCTATTTGATTTTATTTCCTATCTGTGCAATAGAGATAATTTTTAGGCCCATATGTTCAAATTCATGCATTAGAAATCATGTTTATTAGGCCTCATACCTACTGCTTCAGCATGTTCACTTTTACTTAGAAAAATCCTGCTAATAAATGGTATTCTCTACTGTCATGTTCCACACTGCCATGTACGCTTAGATATCTCGTCCTAGGCTAAACAACAATAAAATACATTATCACTCCAGCATCTTCTGAAACCATGATTAATAATGTGACTACTGAGCATTTAGAAATCATGCTTAGGAATTCTGCATATGCATCATTATGCATCTCTACCTGTGCATTAGATATCATGTTATAGGGTTCTAATCGCTCAACTACATTTAGTCTAATTACTGATGTATAAAAAAGGTATAACAACCTCACTCAGTTTTCTCTAAAAACAACTGGTAATGCTTCTGTCTTCTGAACAACCTAGAAGAACATGTTTATGTAACAATTTGCAACAGTTCCTCTAATAATTCTATTAATATACACTATCCCCTTCCTAGGCAAGCCTTAGGTGACTAAATTTACAAAAACATTATAAATATGTTTCTTTTGTGTGTGCTGCTTAACACTAATAGGTACTTTTAAATCAGTAGGCAGACTTATTAGAGCATGTTTTTGAGTTATAAAACAAGTCTGCCTATCTGTTTATCTTCTGAATTCACCTAGATACCATGACTTAGGATCTTAATTAACAATACTGCCCTTATATGTCTTTGAGTTGTGCTAATTATATGCATTATCTGCGGAGGAAAATCTGAGCCTCCTTTATGCTCCTATATGTTTCCCACTGACTGTAGTCCTACATGTTCTTTGCTTGTCGCCTTAGAATTTTACCCTTTTAAAACCTGAGGGTCTGCCTAGTACCTACCCTTTAGGATAGTAGTCCTAACCTCTTCCAGGACTGATAGGATGGGACGGGTAATAGCACGCAATAGAATTTGTGACCAACACACGCTTTAATTACCTTCACGGGGTGGGAAGGGTAGAATATGGATATGATGACCGGTGCGGTAATACTACGTGTAGCCCCTCTTTGAGGAGTGATTACCGTGTATTGCATTGATGTGATCCATATTATTATAAACCTAGGACACCTGTATACCCTAGTTTGTAATCATCCCTACTGTTTTCTAAACATCTGTATGCTTAAGACTTAAGTCCCCTCTTATTTGAGCCTTTACTTGTTATTTGTTAGTTGTACAAATTCACGAAACCATTTTGGCCGGGAACCACACTTGTGGATCCTGAGGGGTGCCTAATACCTTCCCCTTAGGATAATTCAAGCCCTTACCCAAATCTCTGGTTAGCAACATAGTTGTAATTGAACCTCTTAGGTGCCCTAACGCACGGTTAAAATCCTTAGGTGGCGACTCTTCAAAATATGCAAACCCCTTTCCCAAAAGGAAAGAGTTGTCCCAACCAATGTCATAAACCCGATCTTTCGCTAAGGAGGAGGAAAAAAGGGTGCGCGACAGGTCTAAGTCACAGGCTTTCCTATCCCTCACCTTGGACAACCGGTATAACTTCTTGTCCCCGCCTTTTCCCCCAAGCTCCCGTACAAACGAGAAAACGCCGCATTTTTAGCCGTAACTGCTAACTTTTCCTCTTTCTTTGCCTTTCTGTAACACTCCCGATAAGTCCTTTTTTCCTCTTCGTTTGTACTCTCCACTAGCTTCAAATAAGTAGTTTTCTTAGTTTCCACTTTACCTTAGACCTCTGCATTCCACCACCAGTCCCCTTTATGACCTCAGGAGAGCCCTTCGTGACCCCTAAGACCTCTCTAGCAGCTACCTTAATGCAATACACAATCGTGAACCACTACTAGATGCATCCCCCTACTCATCCAGACCCTCATAGCCAACAAATTCTCCCCTAACTCCTGAGCTTTGTCCTTGGTAAAGTTACCCCGCTTGATCTTAGCTTGCTCGGACACCGCCCTCTTCCTCCTACTCCTCTTGATCTTCGGGCCCATAACAAGGAGTCTATGAAGGGTCGTGAGGTGCTCATTTGGGATGACCTTGCAATCAGTGCACATACCTCTATCGCATTTCCTGCAGAGAAGATAATCAATCTGAGTCTTTCCCATTGAATTCCGGAAAGTGAACAGGTGCTCCTCCCTCTTCGAAAAACTTGAGTTAGCTATAACCATATCAAAAGCTCTAGCAAAATCCAACAGTGAATTACCTCCCTCATTTCTATTCCCAAAACTGAACCTGCCATGCACATCATCATAACCCCTAGCACTAGCCCCAATATGGCCATTGAAATCTCTGCCAATGAAAAACTTCTTTGTGTGCAAGATGCTACGCACCATCTCGTCCAAATCCTCCCAAATTGCTTCTTTACCTTCTGGTCCAAACCTACCTGATGAGCATATGCCTAATCACATTTACAATAAACCCACCAACTACAAACTTGATACTCGTCAACCTATCGTTTACCCTCCTAACCTCGACCAAAGCTCCCTGAGGTCTGTCAACTAAAATACCTACCCCATTCCTACCCCCAATGATTCTTGAGTACCATAGTTTAAACTCATCTACATCTCGTGCCCTAGTATCCCTTCCATCTAGTCTCCTGAACACACGCTATGGTGTTCTTCCTCTTCTGAAGAATCTTACCTAAATCGATAGACTTCCCCATCAACGTCCCAATGTTCCAAGACCCAACTCTCAGCCTTGAGGCTTTCTTACCCCCCCTTCCCACCCCTAGACCCTACCCCCAGCCCCACCCGAGGACATGACCTTACTATTACATCGTTCACTACCGCCACTACAAGCAAAAGGTATTAGGTAAACACTACCACTAAGAACAAGTAGCGGGAATGAAGGAATACAAGCTAGGAATCCGAGAGCTAAAAATAACTCAAAGGCGCTACTACGAGTACAGTAACGCGAGCAGGAACTAGAACAGTGAATCTACCACATCTAAGAAACTACCCTTATGCAAACAAAGAGTTAAAAGGATAGATGAAACCTTAAGCTTAAAACACTAGTAGAGAACATAGAAAAACAAGCAAAAGCTATCTACCAAAATCAATCAATCCAACTACGGGTTACCGGCAAGGCAACCAAAACTAATAGATGTGTACACAAACAAAAATTTCCGGCAAGGCAACCTTAAATAGATGTGCGCAAATACAATTCAAGAAAGATAGAACCTGAATTCTAGTTGGGGATATCCGGACGTGCTTCCCTCCAGAACCCGTGTGCTTAAACTTGGCTAAAATTGTCTCTCCCGCCCTGTCCAAGATATACGATAAAAACCACAAACTCCCTAGGTTGTCGCCTAGGGCGGCTGGTCCGGGCAATAAAACGGGACAATGGAAGAAAGGAGAAGGAGCATAGGAAGAAAGGAAAAATAAAAGGGACTGCCGAACAATAGTTGTAGCGGGTAGTTTAGGGTTTCGTATATTCTAACAATTGTCATAGTATTTATTATGATACAATTGTTCATTAAATTTTAATAATGTTTTAAATAGATCATATATTTGTTTGTGTCATTTGCTTATATGGTAGATGATTTAGTGTATAGAGTTTGACAAGTGTTAGAGGATACTCCTTACAACAGGTATTCTGGAGACTTATGGGGTTTCGTTCACTAATTTTCAGTTTTCTAGGGTTGCGTTTAGATGGTGGGAGGCTTACGAGAGGCGTAGGCCGGTCGGCACAGCACCCCTTACTTGGCAGTAGTTCTTCGTTATCTTTCTAGAAAAGTTCGTGGCTTAGGAGCTGCGCAGACAATTTGAGCAGCTTCATCAGGGTGATATTTGTGTGACACAGTATGAGATGTGATTCTCAGAGTTAGCCCGTCATGCTATCTGGTTGGTTCCCACAGACAGGAAAAGGATCAGGATGTTTTAGATGGTCTCACATTTCAGATGTGGTCTCTTATGACTAGAGAGAGTGTCTGGTGCTACTTTTGATGAGGTTACTGATATTGCTCTCAGATTGAGATGGTTCGCAGTCAGCAGAGGGTTGAGAGGGAGGCCAGGAGGCCTCGTGGACAGGGTAGATTCATCGGTGCTCCTTTTGTCACGACCCAACCTATGAGCCGCAACGGGCACCCAATACCTTACTTAACCAAGTACCAACATAACATATCTTTCTTATTGTACTTTCATTGACAAATGGGCCAAACGGGCCGTCATGGACTAACTAGAAAAGACATTGGGGAATACTCAATATAGGATGACCCAACCTGATATAAAAAAAATTATACATGTGACATATGGACCTATAAGGCCAACATGATCATTTGCAAACTCAAAACATAGGTAGGCAAGGCCATACAAGCATCTGTATACATGACATCTGTCTACAAGCCTCTAAGAGTACATACTTATCGTAAAGGTCGGGACATGGCCCCACCATACCAAACAATACACATCTAAATCATACTGACCAACCAAGCAACTCTGGAGCAAATGGAGTACACCAACATCTTCTACTGAGCTGATAGCCTACTTGGAGGGCTCTCATCCTGTCTATTGGGACCTCCGGGAATGAAACGCAGTGTCCCCAGGCAAAAGGGACGTCAATATAAATAATGTACCGAGTACGTAAGGAATGAAAATCAGTAAACAATAGACATGAGAGAAACATGGAGTAAAAGAATCGACATGTAAGTCTGAATAGGTCTGTGAAGCCTTTAATATTATAATGTCATGCATATGCGTATAAATGTCATAGCATGCATGTGTATATGCGTTCATAACATCATCAAGCCTTTGAGGGCATCCCGGCATATCATCCTAGACACTATGGGCAAATCATCAACGTATACCAGTTAATCAGGTGGTGGTACATATATATGTATATATATATATAAATGTATANATATATATATATATATATATATATATATATATATATATATATATATATATATATATATGTATATATATATATATATATATGTATATATATATATATATATATATGCGTATATAACTCCATCCAGTCATGGGTCAATGTAAATGAATGCAATGCATGAGAAGTACGTCAATAAAATCTTTTGGAGTGTCATAAGACCATTATGCCTTTAATTAATATCATGAAGCAAACTTTTTCAACTTATGTATTTTCTGATACCCATGAACAAATGATAGAATAATATGACACATGGGCAATCAAGAACATAAGCATCTCTAGTATTTCTGTGAATAGAGTCATTCATGGAAATCGTGCATTTACTCGTTTCGTTTGTATCGTATAGATCATGCCAAAAGAATGAAGGGATAGCCTTAACATACCTGAGTCGATTTTCTTGAAAATCCCTCTAATACACGTTAATTACGATAAAACACGTGACGACAAGATCGGAGTAGGGAAAAATCTCTATGATATTCTTGAGAAAGATTGTACCGTACTCCCTTATAATTACAAAATCTCACGTCTTGAATTGTCGAAGAACCTGTGAAACCTTATGTTGCTCATGAAGTTATCTTGCTGAATCCTTTTTGGATATAGTATACTTTCATTTTTGAAATGGGGAATGAACCTTACTGAAAATTTCTTATGGAAATCTCACATTTCATATGGAAATCTCACATTTCATATCATCTCTCTTTGTTAGAGATGACTTTTATTATAATGGATGTGGGACCCACTTTATAAGGCTTACTTGGCCAACAGTTTCCTCCAAATATGACACCTTGTTTTATAATTCAATAGTCATTACTTTAGACATGGGTTGCTTCCACGTTGGGGTGGATTTAAGCTTATCCAAAGTTTATCCACCCATTTCCTTAATTACATGGTTAATCTTCCACCAAAAATTCACAATTAACTAAATATCCACATAATTAAGAATTAACTCACATTACTTACAATACAACTCATTTTTATCATACTTTATATATCTTACTATCATGGTCAAGTGGTACCATATATTGCACTAGTCCATAAATACCGGGTATTTTAGGTCCGGCCGTATTTTATCCCAAAATGTCAAACTTTGACAAAATCGTTTGCTTCGATTCTCTTACCCTCTCGCATTCACGAATTTACTTATCCCTTGTTTGAAATAACATAATACTTATAATCTCAAAATAATATCATTCTCAAGCTTACGTCGATTAACTTACGACAAAACTTTAACGTACAAAAAAATGCGGGATGTAACATCTCATTTTTGAGCTTTCATCAATTTATTTATGGCGTACTTCCATATACAAAAATATGGAGTGTAACACCTTCTGGGAGTCAGTTCTAGCAGGGTAGAGGTCGTCCTTTCAGACATGCTCAGACAGCTCGTCCAGCTCACCGTGGTGTATCATCTACCCATGGTTCCCACAATCATCAGTAGGGACAGTCATCACTCAGTGCACTACCAAATAAATAAATCTAAATTGCTATGCGGCAGAACAAGAGATATTCCTAAGGAACTGTCTTGAATAGTGACATAATTTTGGTAAAATGCATGCCCTCAAATTCCACTTCTTAACCGTCACCACAGTTACAAATGAACCTCAAACCTTGATAATTTACTATAGATAATGGGAAGCATTAAATTTTTGGAGAATATAGCACCCAGCTTGACAATTCCATTTGGAAAAGTATCTTGTCCCAAAACAGCAAGCATTTGGAGTTTTCTTTCTAGCTTCCATAATATTTTTCTTCTAGCTTGCATAATACAATAATCAGACTCATCTAATCTTTTATTAAATAGATCCAAATACCACAAAGTAAGTGGAGTAAACAAAAAATTTCAGCTTTCCAGTTCAAACGGCCACATGTAAGAGCAATTAGATCTAATAATTTGGCATAGCACATTCAGGAACTCAAAGGAAAAGCTACCTGATGGGGTATTATAAGCCGCGGAAGCAATCCCAGCATCAAAATCACATGTAATCTAGACAATTATCATATACAGGGTTTCACGAGTTACCTCTTGAAGCGTGAACATATCTCTTCTATCGCGTGAGACTTCAGCTCCATAACTTCTGAATCTCAATGGAATCTCCATCACCCGCACAATCGTGATCCTCGAACGTTCCACGGTCTTCTACTGTATTACCTAAATAATACCCGGAAACAACAATTTCGTGTGAGCAAAATTTCTAGGAAAATATGGCTGGAAATTTCGGCCACCATGACTCACTCCTCTAGGTGGAAAACCTTATCTATTTATAGTACAAGTTTTAAGGGTTAAAACTCTTTTCCAAGACCTGTTAGGTTTTCCATTCTACCACAAAAATGATTCATTTATTTCCTTTTATTTAGGCACAATAGGGACCACATAATTTAATTAACAAGACTTCCAATTATGGAATTAATTTCTAATTTTCAAAATTAATATCACCATAATTAATTACGAATTATTCCACTAAAAATTCATAATTTCGCTCCTTATTCAATTTTGAAATTCATCCATTAAATATTATTTAACTCCACATGTTAAGATTCAGATACTAATCAATTAAATTAAATTACTGACGGTTCAATTTATTGATTATTTCCTTTAGGCTTTCGCTTAACTTATTTCATGTGTCGGATACAAAATCCACTGGTCGGGTTTACACATGAAAACTTATAAGCTTTCATAAAGGTGTATCATCAATCTCTAAACCGAGACATGGATTCCATCAACTAACTATTACTTCACCAATGTATATTACTATTGTCCAATTTACCAGGTATATTGACCCACAAAAGAATATTTTCTTTTAATAAATCAAAACCATAATAATATACACAACTAATACTAATTATATCAAGATTAAGAGTATAACTACATTTAATGACTAGAGAGTTTATTTTATTAAGTGAGTATAAAATACTTATCTCTACTTGATCCGTTCAATACATACAAAATGTACTAGCACAAAAAGTTAAAATTAAACCATTCCCACAATCAAGATAAATTATATTTAATCTTGTACTTCAAACATTCCTTATGGTTTGTCCAATTCCATCATTAGATTGTGAACTCAAATATTATTCTTATAAGAAGCGATGATTTAATCTTCTGTGTATACGCTACTGAAATGAAAATGCAAAGAAAGAAAACTTCAGAATAGAGCGTCCGAGCTAATTATCCATCATTTTCTTTATCTTTCCAGTTAAATTTTAGAATAAAGTGTCGAATATGAGAACTCATGCAACTTCCATTTTTGCTCAATTCAAATTTTACGTACGATTTTATCTCTACTGACCATTAACTTCTATTATTTTGCTGAGTTCAGTGACATAAGCCTCATTTATTTCCCTTTTTCAGCTATTGAAGTGATTAGCGTACTAACCAGCTAGGGGAAGCAATATGTTTTGTTGTAAATTAAGATAAATCCTCTGTTCATCAGCCTGCCATTGCGGTTAATATACCTGCTACTCTATATAGCACCAGAAACCTACAGTGTAGTACCTTCAACTTTTGAGCTTATTGTAAATAAAAATGGGTCATACACATATTTCTATTACATAAGTCAAGCCTATGGTTATCTTGTTTCATTCCGGTATAGATCAGTGTCATTTGGAACTATGCAGTAACTACTTACCAGCATATTTTCTAATAAAGTTGGCATTTTCTTGTTGAGTTACCATGAATATGATACTCTGTTTAAGTTGTTTTTCTATGAGTTCATTCTTAGCCCTTTAGAAACAAAACAAAAAGAAAAAAAAAAACAACTGAAATTTTTTTGCATGATAACCATCAACAGCTTAAGAAGAAAGTTACCTATTTTAATTACTACTATATTTGGGCCCGTGCTGGGCACGGCCTAACATTTTACATTTCCAGGCAATGGTTAATTTTGTCATTTGTGATGAAGGACAACGATAAAGAATAAAAAATAATCGAAGAAGTAGCACATGGAAAAACATTAAGCTAAAAGCATAAGCTATATGCTAATATGATCGATGCTAGCAGATGCCATAACAGAGCGCATAGAGTAAAAGTTACTCGACAAAAGATCATTGCATCAGTTAAAAGACTGTCCCTTAACCCCTTACATCTAACTCCAGACCATTCTTCTGGATCGTGCTTACAAATGTGTACTTATGTGAATGGGCTAATAATGTCAGCCAAGTACTTATTCCAACCCTCAATTAAGGAGAGAACCTTCAAAATTAACATGCATGCTGAAGAATAACTATACCGCTTTCAACAAAATAGACTTTATTCCGCCTAAAGAATAACTATAGAGAAGTTGCAATACCAATTCTCTAACCATCAAAATTTAGCTCAATACACAAAGCAAATTGAGATAAGCAACAAACACTGAAATAAAGTGCACGCAATACAAAAATATTACAAGAAGAACTGTTGCTCACATTTTTAGAGAGAGAAGATCAGAGGAGAAGAAGAAGGTTGAGATACTCTGGAGTAGAAGAAGAAAGAGTCATGACATCGACCACACTATCAGTAGAAAAAGTCGACAGATCAAGCACTGAAAAAGTACAAAAAAAAAAAAAAAAAAAAAAAAAAAAAAAAAAAAAGAAGAGAGATTTGACAAACTTACCAGAAGAGAGTAGATGACACTTCAAAACAGGGAAGGAGAAGGAGAACTGTAGACAGTTTCAATTTCTCGAGTTGGAGAGAAGCAGAAAAACCAAACCTTGTGAAAAGGTGATTCTGTGTGTTGAGTGTTACAGAGATCCAAAAAGGTGTGGGCTGACTTTGTGAGCCTATCAATAATCACCCATATCGAACCGAACTTACGCTGGGTACGAGGTAAGCCTACGATGAAGTCCATATTGATTATCTCCCATTTCTAAGTCGGAATCTTCATAGCCTGCAAAAATCCACCAGGTTTTTGATGCTCAATCTTAACCTGCTGACAGTTAGGACACTGAGCAACAAATTCTGCTATATCCTTTTTCATTCCGTCCCACCAATATATTTCCCTGATGTCATGATACATCTTTGTTGCTCCTGGATGGATAGAATAACGAGAATAGTGAGTTTCTCCCATAACCAGCCGACGCAGCCCTGCAACATTAGGCACACACAATCGCCCTTGATATTTGAGGACTCCATCTTCTGTAATTTCAAATGGTGTCTTCTCCTTCTGAAGGGTGGTGTCCCTATAACGAACTAACACAGGATCCTCGTATTGGCGTTCCTTTACTTCAGTTACTAAAGAGGATGTTGTCGTATCTTGAATAGTAATTCCAATATCACCTGAATCCAGTAACCGAAATCCAAGACTAGCTAGTTGATGAACCTCACGAGTTATTTCCCTCTTTTCTGGCTGCAAATACGACAGGCTACCCATAGAACTACGGCTGAGGGCGTGAGCTACTACATTCGCCCTCCCCGGATGGTATAAAATTTCAATGTCATAGTCTTTAAGCAGCTCCAACAATATCCTTTGACGTAGATTCAATTCCTTTTGCTTGAAGATGTACTGGAGGCTCTTATGATCCGTATACATATCAACATGAATGCCATACAACTAGTGTCTCCACATCTTTAGTGCATGAATCACCGCAGCTAATTGTAAATCATGGGTTGGGTAGTTCTTCTCGTGCTTTCTTAGTTGTCTAGAAGCATAATCCACAACCTTACCATGTTGCATCAGCACACAACCCAATCCAATGTCTGAAGCATCGCAATAGATAACACAACCATCGTTCCCTTCTAGGAGCGTTAGAACCGGTGTTGAAGTTAACTTGTCCTTTAATGCCTGGAAACCACGTTCACAAGCATCAGTCCATTGAAACTTTGCTCCCTTCCTAGTCAACTTTGTTCAAGGTGCTGAAAGGGAAGAAAATCCTTCCACAAATCTCCTGTAATAACCCGCCAATCCAAGAAAGCTACAAACCTCCGTCGGTGTTGTGGGCCTAGGCCAAGTCTATACTACCTCAATCTTTTGTGTATCCACCCGGATGCCTTCACCCAAAATGATATGCCCAAGGAAAGTTACAGAGTTGAACCAGAATTCATACTTAGAAAATTTTGCATACAACTTCCTTTCTTGTAGAACTCTGAGCACAGTACGCAGATGACCAGCATGCTGACCTTCTGAACGAGAATATACTAATATATCGTAAATAAATACAATTACAAACAGATCTAAGAAAGGCCTGAACACACGGTTCATCAAATCCATGAATATTGTCGGGGCATTGGTCAGACCGAACGACATATCCCAAAACTCAAAGTGCTCATATCTAGTCCTGAATGTTGTCCTCGGAATATCTTCATCTTTAACCCTTACCTGATCGTACCCGGACCTCAAGTCTATCTTTGAAAAGCACTTGGCACCTTGCAACTGATCAAATAAGTCGTCAATCCTCGGGAGAGCGTACTTATTCTTGATCGTCACCTTATTCAGTTGCCTATAATCAATACAGATTTGTAAGGAACCATCTTTCTTCCTTACAAACAACACAGGTGCTCCCCATGGTGACGTACTAGGTCAGATAAAACCTTTTTCAAGCAAGTCCTTTAGTTGTTGTTTCAACTCTTTCAGCTCTGCGGGGGCTATTCTATAGGGAGGAATAGATATTGGGTAAGTATCTGGTAGTAGGTCAATAGAAAACTCAATTTCTCGCTCTGGCGGGAGACCTGGAAGTTCATCAGGAAAGATATCTGGAAACTTATTTACCACAGGGATGGACTGAACGGTTGGTGACTCTACTTCCACATCTTGAACCCGAACTAAGTGATAAATACAGCCCTTTCTGATCATCTTCCTTGCCTTGAGATAGGAAATAAATCTACCTCTCGGTGATGCCGTGTTACCTTTCCACTCCAAAACAGGCTCCCCCGAAAATTGAAATCTGACTATCTTTGATCTACAATCAAAGTTGGCATGACAAGAATCCAACCAATCCATACCCATTATAACATCAAATTCTACCATATCTAACTCGATTAAGTTTGCTACGGTAGGTCGACCATGAACTATTATTATACAACCCCTATATACCTACTTAGCTATCACCAAGTCCCCAACAAGTGTAGATACCTCAAAAGGTTTAACCAACTCAGGTTTTATTTCAAACTTACTAGCAACCAATGGAGTAACGTATGATAAGGTGGAACCTGGATCAACAGTACATATACATCATAGGAGGAGACTGATAATATACATGTAACAACATCAGGCGATGACTCTTGGTCCTGTCGTCGTGCCAACGCATAAATGTGATTCTGAGGGCTGCTTGAGGTAGATGCTCTGCCTCTGCCTCTGCCTCTGCCTCTGCCTCTACCACGACTCATTGGTGCATGGGGACCTTTCCTAGGGGGCATACTGATGATGACGATCCAGCTACAGATCCCGCTGACTGAGCTACGCTTGCGTCACCTCTCATCGGACATTCCCTCATAATGTGGCCCAGATAACCACAAGTATAACAAATACAGAATCCCATACGGCACTATCCGGTATGCTGCTTACCACATTGCGTACATCGTGGCAAGGGTGGCCTCATCTGATTTGACTCACCCCTATACTGAGAACCTGAGGCCCTAAAACTCTCACCAGGCCCTGAATATGTAGAACGATCAAATCTTTTACCGCCAAACTGAGGGGGCGCGCTAGCCGAGAGATGGGATGGATATATCGAATATTGCTGCCTCTGACCACCTCGAAACTCACCAGAAGGACCCGAAGACCTCGCTCTCTTATTGTGGGCCCTATCATGCTCACGGTCAGTCCTCTATTTTTGTTTACGCTCCTCTCCACCCTGAGCGTATGCCTGCATACGAGAAATATCCATGTCTGGATGAAGTGAAATCGACATACAATCATTAAGCAAGTGAGGCTCTAATCCCATCACGAACCGATGAACCCAATCCTCCATCTTAATACAATAGTGGGAGCATACCTAGCCAACGAATCAAACTAAAGACTGTACTCCCGAACACTCATGTTTCCTGTCGGAGGGTGAAGAACCTATCAACTCTGGCTCGCCTAAGCTCTGGGGGCAAATAATGACGAAGAAAAGCTTCTGTAAACTCCTGCCATACCCTGGAGGGGCATTCTCACCTCTGTACAATTCCCAAGACTCGTACCAATTAGCTGCAACATCTCGAAGTCTATAGGAAGATAGCTCAACTAACTCAGTCGCAGTGGCCTTTATTACCCGTAATGTCCTCTGCACTCTATTAATAAATACCTGAGGTTCCTCATTCAAGTCTGCTCCAGTGAATACCGGAGGGTCTAAATTAATAAAGTCACGAACCCTCGCACTCACGGACCTATCTGCGTGACCGATACCTGTTTCCTGACACCGAGCCTGTGCGGCTACTAATCGGGTCAATAACTAAACAACATCTCTCATCTCCTGACCCGACGTATCCGGCTGAGGTGCTGAATATACAGGGGCGGGCGCTGAAACTGGTGCCCTTTGGAGCTCTTCTGGAAAAGGCGGGGTATGTGAAGTCTAAGATGGAACCTCACCATGAGATTCTCCCTGAGCCCTAGTAACTCGTGACGCTTGACTAGTAGTCTCACCAGCCACGGACTTTCCCTTCTGGGCGGCCGTACTCTTTGGAGGCATCGCTGACAATATAACGTATCGTTAGGAACATGAATTCTTGTACTGCACGATCTGAGATAAAAAGAGAGGATAACATCATATATGTCCTGTAGCCTCATGTTTATAAGTGCGGTGCACAACACACCCATAAACAAGACTCTACTAGACACGGTCTGTAGACAATCCTAGGACAGAACTGCTCTGATACCACTTCTGTAAGTTTCGTCTTCACTTAACCGACGTGGACTCGGGAATGAGATCATTTTGACGTTAACGTATTTACGTTATTTTAAAAAAAAAGATAAATAAGTGTTATGAAGGATAAAGGGGTACATGGATTAAAGAAAACGAGTTTCGTTGAAAATGGATAATTGGGAATGAAATACGTGTCGATCGATAATACCTGATAATTATGGACTAGTACCATACAAGGTACCACATGACTATGGTATGTGAAAAGTGAGTAATATTTTAAGTAAGTGGAAATAATTCTTAATTATACGGGTAGTTGGTTAATTACGGGTAACAGGATATTACCTAATTAACTAATAAGTGGATAAAAAATTAACTATTTCTCCCATCCCACGTGGCAGCCACATGCAAATGTATTAGGTGACTCATATACACACTAAATAAGTCATAATAATTTGATTGAGATTTATCTTGATGGACAGACAACATCCATGATTAACATCAAATCACCTTAGGAGAAAAACAATCAAAATGAATAAAAAATAGTAGGAACATCCGGTCATTAAAGTACATTCTCTTACTTGAACATTGAGTTTTGAAGATCAATCTCAAAAAAATTGGTCTTTCTTGTTGCTTGTGCTGACTAAGGTTCGGCCATTTCTTATCAATTTGAGACAATAATTTTGAGATATATAAACTGCCGAGTTTATATCATTGGGATGACTCTCATATTATACAAAATATGAATCAACCTCAAAGCACTGGAGTCCCTCAAGAATTCAACACAACAAGCTAATCAAGGTCTTAATACAATAATTATAAATGAATCCTGAAGCAGATAATTCGATATAGGTTGATTTCCAGATATTTGAATCGGCTCATGTATGTTAAGGCTATCCCTTTTTTTCTTTTAGCGTGGTCCAAATTATACTGAAGAAACGAGCAAATACACAACTTCCATAAATTACTCTATTCATATAAATGCTAGAGATGTGTATATTCTTATTCTCCCATGTGTCATACTATTTTATCATTTGTTCATGGGCCTCAAAAATATGTAAGTTGGTAAACTTTATTTCATGATATTAATCAGAGGCATAATGGCCTTATGACGTACCGAGAGATTTTATTGACGTATTTCATATGCATTTCATGCATTTCATGCATTTACATATTCACATTGACTCATGACCAGATGGCATTATATATATATATATATATGTATATGGGATAGGGAAAAAGGTTACGGCGTTATATACGCACCACCACCTGATCAGCTGGTATATGATGATGTTTCCCACAATAGCTGAAATATGGTTCAAACGGCGTTATATACGCGTATATATGTATGTATATTCAAACAGCATTATATACGCGTATATATGTATGTATGTATATGTATATGGGACNGTCTCTTATGTATTTATTTATGTGCCTTACATACTCAGTACATTATTCGTACTGACGTCCCTTTTGTCTGGGGACGCTGCGTTTCATGCCCGCAGGTGCAGGTAGGCGAACTGACGGTCCCCCTTCTTAGGATCCTTGATCAGCGAGAGTTGGAGTGCTCCACTTGATCCGGAGCTACTTTTGATTTTGGTACGATACGTTTGTATATATACATATATGGGTATGACGTGGCTCAGACCCTTCTTTATACAATTATGTTTCTGTTAGAGTTCTGTAGATAGTATGTCTAGTTGGATAGTAGGTTGCCTTGCCGGCTTCCAGTTTTGAGATGTATAGTTTTCTATAGCAGCCTTGTCGGCTCGTCCTACGTATGTTGTACGTATATGTATGTATGCCTTTTTGTGCAGATTTCATTCATGTATAATGTTCCTGTAATTCAACAGATGTTATTCAGGTTCATATTTTAGACGCATGTTTAGGGGTGTTTGACAGGTAGGACCCAGGCACCCGTCGCGGTCCATCAGTTTGGGTCGTGACACATGGCACGAGAACCCTGATGCTGAGAACTACTCGATACACGAGGGCAAAATCTAGCAATGTGCCTCGGGTCACCACAAGTATAACAAAACCTCGGCTGCTATGACTGCTGGCCGTGAAACTAACCCTGTTGACTTGAGTAACCACCCTGAAAACTTTGGAGCAAAGGTGCACTAATAGGAGCTGGTGGTGCACTGTAGGCTAGCTTATCAGAATAAGGCATAAGAGGACCACGACCACCTGGAGCACCGTGGGATGCCTAGAGTGCTGAATGAAATGGCCTGGGAGGAATACCCCTACCTCCAGATGACGCACCGCTAAACCCTCCGGAATGACGAGGTCTCTTGTCAGACCCATGACCTCCCTGAGCAAGAACCACCTCGACTCGTCTGGCGACATTGGCCGCCTCCTGAAAAGAAATCTCACTCCCAGTATCCTTAGTCATATGCAATCTGATAGGCTGAGCAAGTCCCTCAATAAACCTCCTCACCCTATCTCTCTCGGTAGTAAGAAGAAGAAGGGCATGACGGTCCAAATCCACAAAACGGGTCTCATATTGAGTAACATGCATACTGCCATGCTGAAGATGCTGGAACTGACGGCGATGCTCCTCTCTCGATGTGATAGGGATAAACTTCTCCATAAAGAGCTGAGAGAACTGGTCCCAAGTAAGAGCAGGAGACCCTACTGGTCTGGTCAATAAATAATCTTTCCACCATTTCTTGGCGGAACCAGTCATCTGAAATGCAGCAAAGTCGACCCCATTGGTCTCTACTATACCCATGTTCTGAAGAACCTCATAACAGCTGACAAGATACTCCTGGGGGTCCTCTGAATATGCACCACTGAAGTGAACCGAAAAGATCTTGGTGAACTTGTCCAATCTCTAGAAATCCTCAGAAGACATAGTTGGCCCCCACCGGCCTGTGCCATAACAACCGGCTGAACTACTCTGACTATCTGAGCTGCTGGAGTCTGATACTACGGAGCCATCTGCTCCGAAATGTGAGTAGCAAAATTTTGTGCTCCTCCTCCAGCCTGAGAGACGGCTGGTGCCATGGGAAATGCGCCATCCTGGACCGCATTCTCCATAAGGCCCACCAAATGTACCAAAGCATCCTGAAGCACTGGGGTGGCAATGAACCCCTCCATAACCTGAGCTGGCCCGGCAGGAACAGTCTGGGCTAGAGCCTCCTCCTCAAACTCTACCTGAGGCTCCACTGCTTGGGTTGCTTGTTACAGCCCATATTCATGTACGTTGGTTCATGCCATAAGTTAGTCGGCGTAAATCTGAGAAGAGATTATCTTTGAGATGATAAGAAGTTAATCCTATAGGTCTTAATTGATACAAGAGTGTATAAGGGTGATTAACAAGTATTAGAAGTTAAACGAATCAAGGATGTTGTAACCCGTATTTTTGGGTAAACCTATGGGTGCTTAATATCCTCAAGAGGTCATTTTTTAAGGTATTTGAATCATATAATATACGTATCATAAGTCTTGAAATCGAAATAATTATGAAACAAAAATCGACAAAAGTTGTCGCAACTTATGTTCATAATTTTACTTAAACTTTAGGTCAAATTTTACTAAGATTTTCTCCCAATTTCCTTGGAATTATGGGTGATATACCCACAAAATTTAATATCTATGAGTCTAATTTTCAACTTATTAAATCGTTTATCAATACGACATCGGAGTAGAGAGATATAGGCATTGTTGAGAGACTGCACAGGCTGCTAGGTGACAAGTAGGTGTGTCACCTACTTGGTTAAATGAGAGCCCAAAAAGAGGAAATTTTGGGTCGGACAAAGGATTATCTCCTGCAATATAACCCTCATTATATATGACAAATAACTAAACCTAAACCCCTGCAAACTGCCTCGCAAAAATTACCCACAAACCCTAAGTAATTTTCTCTCCCTTTCAAGTTCTAATTGGGGGTAAAACCTAGAGTTTGAAGAACTAAGATAACGGCTGAGTTATCCAACAAGTAAGGTAAGTTTAATGTTCTCTTTCATCCATTTTTTTGCTGTAAATTCATGGTAATTTTTTCTAAACTTGTAAGAACTCACCGGACGGTGATCGGAAGTCGTGAGTTCGAGTTATTCACAAGTAGTGGATTGTTTTGTGGACTGTTTTGTGTTGTTGTTGGGATGCATGTTTTAGTAATGTTTTGTGGAGTTTTTGAGGATGAAGGGTGTGGAGAAACACCATATAGATGTAAGGGGGTGGGATGGTCATTCGTCGTAACATTTACGGGTCGTTTGACACTACTACAGTGGTCGTTTTGTGTATGAAGAGGTTGCGGTGTGTTGGGCTGTTTGGTGATTATTTTGACTTGTGTGAAGTCATATATATAGGGGAGGTGTTGTTCGTTTCATCGTAAAATATGTTGTGGTCGATACATAATAGTTACGACGCTTAAACGATAATGATAGTGTTGTTTCTCTTATTGTAGATTAAGGAGTCGTGACATTTGCATAGATTGAGGTTGGGCAGTATATATACAAGGTATGTGAGGCTATCCCTTTCCTTCTTTTTCACAACTCCGATTGTACATAATGCAATGAACGATCTTCCAAAGATACTCTACTCTTAGAAACTAGCAGTACTTACATTGTTTCCCTTCTTATGGAACAACTGATGTTGAGGTTGCTTCTCTTATTCTTATGTTATCAATGTTGTTATTACTTCCTGATTCTTATGATATTCTTGATGAAGAGTTAGTCCTAATAACGTGTATGGAGAGTATCAACCTTACGTCACTCCGAAAGATTCAGAATATGATTTCAATGAGTCTTGCATGCATTATATATATGTATCTATTTTACTCTACCGAGTCGCGCTATAGCCGGCCGGGTACGGCACCTATTGTGCAACCACTAATCAGTTAGGTTTTACCAAGCTCCACGTGGCCGGGTACGATTCTATCGAGCCTTATAATGACCGAGTACGATATGATGATGATGCCCAAAAAGGCATATTTTTTAAAAGTTTATGTGTGTGTGTGTATATATATATATATATATATATCACGCATTTCATGTTAGTAGCCCTCAAAGGAGCCCAAATGTTATTGGTTGTATATTTTTTATCCCTGTTTACATTACAATTCTGACTTATGCTTTTCTGCCTTACATACTAGTACTTCATTCGTACTGACGTCTTTTTTATTTGTGGACGTTGCATGTCATGATGTAGGTCCTGATAGATAGGTAGACGCAGATCCCCCACCACAGTAGGCTTCCCAGTTTAGAGATTATTGGCGAGATCTATTCTCCGGACTTGCTGTGATCTTGGTATGCATTTTTGTTATAGACATTATGGGTATGTCGGGTCCCTGTTCCGGCAATGTTGCAGCACTTATGCTCCTTTAGAGTCTCATAGACAGGTGCCGACTCATGTATAGTTTGGTATGCCTTGTTGGCTAATTTTTTTTGTATAGTCTTCCATGGCAGCGTTGTAGCTCGTACCTTCTATGTAGTTTTTTCGCAGTCTTTTCATCCCATGTTATGTATGTTCATGCCATTATCTTTCATTGTTGATTGTTAATGATCCATATCTACCATTTATATTGATATCGTCGTCCCTTAAAGATAATAATAAGGAATGTTAGATAAAATATACATTGGTGCTCGGCAAGTATGACCCGGGTGCTAGTCACGATCCTCTAGTTTGGGCTGTGACAAACTTGGTATCAGAGCAGGTTTGTCCTAAGGGTTATCTATGGGTCGTGTCTAGTAGAGTCTTGATTATGGATGTGTATCACGCCACATTTATAATCAGGAGACTACATGACATCTAAGGTTGTTACCTTCTTCCTGAATCTAGATCGTGTGTAGAGTTGTGTCTTTATGTTCATCTCTAATATTAACCTTGTTTTCCTTCAGCGATGCCTTCGACTAGGAAGCAAGCGATTAGTAGACAGCTTGATACAACTGTGGGAGAGGGTACCAGTCAGGTGACTCAAACCAGAGCAGGCCAAGGTGAGGCTCAGAGTGAGATGTCATCTCATACCTCATATACCATGTCTCCTCCAGTGGATATTAGGAGGCACCCAGCACCACCAGTTTCTCCGTCTGGCACTACAGAACAGGATATGCTGAGTGCGGTGCAGTTGTTGATTAGCTTGATAGCTGCTCAGGCTTAGAGGTAGAATACCAATTTTGTTGATAAATCGACTAGTACGAGAGTTCGTGATTTTATTAATCTAGACCCTCCAGTGTTTACCGGATCAGATCCCAAGGAGGAACCACAGACTTCTATTGATCAGGTCCATAGTACACTGCGGGTTATGCGTGCTAGTAATACAGAGGCAGTAGAGTTGGCTTTTTATCGGTTTACGGGATTTAGCGATTTTCTGGTATGATAGTTTGGAGAGATCCAGGGGTCCGACGCTCCTCCAACTATGTGGAAGGAATTTTCTGAGGCCTTTCTTCGTCATTACTTTCCAGTTAAGATACGACGAGCTAGAGCTGATAAGTTATTGAACCTTAGACGAGGTAATATGAGTGTGCGAGAGTATAGTATGCAGTTTGATTCTTTAGCAAGTTATGCTCCCCAGATGGTGGCCGAGATGAGCGATAGGGTACATCTGTTCGTGAAAGGGTTGGGACCACATCTGATAAATGAGTGCACGACAGCCTCCTTGGTGGAGGGCATGGATATTTCCTGTATTCTGGCTTATGCCCAGCCCCTAGAGGATCGTAAGCGTCAGCAAAGGGCAGGTAGGGAGCACGATAGGGGCCAACATAAGAGGGCGAGATTTGTGGGGTATCCTCATGACTTTAGAGGCAGTGTCAGGTCCCAGTCTTCGAGGAGTTCAGCGCCATCTGTAGCTAGTGCTCCTCCACAGTTTTAGAGGCCTCGGTATGATCGATTTACCTATTCTGGTCCAGGTCAGAGTCGCGAGCATTAGGCTCGCAATATCATAGGGATACTAGTCCGAGAACCCCAACATCCTGTTGTGATCAGTACGGCAAGGCTCACTTTGGATTGTGGCGTCGAGGTTCTGATGCGTGCTATTCTTGCGGACAGCCTGGCAATATGATACGGATTGTCCAAACAGAGGAGATGGTGGTATGGCTCAGTCGACTGGATCTGTATATGGTTCTTCTTCATCAGTTCGACCTCCACCACAGGGTTTTCAGCACTCGACAGGTCGTGGTAGAGGTAGAGGTGCAGTGCCTAGTTCGAGTGGTGCTCAAAATCGAACCTATGCTCTAGTAGGTCGACAGGATCTCGAGTCATCTCCAAATGTTGTTACCGGTATATTGTATGTGTCTTCTTACGATGTATATGCGCTGATTGATCTGGGATCTACATTATCATATGTTAAATCTTTTTTGGCTAATAAGTTTGGCATTGAACCTGAATTGATAAGCAAACCACTTGCGGTATCTACTCTAATAGGAGATTCTGTGATTTCTATGGTATAGGTTTCATAGTGACGATTTGTAGTCATCAAACCTCGGTGAATTTATTTGAGTTAGAAATGGTTGATTTCGATGTGATAATGGGAATGGACTAGTTGGCCTCCTTCTATGCAAATGTTGATTGTCGTATGAAGATGGTTAGGTTTCAATTTCCTGATGAACCCGTCATCGAATGGAATGGGAACATTGCTACGCCGAAATGTAGGTTTATTTCCTATCTTAAGGTAAGGAAGATGATCTCAAAAGGTTACATTTATCATCTCGTTCGCGTTAGGGATGCGGAGGCGAAGCCGCCTACTCTACAATCAATCCCTGTGGTCAATAAATTTCCAGATGTTTTCCCAGATGAACCCCCAGGCCTTCCTCCTGAAAGGGAGATTGAATTTAGCATTGATGTGTTGCCTGACACTCAACCCATATCTATTCCTCCATACAGGATGGCCCCGGCAGGGTTGCAAGAGTTGAAGGCGCAGTTGAAGGGCTTGCTGGATAAGGGCTTCATTAGGCCTAGCACTTCACCTTGGGGTGCCCTAGTCCTATTTTTGCGGAAGAAAGACGGGTCATTAAGGAAGTGTATCGATTATCCACAGTTGAATAAGTTTACTATAAAGAACAAGTATCCACTTCCAAGGATTGACGACCTGTTTGACCAACTCCAGGGTGCCAAGTATTTCTCCAAGATTGAATTACGTTTAGGGTATCATCAGGTGAGGGTTAAGGAGAAGGATATTCCAAAGACGGTCTTCCAAACAAGATATGGGCACTTTGAGTTCTTAGTGATGTCGTTCGGGCTAACAAATTCCCCAACAGCTTTTATGGATCTCATGAATACTGTATTCACGCCCTATCCTCATGTGTTCGTGATCATTGATGACATTTTGGTGTATTCTCGTTCGGAGGTGGAACATGCGGGCCACTTGCGGAGAGTATTACAGACACTTCAGGATCATAAGTTATATGTTAAGCTCTCCAAATGTGAATTCTGATTGAAATCAGTAGCATTCCTTGGCCATGTGATATCTGACGAGGGTATTAGTGTCGACACTCAAAAGATCGATGCAGTAAAGAATTGGCCGAGACCTAACACCATCAGAAGTCCGTAGCTTCCTGGGGCTAGCAGGATATTATAGGCGATTTGTAGAAAGGTTTTCCTCTATATCAGCACCATTGACCAAGTTAACACAGAAAGCTATTAATTTCCAATGGTCTGACGCTTGTGAAAGAAGTTTTCAGGAGCTAAAGAATCGATTGACATATGTGCTAGTTCTCGCTCTCCCAGAAGGAACAGAAGGTTCTGTGTATATTGTGATGCCTCATGTATAGGTTTGGGGTGCGTATTGATGCAATGTGGGAAGGTGATTGCTTATGCATCAAGACAATTAAATAATCATGAAAAGAATTACTCGACCCATGGTTTGGAATTGGCTGCAGTAATATATTCTTTGAAGATATGGCGGCACTACTTATACGGTGTCCATCTTGTCATCTACACATATCACAAGAGTTCACAATGCATATTCAAGCAGAATGAGTTGAATTTGAGGCAGCGTAGGTGGCTTGAGTTACTGAAATATTACGATGTCGAGATATTGTACCATCTCGGTAAAGCCAGTGTTGTGGCAGACGCTCTCAGTCGTTAGTCAATGGGAAGCTTTGTACACATTGAGGCAGGTAGACAGGGGTTGACAAAAGAGCTTCATCAGCTAGCCAATATGAGAATCATATTGTTAGACTCTGATGACGGAGGTGTTACTGTAAAAAACACATCAGAATCATCTTTGGTAGCCGAGGTAAAAGCTCGGCAATATGAAGATCCTACCTTAGTACGATTGAGAGAGAGCATTCAACACTGTAAAATTCTGACTTTTGAGATTGGAGTAGATAGGGCACTAAGATACCAAGGCCGATTATGTGTGCCTAACGTGGCAGGGTTGAGAGAGAAGATTATGATTGAGATTCGTCAATTTCGATATTCCATCCATCCCGTCTCGACAAAGATGTATCATGATGTTAAGGAGCAGTATTGGTGGGATAACATGAAGAAGTCTATTGCAGAATTTGTAGTCCAGTGTCCTAATTGTCAACAAGTAAAAATCGAACATCAGAAACCCAGTGGATTGCTTCAGAATATAGAGATTCCGACCTAGAAATGGGAGGTGATTAATATGGACTTCATTATTGGATTACCTCGCTCTTATCATAAGTTTGACTCCATATGGGTGATAGTTCATCAACTTACAAAATATGCCCATTTTCTGCTAGTTAAGACAACTTACACAGCTGAAGATTATGCGAAGTTGTATATCAAGGAGATTGTTAGGATTCATGGTGTGCCGATATCTATTATATCAGACCGAGGAGTGAAATTTGCGGCTAACTTTTGGAGGTCTTTTCAGAAAGGTTTAGGCACACAAGTGAATCTCAGCACTGCATTCCATCCACAGACTGGTGGACAGGCTGAACGTACCATTCAGACACTTGAAGATATTCTACGAGCATGTGTTCTGGATTTCAAGGGGAATTGGGATGACCATCTTCCACTCATATAAGTTGCCGACAATAATAGCTACCATTCCATTATTAAAATGGCCCCGTACGAGGCACTATACGGGAGGAGATGTAGACCACCACTTGGATGGTTCGAAGTCGGTGAAACAGAACTATATGGGCCAGATTTGATTCACCAAGCCAGTGAGAAGGTGAAACTGATACAAGAGCGGCTAAGGACGGCACAAAGCATGCAAAAGTTTTATTCTGATGTTTGACGTCGTGATCTGGAGTTTGAGGTTGGTGATTGGGTTTTCCTGAGGATTTCACTGATGAAGGGTGTATGCATTTTGGGAAGAAGGATAAGCTGAGTCCGTGGTATATCGGTCCCTACAAAATTCTTCGACAAATAAGATATGTTGCTTATGAGTTAGAATTTCCATCCGAATTGGAATTTGTCCACCCCGTATTCCATGTATCTATGTTGAGGAAATGTATTGGAGACCCTTCTCGGGTCGTCCCTATCAAGATGTACAAGTTACAGAGGATCTATCATATGAAGAAGTGCCAGTGGCTATATTAGATCGACAAGTCCGCAAGCTGAGAACAAAGGATGTAGCTTCCGTCAAAGTATTGTGGAGGAACAAGAACATGGAAGAAATGACATGGGAAGCAGAAGAGGAGATGAAGTCTAAATACCCTTACTTGTTGTTGATTCAAGATAACGAGGATGCCGGGGGACGCAAGACATATTAGAAGGTGAAATGGCTCTATGAGGTAAGTAGTAGCTTGAGAATACTCTTCCTTAATACAAAATAGTGATATATAGATAATGTACATCCATAATTCTTGGTATAGCCTTGTGAGACTATACGTTGGGTTTAACTGCTTGCAAATTTGGCTAGTATCCATTTTATAAGGGAAACTCGGCCAGATATTTCCATTGGAATCCACGATGAGTTAGGCTCCCAATAAACCCTTATATTCTAGGACGAATGTTCCTAAGGGGGAGAGGGTGTTACAACCCATATTCACGTACGTTGGTTCATGCCATAAGTTAGTCGACGTAAATCCGTGAAGAGGTATCTTTGAGATGATAATAAGTTAATCATAATGGTCTTAAATGATACAAGAGTGTATAAGGGTGATTAACAAGTATTAGAAGTTAAATGAATCAAGGATGTTGTAACCAGTATTTTTAGGTAAACCTAAGGGTGCTTAATATTCTCAAGAGGTCGTGTTTTAAGGTATTTGAATCATATAATATATGTATCATAAGTCTTGATGTAGAACGAGTTATGAAACAAAAATCGACAAAAGTTGTCGCAACTTATGTTCATAATTTTACTTAAACTTTAGGTCAAATATTACTAAGATTTTCTCCCAATTTCCTTGGAATTACAGGGTGATCTACCCGCCAAATTGATGATCTATGATTCTAGTTTCAAACTCATTAATTATTTTACCAATACGACATCGGAGTAGAGAGACATAACCATTGTTGTGGGATTGCACAGGCTGCTAAGTGACAAGTAGGTGTGTCAGCTACTTGATTAAATGAGAGCCCAAAAAGAGGCAATTTCGGGTCGGCCAAAAAGTCCATTTAAAGTCTTATCTCCTTCAATATAACCCTCATTATGTATCACAAATAACCAGACCTAAACCCCTGCAAACTTCCTCCCAAAAATTACCTACAAACCCTAATCGATTTTCTTTTCCTTTCAAGTTCTAATTGGGAGTAAAACCTAGAGTTTGAATAACCAAAATAAGGGCTGAGTTATCCAACAAGTAAGGTAAGTTTACTGCTCTCTTTAATCCATTTTTCTGCTGTAAATTCATGGTAATTTGTTCTATACTTGTAAGAACTCACGAGACGGTGATCTGAAGCCGTGAGTTCGAGTTATTCACTTGTAGCAGACTGTTTTGTGTTGCTGTTGGGCTATGTGTTTTACTACTGTTTTGTGGAGTTTTGGAGGAGGAAGGGTTTGGAGAAACACCATATAGATGTAGGGTGGTGGGCTGGTCGTTCATCGTAACATTTCTGGGTCATTTGACACTACTATCGTGGTCATTTTGTGTATGAAGAGATTGCATTGTGTTGGGCTGTTTCATGATTGTTTTGACTTGTGTAAAATCATATATATAGGGGAGGTGCTGTTCGTTTCATCGTAAAACATGTTGTGGTCGATACATAATAGTTACGACGCTTAAACGATAATGATAGCGTCGTTTCTCTTATTGTAGATTAAGTAGTCGTGACATTTGCATAACTTGAGGTTAGGCAGTATATATACAAGGTATGTAAGGCTATCCCTTTCCTTCTTTTGCACGACTCTGATTGTACATAATGCAATGAAAGAGCTTCCAAAGATACTCTACTCTTAGAAGCTAGCAGTACTTACATTGTTTCCCTTCTTAAGGAACAACTAATGTTGAGGTTACTTCTCTTATTCTTATGTTATCAATGTTGTTAGTACTTCCTGATTCTTATAAGATTCTTGATGAAGAGTTAGTCCTAATAACGTGTATGGAGAATATCAACCTTACGTCACTCCGAAAGATTCAGAATATGATTTCAATGAGTCCTGCTTGCATTATATATATGTATCTATTTTACTCTACCGAGTCGCGCTATAACCGGCCGGGTACGGAACCTATTGTGCAACCACTAATCAGTTAGGTTTTACCGAGCTCCACGTGGCCGGGCATGATTTTACCGAGCCTTATGATGGCCGGATATGTTTTACCAAGCCTATTATCGCCGGTACGTATCTACGTATCACACATTTCATGTCAGTTGCCCTCAGAGGTACCCAGATGTTACAGGTTGTATAATTTATATCCCTGTTTACATTAGTGTTCTTACTTATGCTTTCCTGCCTTACATACTCAGTACTTTATTCGTACTGACGGCTTTTTTATTTGTGGATACTGCATGTCGTGCTGTAGGTCCTGATAGACAGGTAGACGCAGTTGCCCCACTACAGTAGACTTCCCAGTTCAGCTATTATTGGCGAGATCCATTCCCCAGACTTGACGTGATCTTGGTAGCATTTTTGTTATAGACATTATGGGTATGTCGGGACATGTTCCGGCAATGTTGCAGCACTTATGCTCCTTTAGAGGCTCATAGACAGGTGTTCAACTCATGTATAGTTTGGTATGCTTTGTTGGCTAATTTTTGTTGTATAGTCTTTCATGGCAGCGTTGTAGCTCGTACCTTCTATGTAGTTTTTTCGCAGTCTTTTCATCTCATGTTATGTATGTTCATGCCATTATCTTTCATTGTTGATTGTTAATGATCCATATCTACCATTTATATTGATATCGTCGGCCCTTAAAGATAATAATAAGGAAGGTTAGATAATATATAGATTGGTGCTCGGCAAGTATGGCCCGAGTGCTAGTCATGATCCTCCAATTTGGGTCGTGACACTACAGCTGGGGCTCCGGGCTGAGCCCTGCCCCTACCTCGGCCTCGACCTATGCCCCTCGTAGGAGCTGCAATTGAAGGCTCTAGCTCCTGATCAGCTGAAGACGCAGTACGTGTTCTCGCCATCTATGAGTGAATAACAGTAGAAGAGTCCAATCAGTATTGAGAAAACAAAATCTCACGACACAGAAGAATATAAGTGAATTTTGTTCCTAAACTTCATAGCCTCTGGGAGATAAGTACAGACGTATCCGTACCGATCCCCCAGACTCTACTAAGCTCGTTCATAAATTGTGAGACCTAAGCAACCTAGTGCTCTGATACTAACTTGTCACGGCCTGAAATCCCCCACCTTCAGGATTGTGATGACGCCTAACATCCCACTTGCTAGGCAAGATGACGTTAAAGTATTATGAAGTAAATTCTTGTACATTACAGTAATTAATAATGAATAAGCTATAACGGATACGGAATATTATAACAACTTCATCATTTACTACTACCCGAATTTGGTGTCACAATTCACGAGTATTCTAGAATTTACTGCAAGTAATAGTCTGAAAGAAGTACAACTGTTTGAATGAAAGAAACAATAAAACAGAAAAGATAGACGGTGACTTCAAGGTCTGTGAACGCAGACAGATCTACCTTGAGTCTTCGGATAGCGGGTCGAACAGCTGAACTCTCGATCAACCCGAGACGGTACCAAAATCTGCACAGTAAGTGCAGAGTGCAGTATCAGTACAACCGACCCCATGTAAGTGTCGAGCCTAACCTCGACGAAGTAGTGACGAGGCTAAGACAAGACATCCATAATCAAATCTGTACAATTAAGTAGTGTATATACAAATAACAATAAAGAGCTAACAGGCACTATCGGGAGGGGGGGGGGGAGACATGCTGAGGGGAAGTATGAGATAAAGAACTACAACAGAAAGATAACGAGAATAGTAAATATGAACCAATAAGAATCAATAAACACAGTAAAGAAAAAGTGCACGGCATCACCCTTCGTGCTTTACTCTCATCCTCAACATGAAATTAACAGATACGACACGGCATCACCCTTCGCGATTAACTCTCATAACATGGCACAACATCACCCTTCATGCATAACACTCACAATATGACACGACATCACCCTTTGTGCATTAATACTCTCAACCTCACATAAAGTCAATAGAAATGGAACGACATCACCCTTCGTGCATTAACACTCTCCCTCACCAAAACAATGAAGAATGACAACAGGGAGATAGAAAACAATAAGAACAAATCTTACTTCAACGTTTGGTCCCCCAATACCAACCTCGACTTGAATCAACACTCAATCAATACCAAAGTCCGTAACATGATAAGAATGATCAACATCACAATTAACTAGTTTAAGCATGAATAATATGATCAAGAAAAACAACAATTACAAGAATAAGACCCACCTGCATGCTATAACCTGACCAAAGGTCAACACCCAGACCCACTTGGTCCAAACCCAAAATTCGGACAAAAACCCGATTACCCATTCACCCCGAGCCTGGTTATATAATTAGTTTTGGAACCCGACCTCAATTTGAGGTCTAAATCCCCAATTTATCAAATCCCTAGTTTCTACCCAAAAACCTCCAATTCCACCATGAAAACCTTAGATTTTAGGTTGAAATCTTAGGAAAAGTTGTGAAAGATCGAAAGAAATTAGTTTAAGATCACTTATCAATGATTTGGGAAAGAAAATTTCTTTCGAAAATCGCCTCTTGTGCTTCTAGATTTGAAAATTTGAGAAATGAACCAAAAATCTCGTCTAAGTCTTATTTCATCAGCTGTAGATGTCGCATTTTCGACCTGAGCTTCGCAAATGCGAAGGAACCATCGCAAATACAAAGTCTTTCATACTTTTGGATTTTTTGCAAATACGAACTCTGGATGACCGCAAATGCGACACAATCGTGGCAAATACGAAACTCTCAGATGTCGCAATTGCGATGCCTGATCTCGCAAATGCGAGATTAGAGGCCTACAACAAGAACTGAAGCGCACCAGCAAATTCTCTAAGTCCAAATTCACTATGTAGCCTATCTGAAACTCACCCGAGCCTTCGGGGCTCTAAACCAAAGGTGCACACTAGTCTAAAAATATCATATGAACTTGATGGTGCGATAAAATAGCCAAAATAATACCTAGAACTACGAATTGAGCACCAAATCAAATGAAATTTTCAAGAAAGCTTGAAATCTCTATTGTCACAACAGGACGTTCAAATCACGTCAAGTCAACTCCGTTTCTCACCAAATTTCACAGACAAGTCATAAATATGGTATTGGACCTATAACGGGTTCCAGAACCAAAATACGGACCAGTTATCTAAAAAGTCAAACTTTGGTCAACCATTTCAAATTCAATAAGCCTTTAACTTTTAAATTTCGACAAAGTCTGATATCTCGGGCTATGGACTTCTGAATTCGATTCATGGCATACATTCAAGTCCTAAATCACGATATGGATTCACGGGACCGTCAAAACACGAATCCGGGTCCGTTTTCCAAAAATATTGACCGAAGTCAACTCAAATAAAGTTTTTAGATAAATTTTTTTATTTTTATCAGTTTTTAACATAAGAGCTTTTCAAAAAAATGTCTGAACTGCAGACGCAAATCGAGGAAGCTAACTCATGATTTTTATCATTTTGGATCACAAAATTAGGTTTCAAAATACAAGATGACCTACCAGGTCATCATAAAAACTGAAGTGAAGAAATTGCAAATGCATACCATGAAATGGAGGGTAAAAGAAATCAATGATGAGAGAGAAGAAACAAAAAATAGTAGAACAGAAAGAGTTCTTCCCCTCTTATCTGCTATCTTACCAGTCAACACCAAAGTAATCACAAAAATTTGATTTGAGCCACTAGCTACCCAACGATCAGTATCGAGTAGATCCTATGTTGGAGTCATCACCTGTTAGAGAACGGATGCACAGTAGGAGACCTTTCAATTATTTGGTCCATCTCTATAAGAAAAGCTCCGTTCTCAAAATACCAATTTCAAACCCTAAGTTAAATGTCAAATTACTTCATGAAGAATACTAAGTAAAATAAATTACCTGCATAACTGAATGCAACACTTCAGGAAGCAAGAGTAACCACAAAAGACATTCTGAGACGGATATGGAAGTGTGAACAACAAAAGAAGAAAAATCAAAGAAAGAGGGGTGGAATGGAGCAAAGGTAAAATAAAAAGTAATTTGGATGCGTGCTTGTCAAGGAGAAGGATACTTTTTTTATATGTAATATATGAAATTACACCTAAATCACTGACCAATTTATCCAAAAGTGATTTTTAATTTCAAAAATAGCCCTGTTCGTACACCAAAGTCCCACTTTTATATAATATAATAGTAAAGTGTATATATATATACGTTAGATGGTGTGTGCCCGTGTATACGGGCATATGCCCGACATTGTTAGAAAATTTGAATAATTCATCACATATTTAATCTGATGTTATAGAAAAAATAAATTACAAAATATAATACACATCCGACGATTAGTCAAATACAAACCTAAAAACAAAGATTCATATAAACAATAAATTCATCTACTAAGGAAGTTGCCACTTTCACATGTTTACACACAACCCATGTCTATTGTTTACAGTATTTGTTTTGAATTTTTTTTATTGGCGAAGGACAACAGGGAGTCTTGTGCTTCAAGAACTTTTTTCAGCATCAACTAACATGTCAAAAATACTTCTTTTTCCTTCTGGCTATGACTCTGTAGTGGGCTTATTAACCTGCATGAGTAACGTGTGAAATTTCAAGTATTTTCACCACTAAACAAATATTATCAGAAATTTTCCAAAGTCTAGATCCTAAAATTTGTTATATCCAAGAGATATTCCTTAAAAAGAAGCGTAAGAGTCCCACTTATATGTGTAAATTTCCAGGAGGTCTATTTATTTCTACATAGGCAGGAACAATTGGGTTAATTAGTGTCCAATTACATAAGCTGCACCTGAATCTCCAATATGCCTAGGCTCAACACTCAAGTTTCATTAAGCTGTAGGATATCTAGATATCAACTCTTAAAACTGCTTGCAACTGCAAAAAACTATGAAATACCTTTACCATCAACATTAACCATTTATAGCTCTAAATATACCTCCTTGTATGCCTACACAACTTTAGAAGATCAAAAAAGAATAAATGTCTGTATGAAATACTATGAGATTTGTATGTACATAGAGAACTCTACATAAAAAATATTTAGAAAATGGGCTAAGGAGCTAAATGGACCGGTAGATAGAGAGACTCATAAAAGAATTATAGTTTTCTCATGCTAAAGCAGATTTATGCCAAGAGACATTTAGCAAAAAAATTTATCAAAGTACTCCAATTCATAACGCCACATGCTGAGATCAAACTGAGTTTATTGTTTTTGTTGTACTCCAACTCATAACGCCTAGGATTCTTTACCCAAGACTAATATCACTTTAGTCTGTCATACTCAATAAACTCATGATTGTGCGATTTACAGATTCCTAAGAGGACATGAAAATGATTGTTGCGAAACATGATACTCCAACCAAGTGAAGCGTATGAATGGTTGTAAATCCTCCATACCACCTAAAAGCATAACGAACGATATATTAGATATATACAAAATGGTGAAGGGAGCGGCATATTATAAATGAGTTGTTCAAGTACCTTATTTAACATTGTTATTGTTCTCGAAATTATCCTTCTCCCATCCTTCTTCCTTGCACTCTGAAGCTAATTTCAAACAGAAAAATCAGCACACCGTTGTAAAACAACATCAATACATGTGAAATATTTGTATGGATGTAGTTTCACCCACTTCAGAACTATCGAAAACTACGCAAATGGAAGGTTCTTCTGAGTAATATAGTGGCTATATAACTTTTAAAATTAGATGAACTGTATCTAAATTTATTCTCGAATCTTAATGTTCAAACTTTTCATTTCTCTTCAGTTCAAACTTTATCCGAGAACATGGAGAATCATTGGAACCTCAATGTTTTTCATTGGAACACTTCCATCTTTTTTTTCTGGTCTTGATCTCGTGGTTCGTGTTGACGGTAATTTTTTTCATATGATACTCCATACAAGAATCATCCTCGCTTGTTGAACTGTTGGTAATTGTTATTTGGCCAATCATCTTTAGTTTCTTTTTAATAGAGGAGAAAATAAACCAAACAGCGTCAAGGATAATACTTAATCATGATTTTACTTCCTCTCTTGGAAATAATTAGATGCACATAACAGTTAAGAACTCATTCAAAAATATTATAATTATATCTACACATACATAAATTTACTCTTTTCTTGTCGAAAGCCTCAGGGGGTAGTATGAGTTTTTTAAATTTTAAAAAAAAAAAAGAATTTGTATGACTCACACATGATGATCCACTTCATTGATCTGGCAAGCGCATTACATACCGTTCAATACCTCTTCCAAAATTTGAAAAAGCTAAAAAATAAATAATGAAACGAATAAAAGATGGAACATACCATCAAAAGAATAAATTTTATAATGCACTCAACTTCTCCTTCAGCACTTTCCATGTATATATATAATATATTCACACCTACATTCAGAAATTATGCAAACTTAGATTTGTACGGTAAAATATGAAATTTATTAGTAATGTCATAACCAGATAAGCATGACTTATAGTATATGACTGATTGTTTGCTTCATCAAATATCATTTTTCTTGCGATTGCAACATCATATGTATCTTTTGTTTTACTACCTTACTCTATCTTCCATTTTTATTTTACTTATAATGAATTTAGATACTATCAGTCATTAAACTGAAAGTTGCTAAATAAAGTGTCGATGGAATAACGAGCACCGAAGAAGAATAAGACAAAATCTAACAAGCCAGAGAAAGTAAACTTGATCTCTACTCTCTCAATCTCCTAATAGTGCATAGCAGAAGAATAGATCTATATTCCCATCTAAGACCGTTATCCATTCTACCATTCTAAAGCCCCAACTAGGATAATACCACGCTACCACCCCAAAGCCCCAGGTAGCTTAAGGAGGAGGAGGAGGAGGATAACTCAACTTTGACTTAAAAGATAATGAAAAATATTTTCAAAACAATTTTGTTGGATTCATGTGCTCCAAAAATTTTCAATAGTTATCTCGTGCTAAATATCTCAATAGTTAAATTTAAACACACTTAGTAAATATTGCAAATATTGAGGCCTAAGAGCTCCAAAAATAAATCTTCATACGGCCAGAATGGGCATGCCCTTCTGGTGACTAATCGAGGTTGGATCATGATAGACCACGATTCGACCCCATATTGTACCGAGTCTCAATATGAAGTTAGATTGTTGAACCCTTAATTGGAGGGCCGAACAAGGATGACGATCAATCAATATCGAGACCGAGCTGAACGGAGATCGAAGGGGGTTTACCTGGTCGAGTAACGGTAAGCCGAAATATCCTAGATCGAGCGAGGATCTCGGCGGGAATCTCGGCACATATCAAGTCGAGGACGGATAATTAGCCAATCATGAGATTTCTTATTGTATTTAGTATTATACCATAAGTAGAACTCATCTGCTCTATAAAGGGGGTTCAAATTATTTTGTAATGATCAGATTAACATTGTAAAAAGCAATATATTACGTTTTCTCTCTTAAAGATTTCATACTTTGTTGCTCAGTTTATACGTTCCAATAGAATACTCATTTGGTTCGAGGGAGATGTAGCTCGAGGACCAAAGCTGCGATTATATTGGTTTGCTTTATTTCTTTTATAGTCAATTCCTGATTTCAATTTTCATATTTTTCAGTTTGTGCCAAGTGAAATCACTTATCCTTAAAACCATTTATAAATTTAATTGTTATCCAATTTTAAGGTAAACATTTTGGCACCCACTGTGGAGCTGAGGATAATAGTTATTGCCTGGTACTAGTTTTCGTACCACATACTACTTTACACTTGTTCATGTAAGCGTTTTTTATTTCAGGATCAACATGTCGAATTCTCAAGCAGTATCCACACCAATCGACAATGGCCTCGGTTTCCACAGAAAATGCCAACATAGCCACCCTAGGGAATGAAGTACCTCTAGTTGACCTCAATAGAGTTCCGATCGTAGACCCCATTGACGTCAGTTCCCATATAGCCATTAATGCAAATCTGGTCGTCGACCTTGAAAATAGCATCCGTAGAGACGTTCGATCAGCCGGTCAGAAAGCACATGGCGTCGAAGAAGGTGAGATGAGCCTTTGAATGATATTCGAGATGTTTCAGTCTCAACAAGCCGTAATAACACAACTCCAAAACCAGAACCTTGCACCAAGCAGGATTGAGCCCAGATCGTCACAGGAAGTGGTTCATAGGACTAAATCGGTGCCGAGAAGGTCAAACGGAAATGAATCAAGCGCCAATCCCACTATCATAAAGATGCTCAAGGAGCTAACAAAGCGGGTTGAATTAGGAGAGAAGAAAATCGAAGCCAATGACAAGAAGGTAGAAACATACAACTCCGGAGTTGATCAAATTTCGGGGACACCAATGATTTTGAAGGGTTTGGATTCATAAAAGTTTGTGCAAAAGCCTTTCCCCTCGAGCGCGGCTCCTAAACCCATTCCAAAGAAATTCCGCATGCCGAAAATCCCCAAGTATAATGGAACTACTGACCCCTATGAGCGTGTTACTTCTTACATATGCGCAATTAAGGGGAACGATCTATAGGACGATAAGATCGAGTTTGTATTGCTGAAGAAATTCAGGGAGGCCCTATCAAAGGGAGAAATATATGGTACCATAATCTGCCACCCAACTCCACCGATTCTTTTTCCATGCTCGCATATTCCTTCGTTAAAGCAAACGTCGGAGCCATAAAGGTCGAGACCAGGAAGTCGGGCCTCTTCAAAGTGAAGCAGAAAGATAACGAGATGCTTAGAGAGTTTATGTCTCCGTTCCAGATGGAGCGCATGGAACTACCATCGGTTTCCGATAATTGGGTTGTTCAGGTCTTCGCCCAAGGATTAGACGTACGATGCTCGGTGGCCTCACAATAGTTGAAACGAAACTTGATCGAATAGGGTCGAAGACGACCAATTGGAAACTCCTTCCGGGTCCGTTCATCCTATCAGGCCCATCGACAGAGTTAAAAAGGATATTAATCGGGAGCCACGGTCAAATAGAGATCGTTACCATCCATACGGTAGGGATCTGAGAAACAACGGGCCTAGACGCAACTCCGTCCGAGGTGATGGAAGAAATGGTCGAGGTCAGAGCTCTCGGGGGCTCATGATCAAGACTGGTTTCGATAGGAATGTCGAGATGAAAGAAGCACCTCGGCTATTGGAATACAACTTCAACGTTGATTCGTCAGCCATCGGGCGTATCAAAGACACTAGATAGCCTCAACCTTTGCAGACTTGTCACGAACCAAACCGATGGGCCGCGACGGGCACCCGATACCTTACTCGACTGAGTACCAATGTAACGTATCTTTCTTATTACATCATCATATACACGTGACATACGGGCCTAATAGGCCAACATAATCATTTACAAACTCAAAACATAGGCTGACAAGGCCGTAGAATCTTTCACGTATACGACATATGTCTACAAGCCTCTAAGAGTACATAAATGTCATAAAGGTCGGGATAGAGTCCCGCCATACCAAACAATACCCGTCTAAATCATACTAACCAAACAAGCGACTCCGAAGGAAATGAAGCGCACCAACATCTTCTGCTGAGTTGATAGCCTACTTGGAGGGCTCTCGACCTGTCTATCGGGACCTGTAGGCATGAAACGCAGCGTCCCCAAGTAAAAGGGACGTCAGTACGAATAATGTATTGAGTATGTAAGGCACATAATGTACATAAGAGACATGAAAGAAATATAGCGTACATGACTCAACCTGTAAGTCTGAATAACTTTGTAAATCATAAACCACTTTTAGCATCATGCATATGTGTATGAATGTCATGTCGTGCATAGGTATATGTTTCATAACACCATCATCCTCTGAGGGCATCCCATCATATCATATCAGCCACTGTGGGCAAAACATCATCGTATACCAGCTGATCAGGTGGTGGTGCGTATATAACGCCATAACCTTTCCCATATCCCATATGCATATATAAACATACATATATGAGTATATAACTCTGCTTGAATATAAATAAATATATACGTGTATATAACGTCGTTTGAATCATATTTCAGCCACTGTGGGCAACATCATCATCATATACCAGCTGATCAGGTGGTGGTGCGTATATAACGCCATAACCTTTTTCCCATATCCCATATACATATATTTACATATATACACGTATATAATACCATCTGGTCATGGGTCAATGCATATGAATGCAATGCATGAAAAGTACGTTAATAAAATCTTTCGGAGCTTCATAGGACATTTTGTCTTTGAGTAATATCATAAAGTAAACTCTTTTCAACTTTCATATTTTTCTGAGACTCATGAACAGATGATAAAATATTATTACACGTGGAAATTCAAGAACATAGATATCTCTAATACTTCTATGAATAGAGTCATTTATGGAATTTGTACATTTGCACGTTTCGTTCGTATCGCATAGATCATGCCAAAAGAAAGAAGAGATATCCTTAACATACCTGGAATAGGAACAATCCCTTATAATTATCCCGTTGGAAATATTCGTGGATTGAATTTAGAACCCAAAAATTGGATTTAAGCTTCTCCGTTTTGAAATTGAGGAACGAAATCTTGCTTTGATTTGTTGAACTTTGGACGAAATTGCTTCAAATGAATCTTTTGTTTTAAAATGAAATGCTTCTGCTTCAACGTCCTTGGCTTTAGGCCAAAGGCAGATTGTGGTTTTAGCCTTTACAAGGAATTCCTACTAAATCTCATGGATAGGATTTACAAATCTTATCAAGACTTTAACTTAATTCATGATTTGGTTATTACATAGTAGCCATCTGGCAAAGTGACCAAGAGTCATCCTTTGCCATTGCGGCTTTATGCCACGTGGAAGGGTGGGCGAAGATTATTAATCTTTACCCACTTATTAGTTAACTGGGTAATGTCCCGTTATCCGATAATTAATTAATTACCCGAATAATTTAAAAATTATCCTGAATTACTCAAAATTCTACTTATTTTTAATATACTTTATACATCGTACTATCGTGGTCCTTGCATGGTACTAGTCTATAATTATCGAGTATTATCGCTCGACCCGTATTTTATCCCAAAATGCCAAACTTGGACAAAATTCATTTTCTTTGACTTGCTCGCCCTTTCACCTTCATGAATTTATTAATCGCTTGTGAAATACCATAATCCTTATAATCTCCAAATAATCCTTTACTTGGACTGATGTCAATTACCTTACGACAAATTTAACGTACATTACTACAGGGTGAAACATCTTCGTAACTTATTACTACGAAGCGTAACATCACCGTAATGTAGTACTACAGGGTGACATTGTCGTAATATAATACTGCGGGATGTAATATTGATGTAATATTGCAGGGTGTAACAAGACTGACCCGGCCCAGAGAAACCATAATCAAATGTGCAAGTACCATGGCACCCATGGCCATAGAACAGAAGATTGCAGACAACTGAGGGAAGAGGTAGCTCGGTTATTCATGAAGGGGCATCTTCGAGAATTCTTGAGTGATCAGGCTAAGAACCTCTTCAGAAACAGGGATTCAAACAGATAGAATGAACAAGAGGAGCCACAACATGTAATCCACATGATTGTTGGAGGGGTCATATTCCACAGGGACCCATATTCAAGCGCACCAAGGTGTCGATCACGAGGAAAAGCAAACTCGGGATTATGTACCGAAAGGGACCTTGTCTTTCAATGACGAGGATGAAGAGGGGATCTCACAACCCCACAATGATGCACTGGTAATATCTGTTCTTATGAATGAAACCAAAGTTAAACGTGTTTTGATTGATCCAGGTAGCTCGGCCAGCATTATCCGATCGAGAGTCGTTGAACAGCTCGGCCTACAAGATCAAGTTGTGCCCGCAGCCTGAGTACTTAACAGCTTTAACATGGCATCTGAGACCACCAAAGGCGAAATAACTTTGTCGGTTAACGTGGCTGGGACCATTCAAGAAATGAAGTTTCAAGTGATCGAGAGTGACATGAGGTATAACGCCCTGTTCGGAAGACCATGGATCCATAACATGAGGGCAGTACCCTCGACCCTTCACCAGGTTTTGAAGTTTCCAACATCAGAGGGAGTTAAAATGCTCTACGGGGAGTAGCCCGCCGCAAAAGAAATGTTCGCAGTCGATAAAGTAATACTGGTATCGGCACTCTTTACAAAAAGATCGAATCCAAAGGGAAAATAGGAGGCCAAATAGCAACCACGGACACCGGCCTTGATCCAATTTGAGAAGCAAGAGATTAACGAGGATGATGACTACTAGATCCCTCGATCCTTCATAATTCCCGATGACTCTGATGCCACCAAGTCAACTGTCGAAGAGCTGGAACAAATTACGCTGACCGAGCATCAGCCCGAACGAAAGGTATACCTAGGCACGGGGCTAACCCCCAAGCTCAGGAAAAAACTTATTCATTTTCTTAAGGCTAACATGAATTTTCTTTCTTGGTCCCACCTCGATATGACAGGGATCCCACCAGAAATTACTGCTCACAAACTAAACCTGGACCCGAAATTACACCTGGTGAAGCAAAAAAGAAGGCCCCAGTCCGAGGTCAAACACTCCTTCATAAAGGATGAGGTAACCAAACTTATCAAAATAGGATCAATTCGGGAAGTAAAGTATCCCGAATGGTTAGCAAACGTAATGGTGGTCCCTAAGAAGGGGAATAAGCTTAGAATGTGTGTAGATTACAAAGACCTGAATAAAGCATGACCTAAGGATTCTTTTCCTTTGCCTAATATCGATCGTATGATCGATGCCACGGCTGGCCACGAGATTGTTAGTTTTCTCTATGCCTACTCGGGGTACAACAAAATACAGATGAACCCGGAAGATCATGAAAAGACCTCGTTTATCACTAAGTATGACACCTACTGTTATAATGTAATGCCATTCGGACTAAAAATGTTGGTGCAACTTATCAACGCCTAGTAAACCAAATGTTCGAAGAACAAATAGGAAAATCAATGGAAGTTTATATTGACGACATGCTAGTTAAGTCCCTACGAGCAGAGGACCATTTGAAGCATTTGCAGAGAACCTTCGACATACTGAAGAAGTACAACATGAAGTTCAACCCAGAAAAGTGTGCATTCGGGATCAGCTCCGGCAAGTTTCTTGGCTTCATGGTATCAAATCGAGGGATCGAGATCAACCCCGATAAAATCAAAGCTACCAAGGACATCATAGTACTAGATAATGTCAAGGTTGTGCAGCGACTAACAGGGTGCATAGCCTCCTTGTATTGATTTATTTCAAGGTCATCAGACAAAAGTCACCGATTCTTATCGTTACTAAATAATAAGAATAACTTCGCGTGGACTCCGGAATGCCAACAAGCCTAGGAGGAACTAAAGTGGTACTTATCGAGCCCTCCACTGCTTCACACCTCCGAAAGTGGATGAGTAGCTTTACTTGTATCTGTTCGTCTCGGAGATATCAGTAAGTGGAGTCTTGGTCCAAGATGAACAAGATACGCAACTCCCTGTCTATGTTAGTCGGACCTTAGGTGAGGCTGAAACTAGATATCCACACTTAGAAAATTTAGTGATTTCTTTAATAAGCGCCTCTAGGAAACTAAAACCATATTTTCAGTGCCATCCAAAATGTGTTGTAACAACTTATCCACTTCAAAATATTTTGCATAAGCCCTAACTTTCGGGCCGGTTGGCCAAATAGGCCTTAGAAATCAGCGGGTACGATATTGAATATCGACCCCGAATGGCCATCAAGTCTCAAATCATGGCAGACTCTATGGCCGACTTCACGACGGCCCTCGTACCCGAAGTCGAAAGAGAATTGTTAGTAAAATCGGGTACATCTTCGGGAATTTGGACCCTCTTTACAGACGATTCTTCAAACCTAAAAGGATCCGGACTCAGTATTGTGCTAAACCCTCCCAATGGTAACGTAGTTAGGCAATCTATCAAAACTACGAAATTCACTAACAATGAGGCCGAATATTAGGCCACGATTGGAAGGCTCGAACTAGCCTGAAGTTTGGGGGCGGAGGTGATCGAAGCTAAATGTGAGTCCCTCCTTATTGTGAACCAGGTCAACGGGACTTTCGAAGTTCGAGAAGACTGAATGCAGAGGTACTTGGATAAGCTACAAATGACTCTGAAACAGTTCAAGGAATTGACCTTGCAACATGTGGCTCGGGATCAGAACAATGAGGTTGATGCTCTCGCAAATTTGGGGTCATCGGTCGAAGATGACGAACTCAATTCAGGGGTTGTCATACAACTCATGAGATCGATGATCGAGGAAGTCCATCCCGAGATAAAATCCACGAGTTTGACCTGTGATTGGAGAAAACAATATGTAGATTATTTAAAAAGAGCAAAACTCCCATCATATCCAAAGGAGTCGAGGGCTTTACACGCAAAGGAAGAACGGTTCACCTTGTCCGAAGACGAAACGTCGTTTAGGGGGGTGTTCAATGGTCCGTTAGCAATATGTCTGGGACTGGGAGATACCGAATACGTCCAAGGGAAATCCACGAGGGCACTTGCGGAAATCATTCTGGTGCTGAATCATTGGTCCATAAAGTGATCAGAGCTGGATATTATTGGATCAACATGGGGAAAGATGCAAAGGAATTCGTTCAAAAATGCAACAAATGCCAACAGCATGCGCCAATGATTCACCAACCCAGTGAGCAGCTCCATTCAGTCTTGTCCCCATGGTCGTTCATGAAATGAGGAATGGACATCGGCCCCAAGTAAAGCTCAGTTTATTTTATTTATGACTGATTATTTTTCTAAGTGGGTTAAAGCACATGCTTTCCAAAAAAGTCAGAGAAAAGGAAGTCATAGACTTCATTTGGTACCACATCATATGTCGATTCTGGATGCCCTCCGAGATTGTATGTGATAATGGGAAATAATTCATCGGCAGCAAAATGACTAAATTTCTCGAGGATCACAAGATCAAAAGGATCCTATCAACACCTTATCGTCCCAGTGGGAACGAACAAGCCGAATCGAACAACAAAACCATCATTCAGAATCTTAAGAAGAGATTGCCGACGCCCAAAGGAAGTGGAGAGAGATACTTCCCGAGGTTCTTTGGGCATACCGCACAATGTCGAAGTCTAGTACCGGAGCAACACCGTTCTCGTTAGTTTATGGCACCGAAGCTCTAATCCCTGTCGAGGTTGGAGAATCTAGCATCAGGTTCTGATATGCAATAGAAGAGTCAAATAACGAGGACATGAATACGAGCCTAGAGTTGTTAGATGAAAGACGCGAAGCCGCCCTCCTCCGATTGGCCGCCCAAAAACAGCGGATCGAAAGGTACTACAATCGATTAGCCAATCTTCGACATTTTAACATCGGGGACTTGGTGCTAAAAAAAGTCACCCTCAACACCCGAAATTCGAATGAAAGAAAACTGGGTCCGAACTGGGAAGGACCATACCAAATTCTCAAAGTCTCCAGAAAAGGATCCTACAAGCTCGTCACAATGAACGGCGAACAACTATCGAGAAATTGGAACATATCACACCTAAAACGATACTACTTCTAAGGTACAGCCCCCCTTCCATTTTCGTTTCTATTTTAATCTAACACTTTGTTACACCCTATAGTTTCGTATGTGAAAGTACGTCGTAACTCAATTGACATAAGCTCTTAAATGAGATCATCTTCGAAAGTACAAAAAGTAAGTTAATCATATTACCATGGAGGTTGCAAATATTTAATATCATGGACTGCCAGTACCAAGAGGGGTGGAGGGATGAGAAGCTAAACAAATTGAAGAAAATAAGTTTCGTCGAAAGTCGACAAGTTGGGAATATTATAACATGTACTTTTGGGGTGAGACTAGGGTGCTCAAAATGATAAGGATGTGATGTTATGATTTATTTTTGTCTTATGATAGTTGTGGTTATGTTTTGAAGTCAAGTGAGTTGTGGAACAAAAGTTGGCATAGATCATCACAAGTTACATTCATAACTATGCTGAAATTTAGGTCAAATATAGCTGAGATTTTCTCCCGATATACTTGGAATTAAGGTATGATATACCTACAAAATTGAATATCTACAATTATATTTTCTAACTCATTAAACCGTTCATGGATACGACATAGGAGTAGAGAGATATTTGCAGTTTCGCGAGATTGCGCAAACATCATAAGTGACAAGTAGGTGTGTCACTAAAGCTTTTTAAGCAATACATTTCGTGTGTTATGAGGTCTTATTTGGATATATTATATAAAAAATTGAAGATCTTGGAATGTAGTTTCCAACTCTCTTAACTTTTCATTCATACGATATCCGGATAAAAAGATATAAGCATCTAAAGATGGGTCAATGAGAGGGTGCCAAGCTAACACCTCTTTGACTTTTCTAAATTTGATATATAATCCCTATGTCATTTTTTTCTGTTCATTTATCCATGGAAAACAACCAGAAAACACCCTTAAACTTATCTTAAGCTCTCTTCAAGAGTTTCAAAGAGGATTAACATCCGGTGTACGAAATCGAGAAGCGATAACACTAGAACAATCTATGCGACGTAAGTATCGCTATATCGCCTCTCTTTTTCTTTGTAGTTGGAGTTCTGGAAGGTACTTCATAGTTAATAAAATATATAATTTCTGTGTTTAAGCTTTAAATAACAAGGAATGCTGATAAATTTATTTTCTAATAGTTAGAACTCACAGGACGGTGATCGGAAGTCGTGAGTTCGAGTTATTCGATTTGTATTGGACTGTTTTATGGGCTGTTTCGTGTTGCTTTTGGGCTGTATATTTTTATTATGTTTATGGAGTTTTGAAGGATAAAATATGTGGAGAAACAACACATAATTATGGAATGGTTGGCTGGTTATTCGTCGTTACATTTTTAGGTTGTTTGACACTACTTTTGTTGTCGTTTTATGTGTGAAGTGATTGGGGTGTGTGGGTTGTTTTGTGATATACTGTGGTGGAGATAAGGTTGGGAAATAACGAATACATGTTGTTATTATTTTTTTCTTGGTGTTTTTGTTATATGGTATTGGAGGAGGGCCTTGTTACAGGGGAGATGCTGCCCAAATTTACATAAACGAGCTACTAGTTTAAGTTGTGAACTTAGCCTTTACTCAGCAGTGATTTTGAATCTCCTCATGCTGTGTTAGATTGAGTTGAGTATTTTTGAAGAATTTCTTGGAAGGTATTAAGGACTCAATGGAGTCAAGTTATGTTAAAGCTATCCCTTCTTTCTTTTGGCATGATCTATACGATACAAATGAGACTAGCAAATGCGCAATTTTCATAAATGACTCTATTC
The DNA here is from genome assembly GCA_005239525.1 of Nicotiana knightiana. Taxonomy (NCBI): domain Eukaryota; kingdom Viridiplantae; phylum Streptophyta; class Magnoliopsida; order Solanales; family Solanaceae; genus Nicotiana; species Nicotiana knightiana. The sequence goes on along the minus strand of ML386448.1, from coordinate 154,667 downwards.
ATAGAAATGCTAGAGATGCTTATGTTCTTGATTATCAATGTGTCATATTATTCTATCATCTGTTCATGGGTCTCAGAAAATACGTAAGTTTATAAAGTAAACTTCATAATATTAATCAAAGGCATAATGGTCTTATGACATTCTGAGAAATTTTATTAACGTACTTCTCATGCTTCTCATGCATTGCATTCATTTACATTGACCCATGAGCATATGGAGTTATATATGCATATATATGCATATATATATGTATATTGTATTTATATATGATATATGAGAAAAGGTTATGGCGTTATATACGCACCACCGCCTATCAGCTGGTATACGTTGATGATTTGCCCACAGTGGCCGAAATGATATGATGGGATGCCCTCAGAGGCTTGATGATGTTATGAACGCATATACTCGTGCATGGTATGACATTTATAAGCATATGCATGATATTATAATATGGTCGAAATGATTTGATGGGATGCCCTCAGAGGCTTGATGATGTTATTAATGCATATATTCATGCATGGTATAACATTTATACGCATATGCATGATATTATAATATTAAATGATTCCCAGAACTATTCAGATATACATGTTGAGTCTTTTACGCGATGTTTATCTCATGTCTATTGTTTACTGATTTTCATTCTTACATACTCGATACATTATTTGTACCGACGTCCCTTTTTCTTGGGGACGTTGTGTTTTATGCCTGCAAGTATCGATAGACAGGTTGAGAGTCCTCCAAGTAGGCCATCAGCTCAGCGGAAGGTGTTGGTGCGCTCCATTTTCTCTGGAGTTGCTTATTTGGTCAGTATAATTAGGACATGTATTGATTGGTATGGCGGGCCCAGTCTCGACCTTTATGATACTTATGTACTCTTAGAGGCTTGTAGACAAATGTCATGTATATGGATACTTGTATGGCCTCGTCGGCCTATGTTTTGAGTTTACAAATGATTATGTTTATTCTACTTATCTCACGACAGCCTCTCCGGCTCATTTACCAATTTACCAATGATAGTAGATAAGAAAGATATGGTACGTTGGTACTCAGTTGAGTAAGGTACCGGGTGCCCGTCGCGGCCCATCGGTTTGGGTCGTGACACAATTACAGGTGTTCGACCAGAAACAACGATGGATTCTTTTACACGAAGTCTTTAGGCCTAAAAGCATGCGTTGCACTCTTTTTCCTTTAGACCAGTTTTGTCCCAAATGGGTTTTCCGGCGAGGCTTTTAATGAGGCAACCATTGATCGTGCTAACTTAGAACAATTAATTAGTATCTGAGGCTTCTTTGCAATCAACCTCGAATACTGGGTGGCGTTGCCCACGATTGTCAACTTTGTTGCGAGGAAATTACTTCATAACAGCAGGGCCTCGATAGGAAAAATTTGTAAGGGCCAAACGGTCAAATGAACCGTGCCCGCATAGGTTTCTCGAACCCTGACACAAAACATGTACGCATGTATAATCATTTTTCATAAAGAGAAGTATTTTTCCTTACCCAATATCTAATTCCTTAGAAAAGCTTTTCTATTTTACAATTCCAAACTTTCGATTTATTATGGAAAGGGGCTTAATGGCTGATCATAATCAGAGTTCGGATATTCACCCCGACACTTGAGGACTACCTTCCAAAAACTAAATTCAAACAAGATCGAATTATCGAAACATCTAGGCCATAAGACCTTTTAGGCACCCCCCAAATTTTAAAGGCCACAGTCACCCCACTGAGGGACTATTACTTCGGGCAAGCTCGAAGTAAAATGGGAAAATAAGCCCATTGGCAGATTCCATACTAAGAGTTTATGGCTGAATTAACACGGTTCGTAGACGTGTGAATTCCGTAACAAAATAGGCCTTCGAATTCTTTCATAACGGTTAAAAAGGCTACTCCCGGCAAAATCGTAAAAGGCTTCGATAATATCAAGCCTCGAAAACTAAAAATAAAAACAAAGTTGTTCGAACTCTTGAATGATTCCTTATTATTCCATGCTAAGACATTCCAAGTTTGTAAACACGAGTGATAAAACCGTTTTCAAGACGAGAAGGGGACAAATCCTTACTTATATAAACAATCTTTTTACAAAGGCCAGATCGGTCTGATACAAAAAATACAAAATCCTAAGGGTTGCTTTTACTTCAAGTTCGAGAGATAATTCTCAACTAAAAAACCTAAGGGTTATCTTACTTTGAGTTCGAGCAAGCACTCGCTCGATCATGAAGCCTAAAGGCTATTTAATTCGATTTCAAACAAATCGAATACGATTTAGCTATAAGATATTTTGACTTATGCAAAAAGGAAAGTTTTATATATACTTCGGAAAATAGTTACAAAGGAAAAAAGGCCTGATGAAAGTTCTTTACAATGGCCCGGAAACGGCCCTAGAAAAAAGTACAAAAGAGAAGAACAAAAAATACTATGTCCTACGAGGCTTGGTATTTATCAGAAGCGGCATCCCCGTCTTCAAGATCTTCTTCTTCAAATTCATAGGAGTCATCTTCGGGGAAGGCCAGCTTCCGAGCCCGATTTTCTTCTGCTCGGGCATTGTCAATCACGGCCACAATATTGAAATCTTGGGCTTGAGCATCCTCGAGGGCCTCCCTCCGAATTTAGCCTCCTCGAGTTTTCATCAGCCTGGATGCCGGCCTTGACCACTTCAAATTTAGCCTCCTCGAGTTTTCTGGCGGCCGAATCCAGCTGAGACTGGAGCTCTTTGATCTTCTCAGTCGGCATCGAGTTCTTCTCTTTCTCAGCTCGAAGCTGAGTCTTAGTTGATTCCAACTGAGCCTAGATAGTCTCTTTCATCGCAGCCAAGACATTCATGCTCCCTTTGAAAATCTTGGCCTCGGCTCGTACATCATCTACTTATTTGTTGAGATGGTCGATCTGCTCGAGCCTCTGTCGGATATTCATAATGGGGTTCATTAGTTGTTATCTCTAACTCGGCATCACTATCATAGATCATTCAAAATACTTTTTCGGCCATGTCAGTATGTTCGTCCCGAGTTGTAACCAGATCAGCCTGAAGTATTTCACTATGGAGCCAATAAGTGTCGCTCTTCTCAGTAAGGCTCCGAATTTTGGCCTTATGCTCCTCTTGGGCCCTGGCATACTGAAGCCTACAAAAGAAAAAGAAAACGTGTTAACAATAATCTACAAGTACAAAGGTTGCCTGATTTAGTACGTGTTGGGCCTCGTTGAAAAATCAAGCGGCCCCCATGGTATTCATCATCGCCTGGTCCTCTTCGGTCACTAGGCCCCTCAGATAACTGGCGACCCCGACTGGGGGGAGAAAATTTGAGCATCTTCGGGGACAGTCAACACCAGATTCTGTTTGCGGTCTGGTTGGCACTCAGAGCTGGAAATTGATCTACCAGCTTCAAATTTGATGGAGACCCAGTTGTCCCCGGCGATTGTACCTTCCTCGCCATCGATAGATCGCCAAAAACAGTAATATCCTCAGAGGTGGTTGCGTCGAGCCCGTCACAGAATCCATGGAGATCCGCCCACTGACCATCCAACATATTAGCCTCTCGAATCATGGCATCAGAAATCTAGGGAGAGTATGAAATATCGACTACCCTAGGCTCGACCCCAGGAACCTCTTTCGTTGATTGGGGAGTTTTTCTTCGAGATTCTATTTCCCCCGTCTTTGTTGGGGACGGGGTGGCTTCTGGCTCAGGAACCTCGGTCGAAGCTCCTTTGCTAATTGCCTCCGGTTCGGAGAGAACTTCTGTGCCGAAATGGTAACCCTCGGAGGAGTCACCAGTCCAGTTTCTTCTTCTTCTTGTTCTTCCTCTTTGGACTCGTCCATTAGCCGGCGGACTGATTCCAAAGATAAGGAAATAATGTTTCCCTTAGGCTTGTGAGGCTTCCTCATCAGCTTCTTCTTTTTCGAGCCCAACATACTTGGGGCCCTTTTTGTTGTTTCTCCTTAGCCGGCTTCGGAGCTGATGGGTGAGGGAGGGTTTTCATCGCCGGAAGGAGGTCTCATCGGGACATCTTTCCCCTGACCTTCAGAGAAAAGGAAGAAAGTTAGTTTGGAAAATATTAAAGTGACAAATGAATAGAGAGCAGAAGCTTACCGTGGTTGCGAGCCTCCCACCGACCCTTGGAAAGCTCCATCCAAGCACGTTCGAAGTAGGGCCTCTGAAATACTAGACTCTCGACCCATCTTTTTAACTCCAGAACCGGGTCCGGAATCTGGACCACAACTGCAATAACAATGTAAAAATAAGCAACGGTTGGAGAAAGTAAGAATGGAAAAACGATCACTCAAGGCAAAAACTCTTACGTTTAAAATTATACCTCTCCGGAAACGGCATATCTTCAGCAGGGATCAGGTCTGATGTCCTTATTCGGACAAACCTACCCATCCAGCCTTGATCGTGGGTCTCATCAAGACTGGAGAATGGGTATTTGCTGGCCCGACGAGAGAGCTTAATTAGTCCTCGACAGAACGGGGGACTGTAGAGGTACATGAGATGATCGAGGGTAAAAGAGCATCCCTTGATCTTGCTGGTAAAGAAGTGGAGAAGGATGAGGATTCTCCTGAACGATGAGTGAATCTGGCCTAGGGTAACATTGTACCTTTTGCATAAGGCGACTATTACAGGGTCCAGGGGGCTAAACGTAAAGGGGTAAGTGTAAAAACTTAGAAACCTCTCTACGTATGTGGTGATCGATTCCTCGGGAGAGGGAACAACCACGTCCTTATTTACCCAGTTGCACTCCTCTTTAAACTTATCGAGGAGGCTCTCTGTGATGGTACACATGTACCTTGACATCGGTTCACAATGTTCATGCACCAATGGGGTCTTCTCTATCTTGAAGTCGGCAACCGTCGGGCACCCCGTCGAAACGTTTTCCTCAGGATGGGACTCCGCTGCAGCTGCATCACCGGCAGAGCATGATGAAGAAGGAGACTCCTTTTGTGGCACGGGTTTGAAAGTTTTAGCCATTTGTGGAAAGTAGAAAGCGAAGAAATTAACTAAGGTTCAGGAAAATTATGTATGAGAATTAGGAAGCAAGAATTCTTTGAGAGAAAAAGCAGGGAAGGTGGTGGTTGTAAAGGTTTGAATGAAGAAAGATTTAGAGTTTTATAGGTTGAAGGCGACGGTTCAGAGTCGAGTAGTGGCTGACCAGCGCCTGATAGACATTTAATGCCTTGGTAACTGGACCAACAGGATGTTTCGTTGCTTGTGTCACAATCGAGCTAGTCAATGACATCATCAATCAAAAAGATGAAGTTCGATAATTCATGTTGTTTCTCATCATCTTATTTCTGAGAAACGAGGGGACTATCTGCATACGGTCAGAATGGGCCTGCCCTTCTAGTGACTAATCGAGGTTGGATAATGATAGACCACGATTCAACCCCATATTGTATCGAGCCTCAATATGAAGTTAGGTTGTTGAACTCTTAATTCTAGGGTCGGACAAAGATGACGATTAGTCAAGATCGAGATCGAGTGGAACGGAGGTCGAAGAGACTTTACCTTGTCGAGCAAAGGTAAGCCGAAATATCTGAGATCGAGCGATGATCTCGGCGGGAATCTCAGTGCATATCAAGTATACCAGATAATGAGCCAATTGTCACAAATCCAATTCCACTATTCGTGATGGCACCTAACCCAATCCGCTAGGTAAGCTAACAAGTAACTGTCCAATCCCAATGATATTAACAAGACAAATGAATGATAGTAATTTACTGAATTTTATACATTTTCCAAAGATTGTTAGTACAAATCATGAGCTTCTAGGAATAGAGTTTACAAAGATGAAATGAAATAAATACACCGTTTGTTTGAAAAGTGCATAAACAGAGTTTTATACGTCTAAATCTACCACGAACAAGGGGCAGCTACAATTGGGACGCAGGTACATCTTCCATCAAGCTCCCATCGAACACAGCAACATCAACAACCAACATCTGCACACAAGGTACAGAATTGTAGTATGAGTACAACCAATCACATGTACTCAATAAGTAACAGAACTAACCTTAGGTTGAAATCGGTGACGAGCTAACACAAGGTCGGGTTCAATACCAAAATCCCACAATAGTTCATGACAGCATAAATACAAGTATAAAAGAGGTATCTCAGAATAAAAATGCTCGGCTCGTTCACAGTTCAAGAAAATGGTCATGCTTTTTAAGTATCTCAGTGAAAACCCAAATCTTTTATCGAAAATACCAAAAATACGAATAAGTTTGAAAACTGTAATTTTTCCAAATATCCTTTCCACAATAAATAATGTAACAACCTGACCAGTCATTTTTCTTTCTAGAACCCCGTTCCGCTAAATAAGACTTTCTGTATGTGCTTTTACTGTTTTATGACTTGCGGGGATGGTTAGTTCGGGATTTTGTAGAGTTCGGTTGAAATCGGAACACTTGGTTCCTTAAGTTAGCTTAAAAAGACTAAGTTTGACGTTGGTCAACATTTTAGTAAACAACCTCAGAATTGGGATTTCAAGGTTCCAATAGGTTCGTATGATGATTTTGGACTTGGGCGTATGTTCGAATCGGGTTTTGGATGATATGGGAGCGTTTCCGCGCCTAATAGTGAAAGTTGGCATTTTGAGCGAATTCCATAAGTTTGGGTTGAAATGATCCTTACATTCTAGATGTCCATTTGGGATTTCTAGCCTAGGAATATCTCCGTATGGTGATTCTGGACTTGGGAGTGCGTCCGGAAGTGGAATTGGAGGTCCGTAGGTCGTTTCAGAGTCATTTAGCGAAAATAAGAAATGTGAAGTTTTGGAAAGTTTGACTGAGGGTGGACTTTTTGATATCCGATTCGGATTCCAGTTCTCGAAGTTAGTGCAGGTTCGTAATGTCATTTAAGACTTGCACACAAAATTTGGCATCATTTCGAGTTGATTTGATAGGAATCGGACCTGCTGAAATGTTATTAGAAGTTTTGAGTTCATGAGTTAATTCATGCATTTTGGCGTTCGATTCGTAGTTTTTGATGCTATTTCAGTGTTCTGATCGCACGAGCAAGTTTGTATGATATTTTTAGATAGGTGTAGGTTTTTGGTGTGGATCCCCGAGGGCTCGAGTGAGTTTCGGACATGCGGAAGGGATGAAAAACACACCAGATTTCTAGTGTTCTTGGCACCAGTTGCAGGTCTCGCAAATGCGGACATGCATTTGAGAGAAGAGATTTGTAATTGCGAAGAAGCTCATCCTGGGGATTTTTTGCATTTGCGACACCTGAGCCGTATATGCGAACTCATCAATGATCACATTTGCGACCCCTCCGTCGCATTTGTGACCTTAGCAACTGGAGCCAGGCTTCGCATTTGCGACCCTCGCATTTGCGAACTTGGTGTCACAAAAGTGACATCATATGCCTATGCCCAACTTATTTGATGTGGGACTTAGGCCATTTATTTCATTTCACTTCATCAATTGGGCGATTTTTGGAGCTTTTGGAAGGGGGTTTTCACCTAACACTTTGAGGTAAGTAATTTCTGTACAACATGAGTTAAATACATAGATTATTGGTAGATTAACATGTAAAAATTAGTGAAAATCAAGGGTTTAGATGAAAACCTAGGCTTTTGATAAAAATGAGATTTGACCACAAAATTGGTTATGGCTCCGAATGAGTTAAAGGAGCAGCTTGAGGAGTTGCTAGCAAAGGGGTTTGTCGCAAAGTGTGTCCCCTTGGGGAGAACCAGTGTTATTTGTGAAGAAGAAAGATGGGATTATGCGGATGTGCATTGATTACCGCCAGTTGAACAAGGTCACCATCAAGAACAAGTACCTGTTGTCGCGTATTGATGATTTGTTTGACCAGCTTCAGGGGGCTATAGTGTTTTCTAATATTGACTTGATATCGGGGTATCATCAGTTGAAGATTCGGGACTTAGATGTTCCGAAGACTGCCTTCCGTACTAGATATGGCCATTATGAGTTTCTGGTGATGTCCTTCGGCTTGACTAACGCCCCAGTGGCGCTTATGGATTTGATGAACAGGGTGATCAGGCCTTATATTGATTCGTTCGTCATTGTCTTCATTGATGACATCTTGATATACTCACGTAGCATGGAGGAGAACGAGCAACATTTGGGAGTGGTGCTTCAGACCTTGTGGGAACAAAAGTTATATGCTAAGTTCTCCAAGTGTGAGTTTTGGTTAGATTCTGTGACATTCTTGGGGCATGTTGAATCAGGAGTTTGAGGAAGGTGGATCCTAAGAAAATTGAGGAAGTTCAGAGTTGGCCTCGTCTCACTTCGACGATTGAGATCAGGAGTTTCCTGGGGTAAGCAGGTTATTATTTCCAGTTTGTGAAGGGCTTCATCCATTGCAGCACCTTTGACCAGATTGACCCAGAAGGATGCTCCGTTACGTTGGTATGAGGATTGTGAGGCGAGCTTTCAGAAGCTCAAGACAGCTTTGACTACAACACCAATTCTAGTGTTGCCTTCCGGTTCGGGTATACAGTTTATTGCAACGCTTCACGTGTTGGCTTGGGTTGTGTATTGATGCATGAGTGCCGAGTTATTGCATATGTTTCACGTCAGCTGAATCCCCATGACAAGAATTATCCTTTGCATGATTTGGAGTTGGTCGCGATTTTTCATGCTCTTAAGATCTAGAGGCATTATCTATATGGGGTGCTTGTGAGGTTTACACTGATCATCTTAGTTTGCAGCATTTGTTCAAGCAAAGGGATCTCAATTTGAGGCAGCGCAGATGGCTTGAGTTACTGAAGGATTATGACATCACCATTCTTTATTATCCGGTCAAGGCGAATGTAGTCGCTGATGCCTCATTCCAGTTGCAACTACTTATACTTCAGAGAGGTTGGCCCAGATTCATATTCGGAAGATAGTTCTGTTGCACGGTGTTCCTGTTTCCAACATATCAAATAGAGTCCCTCAGTTCACTTTGCATTTCTGGAGAGCCGTACAAAGTAAGTTGGGGACCCATGTAGATCTCAGCACTGCATTTCATCCACAGACCGGCGGGTAGTCAGAGTAAATAGTTCAGGTCTTGGAGGATATGCTCAGAGCATGTGTGATTGACTTTGGGGACAGTAGGATCTGTTCTTGCCTCTAGCCGAGTTTGCTTACAACAACAGTTATCAGTCCAACATCGAGATAGCTCTATTTGAGGCTTTATATGGTCGGGGATGTTGTTCTCCCATTTGGCGGTTTGAGCCCGTCGAAGCTAAGTTATATGGTACTGATTTGGTGAAGGATGCCTTGGAAAAAGTGAAGTTGATTCAGGAGCGAGTTCGCGTAGCACAGTCCAGACAGAAGAGTCACGCGGATCATAAGCCGCATGATTTATCATTTATGGTGGGAGAGAAGGTTCTCTTGAATGTCTTGCCGATGAAGGGGATTATGAGATTCGGATAGAAGGGCAAGTTGAGCCCAAGATTTATAGGCCTCTTTTGAGGTGTTGAGGCGAGTTGGGGAGGTTTCTTATGAGCTTGCTTTACCTCCCAACCTATCAGGAGTTCATCCAATTTTTCATGTGTCTATGCTCCGGAGGTATCACGTCGACTTGTCACATGTGTTAGACTTCAGCACTATTCAGCTAGATGAGAGCTTGGGTTATGAGGAGGAGCCATTAGCCATTATTTCTAGACAGGACCATCAACTGAGATCCAAGAGGATTTCCGCGATAAAGGTTCAGTGGAGGGTCCAACCACTTGAAGAGGCGAACTAGGAGTCCAAAGAGAACATGCAGAGCATATCCACACTTATTCTAGAACCCCGTTCCCCTAAATAATACTTCCCGTACGTAATTTTACTATTTTATGACTTGCGGGAATGGTTAGTTCGGGATTTGGAAGAGTTCGGGTTGAAATCGGAACACTTGATTCCTTAAGTTAGCTTAAAAAGACTAAGTTTTACTTCGGTCAACATTTTGAGTGAAAGACCTCGGAATCATGATTTGACGGTTCCAATAGGTTTGTATGATGATTTCGGACTTGGGCGTATGTTCGGATCGGGTTTTGGATGACCTGGGAGCGTTTCGGCGCCTAATAGTAAAAGTTGGCATTTTGAGCGAAGTCCATAAGTTTGGGTTGAAATGATCCTTACATTCTAGATGTCTGTTTGGTATTCCGAGCCTGGGAATAGCTCCGTATGGTGATTCTGGACTTAGGAGCGCGTCCGGAAATAAAATCGGAGGTCCGTAGGTCATTTCGGAGTCATTTGGTGAAAATTAGAAATTTGAAGTTTAAGAAAATTTGACCGAGGGCGAACTTTTTGATATCAGGTTTGGATTCCAGTTTCGGAAGTTGGGGTAGGTCCGTAATGTCATTTAAGACTTGCACGCAAAATTAAGCGTCATTCCGTGTTGATTTGATAGGAATCGGACGCGCGAAAGTGTTTTTAGAAGTTTTGAGTTCATGAGTTAATTCATGCGTTTTGGCATCTGATTCGTGGTTTTTGATGTTATTTAAGTGTTCCAATCGCGCGAGCAAGTTTGTATGATGTTTTTAGATAGGTGTGGGTGTTTGTTGTGGAGCCCCGAGGGCTCGAGTGAATTTCGGACGTGCAGAAGGGATGAAAAAGACACCAGATTTCTGGTGTTTCTTTGCACCAGTTGCAGGTCTCGCAAATGCGAGAAATAGTTTGCAAATGCGGACATCGCATTTGCGAGAAGAGCTTCGCAATTGTGAAGAAGCTCAGCTTGGGGATTTTTTCGCATTTGAGACACCTGAGTCGCTTTTGCAAACTCAGAATTGATCGCATTTGCGACAGCTCCGTCGCATTTGCAACCTTAGCAGCGGAGCCAGGCTTCGCATTTGCGAACCTGGTGTCGCAAATGCGACATCAGAGGCCTGTGCCCAGCTCATTTAATGCGGGATTTAGGCCATTTATTTCATTTCACTTCATCTCTTGGGCAATTTTTGGAGCTTTTGAAAGGGGGGTTTCACCTATCACTTTGAGGTTAGTAATTTCTATACAACATGAATTAAATACATAGATTATGGGTAGATTAACAGGTAAAAATTAGTGAAAATCAAGGGTTTAGATGAAAACCTAGGTTTTTTATAAAAAAGAGATTTGACCACGAAATTGGTTATGGATCCTAGTAAAAATTATATATTTATGTTCCTAAGATAATGTGTAACAACTTTCTTCGAAGAGTCCAACTATACTAGTTTCACTCAAATCTAACTCCGAATCGATGTTCGAAACTCAAAAATTCACTTTATGAAATTTTAGAAAAAACCCCCCAAATTTCACATTGAAATCTTCAATCATATCTGTCACGGCCCAAACCGATGGGCCGCGACGGGTGCCCGAGTCCTACCTGTCGAACATCCTTAAGCATGTATCTAAGATATAAACATGAATAACATACATGAGAAAAACCTGTCTAAAAGTCATATGAACATATACATGCGGAATATAGTGGGGCGAGCTGGCAAGGCTGCTATAAACAACAATACACCCAAAACGGGAAGCCGACAAGGCCACATACTATCCAACTATACATAACTGTCTATAGACATCTATTAGAATATACAACTGTACAAGGACGGGACTGGGCCCCGTCATACCCATATATGTATACAAACATATCATACCAAGGTCAAAAGCAGCTCCAGATCAAATGGGGCACAACAACTCTCGCTGATCAAGGATCCTAAGGAAGGGGACAATCAACTTGTCTACATGCACCTGGAGGCATAAAATGTAGGCTCCAAGAAATAGGGTGTCAGTACGGATAATGTACTGAGTATGTAAGGCTTAAAAATCAGTACATAACAGACATAGATAAAACATGGAATAAAGAATTCCGCATGTAAGTCTAAATTACTTTGTAAATCCTGAAACATTTATAATGTCATGCACGTGCATACAAATGTCGTGTCATGCATGGGTATTGTAGACGCGTAATTTTTGACCCTCCCCGAGATATTATACTTTTTAGCGTTTAAACATTTTGTTTAGGCCTAGTATCTCTTTTACTTTATTTTAAGCACAAAAATAAAAATTACAAAAATATTTTCACTTTATATTTAGTTTTATTTTAGTAGTATATTTTAATTAATTAAGAGTAAGTTTTTATTTCATTTTTATAAGCACATTATATCTTTTTTTTAGTCTTCCTAGCCCAAAATAAAAATCCAACCAGACCTGGACCCAACCCAATTCCCAAGCCCATTCCCCTTAGCCCAATACCCACTAACCTAAAATATTCCTTCTTCTTATACACTCACTACAACCATCAGCATGGGGGACTAATCCTTAATCACACAAAATACACATGCCTGAAGACAGACCCTAGAAAGAACGAGAACAGCCACATCGCTGCCTCTTCTTCTTGCCCCCTCGTCTCCACACTTCTCTGCCGCTAACACCAGAATCGCCGGAGCCGCTCCTCTCCAGCCTCCATCCCAACTCCCTCCTCTCATATCCAGTCGTCTCCACCCTCAACCAACAACACTAGCACCGTGACCTCCCCTTCTTCCTCACCCTTTCACTCTCAAAAACAAAAACCATTAAAACAACCTTGAACAATCCCATCTTCCTCCATAAAAAGCCATGAATTCTTGCGGAAAATAACACCGGAAGAACTACAATGAAACACCTAAAGTCCAGCTCTTAAAAACACCATTAAAACACCCTCTTAATCACCCATCACCCCAAAAAATTATCACCCAGCAACAGCCATGAAATCTGCCCGAAATCAGGCCAAAATAGCTCCAAAACGAGCTGAAAAATGCTCCCCAAACCCAGCAACCATGAGCTGAAAAACAGCCCCAATTACCCAGCAAAAATCAGCAAAAAAACAACCTCTAACAGCTCCAAAATTGACCTGAAAAAACTTCCCCAAACTCAGTTGAAATCCCCCCACTAAACAGCCATGAAATGAGCTGAAGATTACACAACAATCAATCTCCAAGAACATAAAAAAAAACAGAGCCCAAATTCAGTTGTAAATCCGTCCAAGAACCAATTCCAACAAGATTTTAAATCACCACAAAGAGAGTCGAGGTCGTCATTCGAGTGCTCATGTCGCAGATCTTGTTCGAGCTCTTTACTGGCGCTGTAATCTTTGGGATTGATGTATCTTACTGAAGTTGGGAGCTTCGTGTTTTCACCTATTAAAGAAGTTTATTTGCTGGATATGAAGGTTCATTCTTACCTTTGCTACTCGAATTTCTTAGTGGTTTTTTTCTTTTAAACATCCGTTTGCTATTGAATTATTTTCCATGTGTTTGTTTGGGTTCTGTTTAACGCCTCTTTGATGACAAATTTTGTGAATGCTTCGTTTTGAATTAGTTCTTCTTTAGAACACAGACAACAATGAGTTTTGGGTTTAATTAGAATCAAGTTTTGGTTCTCATATTGTTTTAAATAGTTAATGCACTGGAAAGGAATTTTGGCCCAATAAGGAAATAGTTGAAATTTAAGATTAGGTATAGACTTGTTCTGATCATTGGGTTCCTCATATAAATAATCAAATAGTTTCCCAAGTGAATAAACAATGTTTTAGTGCCTCAAATATCTGATTCTTAAGTTAATTATCAATTAATTGAGGCATGGATTTTGGTTGTTAAACTTTCTGATCAGTTACTTGATTAGCAAAGTATTAAATGTGTTTGGTAGCATATCATCCTGGTTCTCTTTATTTGTTAAGATTTTTATAAAGACTAGGTGCGCTATTTGGTTTAATTGAATGCAAAGAGATATGACCGTTAGCTAAATATTTGACAATTGATGGGATGTGAGTTTGTGCTTGATTTTATGAGGTTTAGATTTTATTTGGGAAATGGGCCATCAACCCCATAGCAATAAACTCGTAGGCTAATTCATGTTTATCCCATAAGGAATGATTGCGGATACTTTCCATAATTTAGAGGTTTAACCAATCGCCTAAATAATTCGAGGGTGATGAATATTTCCACAATCACTTCTCATAATTTATCATGGTTATGGGTACGGTTCCCGTGGCATGGTCACGATATGTAAATTTTAATTCGGGTGTGCATTTCATGTGATTCGGCCATAACTTCGAGCATTAATAAAAATCACACGTTGTAAATTGCGGGTGCATTTCATGTGGAGCGTTTACAATGTGTCCAAAACGACAAGTGCACGCCATCGTGACTTGTTTAAGAATAATACATAAAATATTAAAAGCAGCAAAAAACATTAATAAGGCTAAATGCACAATAGGCTAAAATATGTAACTAATTAGATAATTAGGCCAAATATTAATAGTTAAGCGACCGTGCTAGAACCACGGAATTTGGGAGTGCCTAACACCTTCTCCCGAGTTAACATAATTCCTTACCCGGATTTCTGGTTCGCAAACATTTTAAAACAGAGTAAAAAATTTCCTCGATTTGGGATATTAAAATAAATGGTGTCTCGGAACACTGTAAAAAAATCCGGGTGGCGACTCTGAATTTAAATAAATAATCCCAAATTCGATTTATGTCACTTAAATTGAAAAAACTCCCTTATTTACCCTTCATTAATCCGGGGTGGTGAAAAAGGAGGTGTGCTGGGGATTGAACCCAGAATCTCTGGTTTGGGGTTCAAGAATTCGAGCATAGAATAACTGTTATATTTGGCTTTATTATCTGATTTTACATGTTTGAACTTAATGTGCTAAATGCCACTTTTTACTGCTTTGATATTATCTGAACTGTATAAAATTGTGCCGAAACCCCCTTCTCTCAGAGTCTTCTAAATCATCTGGGAAGTGTGCACTTCGTGTGACTTGTTTTCTGTTAGAGTCATATCCAAATTTTAGAACGAGGTTCGGACAAGTTGCAAAGCCGGTGGAGCTTCTGTATTCCCGGTACGCTGCCCCCCCCTCCCGGCTCGAGCTGTCCGCTCGGGTAAGCCTGGTCTAGAACAAAACCCCAGGTTTAAACCTAGAATAACAAAATCTCATGTCAGATCCCTAGTAGGAACGCTTATTTGCATCATGTGCATTTGACTTAGGGGACTCAACACTGGAGTTGAGTCCGTCTAGGACAGGTGTACCCGAAATGAAAGACTATCCTGATGCATCTTACCTGCTACGTATGCATTTATTTGTTTCGGCTTGTGTGTTGACCGGCTAAAAATAAAAACAAACAGAAAAAAACCAAGAGTGCGAGGTAGTTATTCGAAATATGAAACTCTGTCTGTAAATAAGAAAGAAAATAATTGAATGTTCTCAAAAGTCATGTTTCCTTAGTTCCGTCAGAATAGGCAGAACTACGCGGGGCTGATTCTCACCGGATGTGAGATACGTAGGCAAACCTCATCGGTTCTGTCCCCCCTTTTTTTTTTAAAAATTTAAAAATATTTTTCTTTAATTCCTTGTTAGGAATCTTTCTTTTAGAAAATCCTGAAAAAAATAAGAACTAAGAAAATTTTTATACCAAAAAATATTTTATTTGTAGGAGTCTTTCATCAGAAAAAAAAAAAAGACAAATAAAATCAAAAATCCAAAAAAAATATTTTCTTTATTCTTTAGAAGTCTTTCTTTAAAAAGTTTTTGTGAAAAAAACAAAATAAAAAAAAAGGATAAAATTAAAAATCTAAAAATATTTTCATTCTTCTTTCGAGAATCGAAAAGAAAATTCAAGCTTCAGAAATATTATCTTTCTCTTTAGAAGTATTTCTTTCATAAAATAAAAGTCTAAAAACCCAAAAATATTTCTTTTCTTCTTTAGAAATTTTTCTTTCGAAATTCCAAAAAAAAAATATTTATTTTCTTTCTTTTTTAGAAGTTTTTCTTTTAAAAAATTCTCGAAAAAAAAAAATCTAAATCCAAAAATATTTTCTTTCTTCTTTTTAAGTCTTTGTTTCAAAAAAATAAATAGAAAAAAAATTCAAAAAAAAAGAAGAGTTAGGTTATTCATATTATTCCCAATCTTCCCGAACTACGCAAGATCTGATTCATGCGGCGTCATGATACGTAGGAAATCCCCATAGGATTCGATCATAACCATAAAACATTAAAAAGAGTGAAAAAAAAGTGAAAAAAAAAATCAAAAGAAGAATGATAATAATAAGGACCGATTGAGTCCATTCTAACGTGTCTTTTGTTTAGAATTGTTCAGAATATTTGAGGTGATCGGTTTGTGGTAAGCTGACAACGCAAAATCCAAGGGAAAAATGACAATTGACATCGAAGCTGTTATGAGTGCTCAGGAGACTCAGGGTCAGAATGTTCAAAAAGATTCTAATGTGGTTGAGGAAAATAGAGTATTGAAACAGAAAATGACTGAAATGTGTCAAGCATGGGCCAATGGCCAAGGACCACCTTTCTCTGTTCAGGGTTTCCCAGAATTCACACCCATATCGACAACTACCATTCGGGTCTCATTGTTTGATCAATCCTATCCACCTGGGTCCAGTCTTTATCCGAGCTGTACGACCACAGCTGGAACTCCAGTTGCATGCTCTCACATTTTGCCATTGGCAACCAATCAGACAATCGGTGTTATGCTTGTCTTCACTGTTCACAGCCGACGGTGGTGCAGAGGAAACCTCATGAGTCACAATTTGCTATCCAGCAAGAACAATACCATTCTTCTGAGTACCATTCGTACCTATTTGATCTTCCTGCAAATATTGAGAAGCCTGTCCAAAATATGGCACAGGAAGAAATGATCAAAAGAGTGAATAGCTTAGAACAACAGTTGAAAAACATGCAAGGGTTGGTATGTCAAAAGAGTACTGCCCTCAAGGATCTATGTATTTTCCCCGATGTCCACTTGCCACCTAGTTTCAAGACTCCCAAATTTGAAAGGTATGATGGACATGGAGATCCCATAGCCCACCTGAAAAGGTATTGCAATCAGCTAAGAGGTGCAGGAAGAAATGAAGAATTGCTAATGGCTTATTTTGGGGAAAGCCTTACGGGGGTAGCCTCTGAATGGTTTACTGATCAAGACACATCTTGCTGGTATGTCTGAGATGACATGGCTCAGGATTTTGTCAAACAGTTACAATACAACATCGAAATTTCCCCAGACCGCAATTCCCTTTCCAACCTGAAGAAGAAACCAACTGAAAGTTTCAAGGAATATGCCATTAAATGGAGAGAGCAAGTGGCTAGATTTAAGCCACCCATGGATGACCACGAGCTAATCACTGTCTTTCTTCAGGCGCAAGAGCCAGATTACTTTCAAAACATGATGTCCATAGTTGGCAAATCCTTCTCGGAAGCGATCAAAATGGGAGAAATGGTAGAGAATGGCCTTAAGACAGGCAAAATTTTAAGTCAAGCAGCTCTCAAAGCCGCAACTCAGGCTGTCCAGATTGAATCTAATAATCTTAGCGACATGAATAAGAAAGATGAAGAAATCATGATGGCATCAGGGTTGAGAAGAGGTCCTAGGAGAACATCTCGAAGGTATGACCAACCTCGTCTGTTTTTCGATGATTCCCATGAGCACTACTATCCACCACAGAACCCACAATACTCTTTTGCTCCACCTGAGTAAGTTGTCCAGTGACCAAGGCACCCCAGAAGGCGAGCACTAGCACTGCAAAATCTCCACCAACCTCCACAGAATTTCCAAGTGCCCTATAACCCACATCCAGACAAAGGGTATAGAGGAGAACAAAGGTTGAAAGATAATTTTACACCAATAGGAGAGTCATATGCAAGCTTGTTTGAGAAATTAAAGCATTATGACATGATTGCACCCATTCCTCCAAATCATGTGGATCCACGTGCAAGAAGCTTTGACCTTTCTAAAAGGTGTGAATACCATTCCAATGCCCAGGGTCACGATGTTGAAAGCTGTCGAGATTTGAAAAGAGAAATAGAAAGGATGATCCAGGAAAATCTGATTATGATCCAAGACAGTGACACCCAGATTATCATGCATAATCATTTACATGCACATGATGATGCACACTTTGTGGGGATGATGCATGGTGACAGAGGAGAACAAAGGTTGAAAGATAATTTTACACCAATAGGAGAGTCATATGCAAGCTTGTTTGAGAAATTAAAGCATTATGACATGATTGCATCCATTCCTCCAAATCATGTGGATCCACGTGCAAGAAGCTTTGACCCTTCTAAATAAAGACCTCCTAATATGCTTTCAAGAATGCCAAGAGAAGCGTGCAATGAGCAACGATTGTCACACGATATAGAACACTGTCAAGTTGTTCACAAAAGAAAAAGGAAAAAGAAAAAGAAAAAGAAAATGAGAGAGTCTTACTAGTGAAAACCCTCACGGGCACTGTGAGGCGATGGTAAGTAGATAACAACAAATGAGAGAGACTTGGTGGTGAAAACCCCTCGGGGCACCACTAGTAGATAGTGAGTCGTGAAGTTGAGGTAAAGGATTGACACGAACAAACCCGACTTCAAAGGTCACAAGAAAGGTAAAAGGAAAGATTGGGTTACTTTGATAGATCGGCCATTAAGTCCAAAATGTATGTCATGATCATTAAGGCTAGTTATTGAAAAAAAAGAACTCTTCCTTCTGTCCTTCCGACAGAGGCATTGCTTGTTAATACTTGTTTCTTTGCATCATTGTGTCATTCACTCTGAGTCAATCCTTGTCAAAACAAGCAAGAAAGGATTTCAAAATATGCTACCAGCTTTTCAGTTGCACAAAGAAAATTTGGCTAACACATCCAGTTGTTACAGTTAACATGCCTCGAGGGTTCATGAAAATGGTTTCCCCCCCCATAAAGACTTTTGTCAGCCTACTTGGCGCAGACAAAGATAACCGATGATTCTCTATGACAGAAAAATTGGTCAAAAGGCAAGAATTCATTCAAGATATCAGAAAATGTCACCTAAGCAAAGATATCCAGTTGGGATAAGGCTGATTGAGCCACAAATACAAATGGTACTGGGTGTGAAACAATCAGAGTTGATGCAGAGCAGAAATCTCTTGAAACCCACTCAGACTGATTGAGCAAAATCCAAGCTGCCCAGGACTCATGGCCACAAACCGACCTCCACTTTTTAAAACTGATAAAATTTTCTTTGTTTGAAATAGGAACAAAGCAGTTCAACGAAAGTGGTTCAAAAGAAAAATAGAAGAGAAGAGCCGAAAAAGGAAAGTTTCTCAAATCTTTACCTTTATTTGTCTTGCTAGTGTACATAAAATGTCGCCATTACTCTTCACATTTTTCCTCCTAGGATAAAAAGTCCTAGTCTGATGGATTTTCCTCCCAATAAAAATCTTAGTCTGATGAATTTTTCTCCTAGGATAGATGTCTTAGTCTGATGAATTTTTCTCCTAAGATAAGAAAGCCTAGGCTGATGAATTTTTCTCCTAGGATAGAAATCTTAGTTTGATGAATCTTTCTCCTAAGATAACAAAAAAATAAGGGACCTAGTATGATGAATCTTTCTCCTAGGGTAAATGTCTTAGTCTGATGAATCTTTCTCATAAGATAAAGAAAACCTAGTCTGATGAATCTTTCTCCTAGGATAAAGAAAACCTATTCCGGTGAATCTTTCTCCTAGGATAAACGTCTTAGTCTGATGAATCTTTCTCCTAAGATACAAAAAAAGGACCTAGTCTGATGAACTTTCTCCTAGGATCAAAATCTTAGTCTGATGAATCTTTCTCCTAAGATAAAGAAAACCTAGTCCGATGAATCTTTCTCCTAGGATAAACGTCTTAGTCTGATGAATCTTTCTCCTAAGATAACAAAAAACAAATGACCTAGTCTGATGAATTTTCTCCTAGGATCAAAATCTTAGTCTGATGTCTTTCTCCTAAGATAATAAAAAACCCTAGTCTGATGAATCTTTCTCCTAGGATAAATGTCTTAGTCTGATGAATCTTTCTCCTAGTATCAAAATCTTAGTCTGATGAATCTTTCTCCTAAGATAACAAAAAAAAATGACCCAGTCTGATGAATTTTCTCCTAGGATAAAAATCTTAGTCTGATGAAGCTTCCTCCTAAGATAACAAAAAACAAATGACCTAGTCTGATGAATTTTCTCCTAGGATCAAAATCTTAGTCTGATGAATCTTTCTCCTAAGATAACAAAAAAAAATGACCCAGTCTGATGAATTTTCTCCGAGGATAAAAATCTTAGTCTGATGAAGCTTCCTCCTAAGATAACAAAAAACAAATGACCTAGTCTGATGAATTTTCTCCTAGGATCAAAATCTTAGTCTGATGAATCTTTCTCCTAAGATAATAAAAACCCTAGTCTGATTAATCTTTCTCCTACGATAAATGTCTTAGTCTAATGAATCTTTCTCCTAAGATAAAGAAAACCTAGTCTGATGAATCTTTCTTCTAGGATCGAAATCTTAGTCTGATGAATCTTTCTCCTAAGATAAAAAAATGAACCAATCTGATGAATTTTCTCCTAAGATCAAAATCTTAGTCTGATGAATCTTTCTCCTAAGATAACAAAAAACAAATGACCTAGTCTAATGAATTTTCTCCTAGGATCAAAATCTTAGTCTGATGAATCTTTCTCCTAACATAACAAAAAACAAATGACCTAGTCTAATGAATTTTCTCCTAGGATCAAAATCTTAGTCTGATGAATCTTTCTCCTAAGATAATAAAAAAACCCTAATCTGATGAATCTTTCTCCTAGGATGAATGTCTTAGTCTGATGAATCTTTCTCCTAAGATAAAGAAAACCTAGTCTGATAAATCTTTCTCCTAGGATAAACGTCTTAGTCTGATGAATCTTTCTCCTAAGATACCAAAAAAAAATTCGAAAAAAAAATCCTTCTTTATTCATTTTAGCATACATACACAATTCAGTAGTCTCATTTTCCAGCATAGGGTCTCCATTCCCTAGTTGATTTTATTTTTAGACATAGGGTCTCCACTCCCTAGTCTTCTTTTCCAACATAGGATCTCCAATCCCTAGTTGATTTTATTTTTAGACATAGAGTCTCCACTCCCTAGTCTTCTTTCCAACATAGGGTCTCCAATCCCTATTTGATTTTATTTTTGGACATAGGGTCTCCACTCCCTAGTCTTCTTTCCAACATAGGGTCTCCAATCCCTATTTGATTTTATTTTTGGACATAGGGTCTCCACTCCCTAGTCTTCTTTCCAACATAGGGTCTCCAATCCCTACTTGATTTTATTTTTTAGCCATAGGGTCTCCACTCCCTAGTCTTCCTTCCAACATAGGTTCCCACTCCCTAGCAGACATCGGCATAACCTGGTGATCTTTCTGACAACAGCATAACATTCTGATCATTTCTTGACACTGGCATAACCTAGTGATCTCCTTTTCCCGGCAACAGCATAACCTGTTGACCTTTTCTCAGACACCGACATAACCTGGTGATCTCTTTCTTGACAACGGCGTAACCTGTTGATCCTTCCCCAGACACCACATAACCTGGTGATCTTTTCTTGACG
Organism: Nicotiana knightiana; assembly: GCA_005239525.1. NCBI lineage: Eukaryota > Viridiplantae > Streptophyta > Magnoliopsida > Solanales > Solanaceae > Nicotiana > Nicotiana knightiana. The sequence goes on along the minus strand of ML386448.1, from coordinate 133,343 downwards.
ACAGCATAACCTGTCAATCTTTTCCAACATAGGGTCTCCAGTCCCTAGTTGATTTTACCTTTTAGGCATAGGGTATTCACCCCTAGTCTGCATTCACTCCGGGTACACAATTCCTGGCTTTTAATAATAAAGTAGCATATATTTTATTACATTAACTCGCGAAATTTCCTGGTGAAAACTAGGGCAGAAAATTTCGTTCGTTTGTTTTTGATTTTGCGCAGATTACATTAAGGACAATGGATTCGAGACGACCAAAAGAAGAAGTTTCGGTCCAGAATAAAAGAAAAGAAGAAAAAGAGAAGTCCAAACCCAAAGTACAGAAGCGGAAAAGATGTGGACTGCTCAAGACAGGATTGAAGTCACAAGCTATGCATGCCCTGCCCTGATCCAAAAAAGCTGTAGAAGAATGAACTAGCACCCGCAACCAACAAGCATTAAGATTAAGATCAGAGTCCGCATGAAGAACCAACCAAGACTCAAGACCAAGCTTCAGAAGACTCAAAGATAGGAATGTTGTAACTCGTAACCGATAGGCTTAGTTAGTCTTCTTTTCGAAATTGATGTAATAATGGGACCGCGAACCGGAGCCTCAAACGGAACCTCGCTCGACTCTGCAACTCATCATTTCATCACTCTCCTTGAACTACACGCGACCTGATTCCCTTATAACCCGGGATATGTAAGCTGTCCAAAACCAGGACCCGGTCACATCCTCCTTCCTTTTAAGTTTTCCACACTTTTAAATAAAGGTCGGGTCAAAACATGTCTTGTTGTTCTTTGTCTGAAAACTCTTTTCGCGTTTCCAGTCAAAGAGGGGCAGCTGTAGACGCGTAATTTTTGACCCTCCCCGAGATATTATACTTTTTAGCGTTTAAACATTTTGTTTAGGCCTAATATCTCTTTTACTTTATTTTAAGCACAAAAATAAAAATTACAAAAATATTTTCACTTTTAATATTTAGTTTTATTTTAGTAGTATATTTTAATTAATTAAGAGTATGTTTTTATTTTATTTTTATAAACACATTATATCTTTTTTTTAGTCTTCCTAGCCCAAAACAAAATTCCAACCAAAACTGAACCCAACCCAATTCCCAAGCCTATTCCCCTTAGCCCAATACCCATTAACCTAAAATACTCCTTCTTATACACTCACGACAACCATCAGCAAGGGGACTACACCTTAATCACACAAAATACACCACGCCTGAAGACAGACCCTAGCAAGAACGAGAACAGCCCCATCGCTGCCTCTTCTTCTTCCCCCCTCGTCTCCACACTTCTCTGCTGCCAACACCAGACTCGCCGGAGCCGCTCCTCTCCAGCCTCCATCCCAACTCCCTCCTCTCATATCCAGCCGTCTCCACCCTCAACCAACAACACTAGCACCGTGACCCCCCTTCTCCCTCACCCTTTCACTCTCAAAAACAAAACCATTAAAACAACCTTGAACAACCCCATCTTCCTCCATAAAAAGCCATGAATTCCTGCGGAAAATAACACCGGAAGAACTACAATGAAACACCTAAAGTCCAGCTCTTAAAAACACCATTAAAACACCCTCTTAATCACCCATCACCCCAAAAAAACATCACCCAGCAACAGCCCGAAATCAGGCAAAAATAGCTCCAAAACGAGCTGAAAAATGCTACCCAAACCCAGCAACCATGAGCTGAAAAACAGCCCCAATTACCCAGCGAAAATCAGCAAAAAAACAACTTCTAACAGCTCCAAAATCGACCTGAAAAAACTGCCCCAAACCCAATTGAAATCCCTCCACTAAACAGCCATGAAATGAGCTGAAGATTAAACAAAAATCAATCTCCAAGAACGTAAAAAAAATAGAGCCCAAACTCAGTTGTAAATCAGTCCAAAAAGCAATTCCAACCAGATTTTAAATCACCACAAAGAGAGTCGAGGTCGTCATTCGAGTGCTTATGTCGCGGATCTTGTTCGAGCTCTTTACTGGCGCTGTAATCTTTGGGATTGATGTATCTTACTGACGTTGGGAGCTTCGTATTTTCACCTATTAAAGAAGTTTATTTTTTGGATATGAAGGTTCATTCTTACCTTTGCTACTCGAATTTCTTAGTGGTTGTTTTCTTTTAAACTTCTGTTTGCTAATGAATCATTTTCCATGTGTTTGTTTGGGTTCTGTTTAACGCCTCTTTGACGAGAAATTTTTTGAATGCTTCGTTGTGTATTAGTTCTTCTTTAGAACGCAAACAACAATGAGTTTTGGGTTTAGTTAGAATCAAGTTTTGGTTTTCATAATGTTTTAAATAGTTAATGCACTGAAAAGGGATTTTGGCCCAATAAGAAAATAGTTGGAATTTAAGATTTGGTATAGACTTGTTCTGATCATTGGGTTCCTCATATAAATAATCAAATAGTTTCCCATTTGAATAAACAATGCTTTAGTGGCTCAAATATCTGATTCTTAAGTTAATTATCAATTAATTGAGGCATGGATTTTGGTTGTTAAACTTTCTGATCAGTTACTTGATTAGCAAAGTATTAATGGTGTTTGGCATATCATCGTGGTTCTCTTTATTTGTTAAGATGTGTGTAAAGACTAGGTGCGCTATTTGGTTTAATTGAATGCAAAGAGATATGACCATTAGCTAAATATTTGACAATTGATGGGTTGTGAGTTTGTGCTTGATTTTATGAGGTTCAGATTTTATTTGGGAAATGGGCCATCAACCCCATAGCAATAAACTCATAGGCTAATTCATGTTTATCCCATAAGGAATGATTGCGGATACTTTCCATAATTTAGAGGTTTAACCAATCACCTAAATAATCCAAGGGTGATGAATATTTCCACAATCACTTCTCATAATTTATCGTGGTTATGGGTACGGTTCCCGTGGCATGATTACGATATGTAAATTCTAATTCGGGTGTGCATTTCATGTGACTCAACCATAAGTTCAAGCATTAATAAAAATCACACGTTGTAAATTGCGGGTGCATTTCATGTGGCGCGTTTACAATGTGTCCGAAATGACAAGTGCCTTCCGTCGTGACTTGTTTCAGAATAATCCATAAAATATTAAAAGCGGCAAGAAAAATTAAAAAGGCTAAATGCACAATAGGCTAAAATATGTAACTAATTAGATAATTAGGCCAAATATTAATAGTTAAGTGACCGTACTAGAACCATAGAATTCGGGAGTGCCTAACACCTTCTCCCAGGTTAACAAAATTCCTTACCCGGATTTCTGGTTCGCAGACATTTTAAAGAAGAGTCAAAAATTTCCTCGATTTGGGATATTAAAATAAATGGTGTCCCGGAACACCGTAAAAAAAAATTTCGGGTGGCGACTCTAAATTTAAATAAATAATCCCAAATTCGATTTATGTCACTTAAATTGGAAAAAATCCCTTATTTACCCTTCATCAATCCGGGGTGGTGAAAAAAGGAGGTGTGACAGGTATAGGTGTACATAACATCATCAAGCCTCTGAGGGCATCCCATCATATCTTCTCGGCCATTGTGGGCAAAATCATCAACATGTACCAGCTGATCAAGTGGTGATGTGTATATAACGCCGTAACCTTTTCCCATATCCCATATACATATATATATACATATATATACACGTATATAACGTCATCTGGTCATGGGTCAATGTACATGTATATATGAATGAAATGCATAAAAATATGTTAATAAGATCAATATACCTTTCAGATAAACTTTATCAACTACGTATTTTTTGAGACCCATGAACAGAAGATGTAATAATAAGATACATGGGAATTCAAGAACATAGACACCTCTAATACTTCTAGGAATAGAGTCATTTATGGAAGTTGTGCATTTTCTTGTTTTATTTGTATCGTATGGATCATGTGTAATGACCTGACCGATTGTTTTGAGAATTTATACTTTACTCGCCAGTTCTCGGGCATGAATATCTCCGTATGATGTATTATGACTTATGTAAATCATTGGTTTTGTTTTTAGGATAATCAGAATAGATTTGGAAGAACAATTCTCAGCTTGAAGCTTTAAATATGAAAGGTTTGACCAAGTTTTGACTTTTTAGTATTCGATCTCGGATTTGGATTTTTTATGATTTGGTTAGATCCGTTAGGTGATTTTTGACTTGGGAGCGTGTCCGGAATGTGATTTTGTGGTCCGTGGTAAAATTAGGCTTGAATTGGCGAAATTAAAAATTTGGTGTTTCTCGGTCGGCAGTGGAAATTTTGATATCGAGGTCGGAATGAAATTCTGGAAGTTGGGATAGGTTTTTTGTGTCATTTGTGACTTGTATGCAAAATTTGAGGTTAATCGGACTTGATTTGGTAGGTTTCGGCATCAAATATAGAAGTTGGAAGTTCTTAGTTTCATTAAGCTTGAATTGGGGTGTGATTCATGGTTTTAGCATTGTTTGATGTAATTTGAGGCATCGAATAAGTTTTTGTCATATTATGGGAGTTGTTAGTATACTTGGTTGGGGTCCCATGAGGTTCGGATAAGTTTTGGAAGAGTTTTTGGTGTTTTGAGCATAAGCATGTAATGATCCAAAGTTCCATTTTTAGTTTTAGAGATCGAAATTTGATTTCGAGACTTTCGGGATTTTGATAATGAATTATAGGAGTGATCTGAAAAGTTTGGTCTAATTTCATCAAGTCGCGATTGAGTTTTTGACGCGAAACATGAGTTAATTGTTTAACGAGAGAAATGGGTATCACACTGCACAAATGAACTCCTAATTGAATTTCGATTGAAGTTCTATGTTCTTATTATTATTATTATTTGTGACTCATAGGAACAAGAATCATCAAATTCTGAGTTCGTATGGTGGAGTTAGAGCCTTTTTAGTGAAAATAAACAATGCTGGTGCAACAGGATTTGGTGCGCACCTTTCGCGGCCAGATTTAGAACTTTTATCGATGGGATTTGGGCTTTTAGCGACCAGATTCGTGTTTTTATTGAGTTGTCTTGTTTATTTTTAGCTCATTTCCACATTTTTGGACGAAAAAACGTGACTTGGGGGGACTTTTGAGCGAGAAGTTATGGTAAATCTTGAGGTAAGTCACTTGTGATCATTTCTACTCCATCATATTGAATTATCATCGAATAATCCGACTAAATTACATATTTTTGAGGTGTAAATTGGGAAAGTTAGGGCATGGGAAACTGGAGACTTTAATTGAGGAATTGAAGGGGCAATTGTGGTCCGATTTTGATGTTCTTGGTATGTATAGACTCGTGGGAGAATAAGGATTCCGATTTTGTAATCTTTATCGAATTCCGAGATGTGGTCCCGGGGGTCGGGTTTGGCCAATTTCGGGATTTGTGCCTAATCTTGATAATATTTGAATGGGTTTCGTCTCCCTATCATATATTTATGTTATTAATCTGGTTTTGGTTAGATTCGGAGCATTCGGGAGCCGATTCAAGGGGCAAGAGCATCGCGCAGTAGTTTTCAGGCCGGTTTGAGGTAAGTAATGACTGTAAATCTTGTCCTGAGGGTATGAAACCCAAGACTTCATACTGTATCACTATTTTGGAGTGGCGCACTTACTAGATAACGAGTGTGTGGCGTACACCAATGGGAATTGACTTGGTACGTCCCATAGCAACTATTAAGTTTCATATTTGATTATAAACCATATGATATTTCATGTTTAAAGATTATTACTATGTTTTGGGCGGAATGTCGTATTTGGGCCTCGTGACATGTGTTTAGACCCCTTAGGGGCTTCTTACTGCTATTCCTCATTGTGTTGACTTATTATTTACACTTAGTCATATTATGCTTAACAAATTTAAAACTCAGTCTCATTTACACTACTTTGATGCATAAAATGATATTTTTGGGTCGAGTGCCCCGTTTTACTGATAACCCGAGTGGATTTTGAGAGGTTTCTGACTGAGTGAGGACAGGAGCCTATATTGTGAGGAGTATATATGGATCGATCTGCACGCCGCAGCGAGATATATGGATCGGGCTGCACGCCGCAGGGATATTAGGTCGGGTTGCACGCCGCAGCGATATAGCGCTTGGGCTGTAGGAGACCCTCCGGATTCTGTACATCCCTAGTGAGCGCCGGTACCTACTGAGTGACGAGTGATTGGGAGGCATGAGTGGTTGTGAGGTTGCCCGAGGGTCAGATTACGAGTGATTGTGAGGCATGATGAGGGACTGATTCTGAGTGATGTTATGCTCGAGGGTCAGTTTATTATTCATGTTTTTTCCCGAGTGGCTACTTATGATTCATATAATTTTACACTAAGCTTCTTGGACATTTTACTAGAACTGTTGGAAATTACATTTTTTCAAAGGATTTTCACTGAAATCGGCTTTTTAAGCGTGCTGATTTAACGTATACACTGTTGGAAAGAAAGACTATGCTTATTGTAAATTGATGGTTTGACTTTATGTGTTTCTTACTGCTCAGACCTGATTTATTTTCATTACTACTGAGTTGGTGTTCTCACATTACTCCCTGCACCTTGTGTGCAGATCCAGGTGCTAGGGCAGAATGAGCTGTCTATCTATTTCAGAGACTTCTCGGAGATTTTGCGAGGTATCTGCACGCGTCCGCAGCCCTGCTCTCTCCTACTTACTATTATAGAGTTTATTTTCCAGACTTGTATATTTTCTGTAGATGCTCATGACCTGTGACTCCGGGGTCTTGGGGTTGTATTTTAAACATATGGTGTAGCTTTGTCTATTTAAAAAGTAATTTAAACGGAACCTTTAGGGGTTATCAGTTTAGAAATGATACAAATGAAAGATTCTTTACGCTGAGTGTTAATTTGGCTGGCCTAGTTCCACGATAGACACCATCACGACTAGTTTAGATTTGGGGTCGTGACATCATGTCAAAAATAAAAAAGGGATAGCTTTAACATACCTGAGTCAATTATCTTGAAAATCCTCTAACACGCGTTAGTTGCAACAAAATACGGAATAATTCGTATGAAATGCTCGAAGCAATAACGTTGCTATGCAAAGATAATCTTGACTGAAACTTTTTCTTAAGTGATTAGCAGTAATGTTTCTATGCAAATGAATTGGTTTAAGGTCTTCCTTAAGAGATTAGGAAATGAATTTTGGACTAGGAAAGTTACATTTAATTTTTAGGTGGGCCCCACTTAGGATGACTAGCCTTTCCTAAAGGCTTCTAAGTTGGCCACCTAGATTTAATGAAGCTTATTCATTACTTGGGGCTGCCATATTGGTCTTAACTTGGTCTTATCCATGGTTATTAATTAATTACCCACTAATTTTTATTAACTTGCTAATTCTTCCATTAACCAATAATCCACATAATTAAAAATTATCTCAAATTATTTCAAATACTACTCACTTTTAATATACTTTATGTACCCTACTATCGTGGTCATGGGGTACCTTGTATGGAATTAGTCCATAAATGCCGGGTATTATAGCTCGGACCGTATTTTATCCCAAAGCAACAACCTTCAACGAAACTCATTATCTTTGATTCACTTACCCTTTAACCTTTACGGCACTTACTTATCTCCTGTTATAAATAACATGAATGCTTATAACCTCAAGATAATCTCATCCCCGAGTCTACGTTGATTAACTGACGACAAAACTTTAACGTACGAAAATGCGAAACATAACATCCTCCCCCCTAGAAACATTCTTCCTCTAATGTTTAACTCCCCGGGATCTACATAAATTTGGCAGGGTCGCCTTAGTAACAGTACTACTGTCAACCTTTTCTGTATAAAACCCAATAATTCAATGTCACATAAGACACAAGCATCAATAACGACGATGGACTCACACGACCAATGATAATAACTACCACAAGAATCCATACACGTACCTTAAGGTTATGATATCTCTGTCGGATCCTTCTCGGGAAGGGGAAATAAGTGAGGATATCTAGACTTTATGTCTTATTCGGCTTCCCAAGTCATTTCTTCCACATTATTGTTTCCCCAACATCGAACCACCCTATGAACTAACACTGGATCCTCATACTGGCATTCCTTCACTTCAGTTACTACAGAGGATGTTGGCGTGTCCTGAATAGTAATTCCGGTATCACATGAATCCAATAATCGAACTCCAAGACTGGCTAGTTGATTAATCTCATGGGCTATTCCCCTCTTCTCTGGCTGTAAATATGACAGTCTACCCATAGATCTATGACTGAAGGCGTCGGCTACTATGTTCGCCTTCCCCGGATGGTATAAAATATCAACGTCAAAGTCTTTAAGTAGCTCCAACCATCTCCTTTGACATAAATTCAATTCCTTTTGCTTGAAGATATACTAGAGGCTCTTATGATCCGTATAGATATCAACATGAATGCCATACAAGTAGTGCCTCCACATCTTTAGTGCATGAATCACTACGGCTAACTCTAAATTATGGGTCGGGTAATTCTTATCGTGCTTTCTTAGTTACGTAGAAGCATAAGCTACAACCTTACCATGTCGTTGTTACACCCCATGTTTTCGTACATGAGAGTACGTCGTAAGTCAATTGACGTAATATGAGAAATAAGATTATATTTGAAAGCATATAAAGTAATTTAATCATTTTACCTTGGAGGTTACAAATATTTAAGATCATGAATAACGAGTACCAAGAGGGTTGGAAATCTTAGAACCTAAACCAATTGAAGAAAATAAGTTTCGTCGAAAGTCGACGAGTTTGGAATGTTATAACATGTACTTTAGGGTAAGACTATGGTTCATTACATGATAAGGAGGTTATTTTATGAGTTATTTTTGTTGTATGATAGTTGTGTGCTACGTTTTGAAGTCAAGTAAATTGTGGAACAAAAGTTGGCAAAGGTCTTCACAAGTTACATTCATAATGTGCTGAAAATTAGGTCAAATGTAACTACAATTTTCTCCCAATATACTTGGAATTATTGGATAATATACTAATTAAATTGAATATCTATGAGTCTAATTTCCAACTCATTAAACCATTTGTCTATACGACGTCAGAGTAGAGAGATATTAGCATTTTAGCGAGACTGCGCCAAGCAACTCTATATGGGACCCACATATGCTGTTTAGATATGTTGAGACGCCTCAACCCCCGTTTTAACTCGTTTATTTTAAGTATCTTCAGACCCTATACACCTTAAAATACTCTCTCAAGGTTCTCTCATTATCCAAGACCCAAACAAAGGTCAAACAACACAAAGCAAGTGTCGGGAATCCCCTCGCGCTAGTAAGTTTCTTGTTCTTCTTGTTGTTGCTGATTTTTGGGTAGTTCCAGCTCGTGTGGGAGGTTGTTTTAAGTGGTTTATGTTCTGTAAAATAATCTCCCATGGTTTTCATATCAACCCTATGTTATTTCAAGCCTTGCAAATGGATTACACCATATTTCAACATCAAAAGTTAGTTCTAGTTAAGAATAACACCTCTTTGAGGTTGTGTTGTCATTGAGGATAGTTGTGGGCTGTGTTTTGCTGAAATTTAAAGTTTTTGATACTGTTTAAGGTGATTATAACATCCTAATAATTGTACTTAAGCTTGATTGTATGTTGGTAAGTTGTTAGGATAATAAACTACAAGATAATACTTGGATTAGCTTAAGTCAATTCTATAGTGTTGTATTGTCATTGAGGGTTGTTGTAAGCTAAATATAACTTGAATTTAAACTTAAAGCTACTGTAGGAGGTATGCGTATTTTGTTCTTGCAGGTTCTTAAGGTTATCTTGATGTTGATTAAGTTAAATGGTTGGACTAGACATGAACTGGTGAATTAAGTTACAAATTTAAGAAAGCTGGGGTTGTGGATTGTTTCCTTTGTTATAAATATATGGTATAATGATGGAATCATTGATGAATTACTTAATTATCATATTAATGATGTTGTTAAGTTAATGTAAGAATTCTATAAGGGGTGATATGGGTTATCCAGATTTCGATCGAGCTTGCCGCTCAAAATGATTGTTGAACTAATCGGAGAGCTTATTGCAAATTATATTGTTGTTGTTTGGGCTGTTTGGTGACTTTAGTAACATGTGGGATGTATTAAAAATAGGGGAGGTGATGTCCATTTTCTTTTAGAATATTGTTTTTGAAATTTGAGAGTTACAATGCTTATATGATGACGACGAAGTCGGGTTACTCATTATAGACGTAAGAAGATCATATTGAGCTTTGTTGACGATTGAAGAGAAGATTGCAAAGGTATTTTAAGGAACTTTATTTTGTCATGATCTAAAGTAAAATGAACGTAAACGATACACTATTTCATAATGAATCTACTCCTAGCAACTAAGGTTGTCCATGTTTTTCTTTCCTTACAAAGTTATTCTAAGAAAGTATGTATGATCCTTGAGTCCTAGTGAAGTTCATATTGATGGTATGATGTCCATAATGTTAATCGAAGGTGCAAATACCTTACGTCACTCCAAAAGGTTTAGAGCATGATTCCGTGAGTCCAGCATGCATTATATATAGTATCTATTTTACTCTACCGAGCCGCGGTATAGTCGGCCGGTACGACACCTATTGTGCAACCACTGATCAGTTGGGTTTACCAATCTCCACGTGGCTGGCTATGATTCTACCGAGCCTTATGATGGCTAGGTATGTTTTGACTGATTCCTCTTTGAGGCCGGGTACGATATGATGATGATGATGCCCACAGAGGCGGATGCTTTTAAAAGATTATGTATATACATGTATCACGCATTTCATGTCACTATCTCTTAGAGGCACTCAGATGTTATAGGTTGTATCTCTTATATCTCTATTTACATTATTGTTCTTATTTATGATTTTCTGCCTTACATACTCAGTACTTTATTCGTACAAACGTCCCTTTTTTCACGGGAAGCTGGATTTCATGCCCGCAGGTCTCGATAAACAGGTTGACAGTCCTCCTAGTAGGCTATCAACTCAGCGGAAGGTGTTGTTGCACTCCACTTGCTCCGGAGTTGCCTATTTGATCAGTATGATTGAGAGATGTATTGACTGGTATGGAGGGGCCCTGTCCCGACCTATATGACATTTATGTAGTCTTAGAGTCTTGTAGATAGATTTCAGGTATATGGATACTTGTATGGCCTTGTCGGCCTATGTTTTGAGTTTACAAATGATCATGTCGGCCTTATAGGCCTGTATGTCACATGTATAAGTTTCTATATGATGTTGGCTCATACTGTGTCTAGTATGCGCTTATATTTTACCCATAATAGTATGATAAGAAATATATGTTATGTTGGTACTCGGTTGAGTAAGGTACCGGGTGCATGTGGCGGCCCATAGGTTGGGTCATAACAACTGCATCAGTACACAAACCAATCCATTGCCCGAAGCGTCATAATAGATAACATAACCATCGGTCCCTTATGGGAGCGTTAGAACTGGTGCTGAAGTTAATATGTCCTTCAATGCTTGGAAACTCCACCCGCAAGCATTAGTCCATTGAAACTTTGCTCCCTTCTGAGTCAACTTTGTCAGAGGTGCTGAAAGGGAAGAAAATCACTCTACAAATCTCCTGTAATAACCTGCCAAACCGAGAAAGCTACGAACCTCTATTGGTGTCGTGGGTCTAGGCCAATTCTTTACTGCCTCAATATTTTGTGTATCAACCCGGATACCCTCACTTGAAATGACATGCCCAAGGGAAGCCACAAAACTCAACATGAATTCAAACTTAAGGAATTTTGCATACAATTTTCCTTTTTGTAGAACTCCGAGCACAGTACGCAGATGATCTGCATCCTCAGTCTCTCAATGAGAATACACCAATATATCATTAATAAATACAATTACGAACAGATCTAGAAAGGGTTTGAACACACGGTTCATCAAATCTATGAATACTGCTAGGGAATTAGTCAAGCCGAATGACATAACACGAAACTCAAAGTGCCCGTATCTGGTCCTGAATATTTTTTTCACAATATCCTTCTCCTCAACCCTTACCTGATGGTACCCGGACCTCAAGTCTATTTTTGAGAAACATTTGGCACCTTGCAACTGATCAAATAAATCGTCAATCCTCGGGAGCGGGTACTTATTCTTGATCGTCACCTTATTCAACTGTTTATAATCTATGCACATTTGCAAGGAACCATATTTCTTCCTCACAAATAACACGGGTGCTCCCACAGTGATGTACTAGATCTGATAAAGCCTTTTTCAAGCAAGTCCTTTAGTTGTTCCTTCAACTCTTTCAGCTCTGCGAGGGCCGTTCTATAGGGAGGAACAAATATTGGTTGAGTATCTGGTAGTACGTCAATAGCAAACTCAATTTCTCGCTCTGGCGAAAGACCCGGAAGCTCATCGGGAAAAACGTCGGGAAACTCATTAACCACAAGGATGGACTAAATGGTTGGTAACTCTACTTCCACATCCCGAACCCGAACTAAGTGATAAATATAGCCCTTTCTGATCATCTTCCTTGCCTTGAGATAGGTAATAAATTTACCTCTTAGTGATGCCGTATTACCTTTCCATTCCAAAACAGGCTCCCCTGAAAATTGGAATCGGACCATCTTTGATCTACAATCAACGTTGGCATGATAAGAAGCCAACAAATCCATACCTATTATAACATCAAACTCTACCATATCTAACTCGATTAGGTCCACTACGGTAGATCGACTATGAACTACTATTATACAACCTCAATATACTCTCTTAGCTATCACTGAGTCCCCAACAGGTGTAGGCACCTCAAAAGGTTTAACCAATTCAGTTTTTATTCCAAACTTACTCGCAACCAACGGAGTAACATATGATCAGGTGGAACCTAGGTCAATCAGTGTATATACATCATATGAGGAGACTGATAATATACCTGTAACAACATCAGGCAATGACTTCTGATCCTGTCGTCCTACCAACACATAAATACAGTTCTGAGGACCTCTCGAGCTAGATGCTCCGCCTCTGCCTCGACCACGACTCATTGGTGCTTGTGAACCTTGCCCGAGGGGGTGTACTGATGATGACAAACCAGCTACAAATTTCACTGGCTGAGTTATGCTTGCATCACCTCTCATCGGACAATCCTTCATAACGTGGCTCGGATAACCGCAAGTATAACAAATACCCAACCACATACGGCACTGACTGGCATGACGCTTATCACATTGAGCACATCGTGGCAAGGAAGGCCTCATCTGACTTGACTCACCCTTATACTGATAACCTGAGGCCCTGAAATTCTGACCAGACCCTAAATATGTGGAACGATCAAATCTCTTACCGCCAAACTGAGGGGGCGCGCTAGCCGATGGCTGGATTGAATACCTCGGGTATTGTTTTCTCTGACCACCTCAAAACTCACCAAGGGGACCCGAATATCTCGCTCTGTTATTCTGGGCCCTATAATGATCATGATCGACCCTCTATTTCTGCTTCTGCTTACGCTCCTCTACACCCTGAGTGTACACCTGAATACGAGAAATATCCATGTCTCCCTAAAGTGAGAGCGGCATACAATCGTTAAGAAAGTGTGGCTCTAACCCCATCACGAACCGGTGAACCCGATCTTCCATCTTAGATACAATAGTGGGAGCATACCTAGCCAACGAATCAAACTGAAGACTGTACTACCGAACACTCATGCTACCCTGCCGAAGGGTCAAGAACCTATCAACTCTGGCTCGTCTAAGCTCCGGTGGCAGATAATGACGAAGAAAAGCTTCTGTAAACTCCTACCATACTACTGGAGGGGCATCCTCACCTCTGGACAATTCCCAAGACTCGTACCAATTAACTGCAACATCTTGAAGTCTATAGGAAGCTAGCTCAACTGACTCAATTGCAGTGGCCTTCATTACCCTCAAAGTCCTCTACATCCTATTGATAAATACTTGAGGGCCCTCATTTGGATATGCTCCAGTGAGTATGAGGGTCCAAATTAATGAAATTACGAACCATCGTAATGACGGACCTATCTGCATGACCAATACCTACTTCCTGACACCGAGCCCGTGCGGCTACTAATCGGGTTAATAGTTGAGTAGCATCTCTCATCTCCTGACCCGGTGCATCTTGCTGAGGGGCTGAACGTACAGGGGCGGGCGCTGGAGCTGGTGCCCTTCAGAGCTCTTCTAGGGCGGGGTATGTGAAGTCTGAGATGGAATCTCACTATGAGACTCTCCTCGAGCCCTGGTAACTCATGGTGCTCGACTAGTAGTCTCACCAACCACGGACTTTCCCTTCTGGGCGGCAGTAGTCTTCGGAGGCATTGTCGAAAACATAACATATCGTTAGGAACATGAATTCTTATATCGCACGATCTAATATAAGAAGGATAACATCCTATATGTCCTGTAGCCTCCTGTCTATAAGTGTGGTGCACAACACACCCATAAACAAGGCTCTACTAGACACGGTCTGTAGACAACCTAGGACAGAACTGCTCTGATACCACTTTTGTCACGACCCAAATCAATGGGCCGCACGGGTGCCCGAGTCCTACCTGTCGAACATCCTTAAGCATGCATCTAAGATATAAATATGAATAACATACGTGAGGGAAACCTGTACAAAAGACATATGTACATATACATGCGGAATACAGTGGGGCGAGCCGACAAGGCAGCTATAAACAACAATATACCCAAAACTGGAAGCCGACAAGGCCACATACTATCCAACTATACACAATTGTCTACATACCTCTATTTGAATATAGAACTGTACAAGGATGGGACTGGGCCCCGTCATACCCATATATGTATACAAACATATCATACCAAGGTCAAAAGCAACTATGGATTAAATAGAGCACACCAACTCTCGTTGATCAAGGATTCTAAGGAGGGGGACCGTTAACTTGTATACCTGCACCTGCGGACATGAAATGCAGGCCCCGGGAAATAGGGTGTCAGTACGGATAATGTGTTGAGTATGTAAGGCATAAAAATTAGTACATAATAGACATAGATGAAACATGGAATAAAGAATTCCGCCTGTATGTCAAAATCACTTTGTAAATCCTGAAACATTTAAATGTCATGCACGTGCGTACAAATGTCGTGTCATGCATGGGGTATAGGTGTACATAACATCATCAAACCTCTGAGGGTATCCCATCATATCTTCTCGGCCATTGTGGGAAAAATCATCAACATGTACCAGCTGATCAGGCGGTGGTGCGTATATAACCGTAACCTTTTCCCCTATCCCATACATACATATATATATATATACATATATATATATATATACATATATAACTCCATCTGGTCATGGGTCAATGTACATGTATAAATGAATGAAATGCATAAAAATATGTTAATAAGATGAATATACATTTCGGATAAACTTTATCAACTACGTATTTTTTTGAGACCCATGAATAGAAAATATAATAATAAGATACATGGGAATTCAAGAACATAGGCACCTCTAATACTTTTATGAATAGAGTCATTTATGGATGTTGTTCATTTGCTCATTTCGTTTGTATCGTATAGATCATGCCAAAAAGAAATAAGGGATAGTCTTAACATACCTAAGTCGATTCTCTTGACAATCCTCTAACACACGTTAATTGTGACAAAATACGGAACAATTCGTATGAAATGCTCGAAGCAATAACGTTGCTATGCAAAGATAATCTTGGCTGAAAATTTTTCTTAAGTGATTAGCAGTAACGTTTCTATGCAAATGAATTGGTAAGAGATTAGAAAATTAATTTTGGAATAGGAATGTTACATTTAATTTTTAGGTATTCTAAGTTGGACACCTAAATGTAAAGAAGCTTATTCATTACTTGAGGCTGCCACGTTGGTCTTATCCATGGTTATTAATTAATTACCCACTTAATTTTTATTAACTTGCTAATTCTCCCATTAACCAATAATCCACATAATTAAAAACTATCTCAAATTACTTCAAATACTACTCACTTTTAATATATTTTATATACCCTACTATCGTGGTCATGGAGTACCTTGTATGGCATTAGTCCATAAATGTCGGGTATTATAGCTCGGACCGTATTTTATCCCAAAGCAACAACCTTCAACGAAACTCATTCTCTTTGATTCACTTACCCTTTAACATTTACGGCACTTACTTATCGCCTGTTATAAATATTATGAATGCTTATAACCTCAAGATAATCTCATCTCCGAGTCTACGTCGATTAACTAACGACAAAATTTTAACGTACGAAAACGCGAAACATAACAAAATGCCAAAAACGAAGATGGATTCATGAAATATAATAAAAATCTAGTATAGAACACTTACTCCAATCCATATGGTGAAAATCGCCTCCGAAAATGTCCTAATCCAAGCTCCCCAACTCAAAATATGACCAAATGAACAAACTTTCGACATTAAGTATTTTGTGCCTAGCTTTTTTTCCTCGTTTTACATGCCAAGCGATCCCAAAACTTGATTTTGATGCCTCCAATGGATTTCTTGTGAAATTTTAGTCAATTTAAGATTTTGAATCACTCATTTGACCTTATAATGAAGGAGATATGTTTGTTTTAATATTTTGAAATAGTGCAGATTTTTAAATACGAAGTCTGTGGCAATTTCGTAATTAATCTGAAAAATCTAACAACCCAATTCTTAGTAAAATGACCATAAAATCCTCATACGATGTCCAAATTCGATGATTCTTTTTGCTACAGATCCATAATTATGATACATATCTAATGCTTCAATCAAAACAAAAATCGGAGCTCATTTGTTTAATGTGGTATCATTTAAGCGTGAAGAAAAAAACGTCGAAACATAATAAAAACGAGCGCAACACAACCCAAACCAATCCGAAACTCACCCGAGCCCTTCGAGACTCCGTACAAACATACCAACAAGTCCCATAACATATTACAAACTTACTTGAGGCATCAAATCATGCATAACAACATCGAAACAACGAAACGCACCTTAAATCAAACTTAATGAACCTTCGAACTTTCGACTTCCAAAAACTCGCACCGAAGCATATGAATCAACTCGGAATGAACTAAAAGTTTGAACATAAGTTTTAATACATCTTACGGAGATACTCATGCCCGTAAACTACCGAGCGAAGTGTAAATGCTCAAAACAACCGGTCGGGTCGTTACATTCTCCCTCACTTAAACATACGTTTATCCTTGCATGTGCCAAGAGTTGTTCTCAAAACCATCAAACTGCCGTATAACCTTACCATGCATATACCCGGGGATGATCCCGCATCACCCTATCCCATATAGGTCTGATAACACAACACAACTGAAATTTCTCAATTCAACCTAGCCCATAAGCCTTAGAATCCAATTTTTTCCAACATCCGGAACTGCTTACAAGATCTGAATCTCACAACCTACACATTGTATAAATCTGAACAAGTTGTACCAAACCGCAACTATAATCGAAGTTACAATCACAGGATATACAACATAACCTCAATATCCGTAGCAATATCTCCTATCACAGTAATTGCTCAGAACAACTTAATCCCTGTAATAGACCTCATACCTAACAAAACCTCATTCTAAAACCTTCGTACACTGCCGATAATGAAAGAACACGCAAAAACTCATAATCATTCATCAAATCAACAAGCCGTGGAGCTCCCTCTTCTTCAACAAGAACTATGCCAATTCCTAAGCCGACTCCCGATACTATCCTTCTAAATATACCGCAATCAAATCCGATAGCACCTATCCTAGATCCGACGACTTCATCTTATCGAATACCAACTACTGTACTGACACGCAACACCAATACTACTCAGAGCCACAAACCGTGCAATCCATGCACCAATAAGCAACAATCTAAATGTATTCAATCACGAAAATGACTCAATCAAGAGAACGTCCCGCAAGCTCAACAGGTACCACCACAACGCAATGCTAAGAACCTATCACACACCGTAGAACCATCACCCGACTTTAACACAAAGGTTCATACCTCAACATAACTCCGATGCAATACACGACTCCATCCAAACGCTGGTCCATATCATATACCTCGAGCCACCCTGCTCAAAATCAATAGCCACGCGAAATTGGATATCAGGTACCCAAAGTGCATTACCATAACCACGGAGAAGCAAATAACATAATTCCACACAAAACCCGAAAGAACATAGCCAATATGCCCTCAATCATACAATACCCAATTACTCGTCTTGCTCAAATTCCGCTATAAGACCACAATAGAATCGCACTATGTGTGCCTAAAACTAACGAATTGCAACTCCTCGTAGCATATAAGAGTAAGTCACAGAAAATTCCAGAACACTAATAAGCTCAGCAACAACTGAATGGCACATCCCTCATCAATAGCACCATGGAGCCAACCAATCCGACTCGGTGTAGAATACACATCCTAATTGGACCTACCAATGGACCCCCAAATCAACTACGGACACCCACAATTAGACAAATAACCCTCCGAAACTGAATCATAACACATACTATCATATGGCCAGCTTTGGCCACATCTTCATAGTCCACAACCATGAAACAACCTGCTTCTGAGAACTCCAGTCTCCAAATCCATATAGCACACGAATCACCATATCTGATCCTAACTCCACCGCCTGAATCTCTAACACATCTCTCACACACGATCATCCCATGAGGAAATACTTCTATAGTTCTCCCTTGCCACATAGAAAAAATCTAAATATCAGCGGTCAATCAACTAGGAGGGTACTACAATACCAATGAAGCATCTGCAAGTCAAAACACAACGCGCCTTCTGAAATGTGCACCCTTCTCCGACAATTCCAAGTAGTAATATCATTCATCTAGTCATCTAAAATCATCCATGTTGTTTAAGAATTCATGACCTTCCCTTCAAAACTCAATTGTGACCTTTCACATGCAAATCTCAATCCCACACGACTCGCATCTATCATGCCATCATACGAAAAGCACGAGAATCTCATAATCACTTTGAGTCACAAGTAGAATACATATCAGATTAGTTAGAAACCTTCCATTTGATCCCATCCAGTAGGAAATCACAATACTCAACATGCTTCTCTCTCCAGTAGGAAATATCCACCTCGAACCGTGATAGAAATCATCGAGAACTCTTTGGAAATCTATTTGCACATAACCAAACCATCATAATTGAACCTCTCTAACTCCAACAAGCCATGTGGGTCACCAAAACCCAAGAGCATTTCCATGAATCACATGTAGGGACTCACCTCATCATAAGTACCCAAAGATTTGATCATACCCATTACCGTGCTAATCCAACCTACTACCAAGCTGTCCTATTTCTCCAAGTCCTTTCCAAATTGCCTTCAAATTTATACTTCTCCTTGCTAGAACACCACGATCCTTAACCAAAATTAACCACACAAGAGACCTTAGTATAAAACCACAACGCCTTAAGGCCCATAAGCCACTGACTTCCCCCTTAAGCACCCTGAAGCACCACAACTAAGACACCCGCTCTAAAGAGACCTTATGTGAACCAAAAAAAATTTCCTTCACCTTCTTGATACTGAAATGCATAATCCACAATGACATAGAAATACCACAAGTCTCGACACTTTCCAATGTACCTCTCAGTTTCTAACCATATACAAATCTTTAAAATTCCAAATCGCTACATTTAAATCTTGAATCCATTCGAACCATTCTCGAGAGTAAATTATAGCATCAAGGACAAGGATAGAGTTTTGGAAGCTCCAAGAAGGACATTTAAAAGATCTCAAGCTAAAGAATTGCAGACTAAGGTTGTTGGACTTCAAAGGCAAATAAAGAGGCTTTTAATTGTAAGGGAAGAGCTCAAGCCCAAAGGCGATGAATTTTCCAATTTTTACAATTATTTGGTGGCCCAAATTGAATTCCAAGAGGAGAAAGATTGGGTCCCAACATCAGCCCTTGAAATCCACCAAACGGGCACCTAGAAGAGCTTAAAATGAGCTTAAAAGAGGTCCAAAAGGGGTGTTTCAAAAGGAGCCCAATTGGAGTCCAAAACAATGGACAAAACTAGTAATAAGGCCCAAATCTGCCCAAAGGGATTTGACCTCCCACCCTCTTATTTTTATTACTTTTTATTAGGTTTTATAGTATTTAGCTTAGCCTCCATATTAGGTTTTGCCTTGGCAGCCACCCTACCTAGTTTTAATGACTTTTTACTCCTATAAATAGGAGTTATTTTCATTCATTATGATACATGATTATTGATTAATAATATTATACTTTGAGAGTTCTTTTGAACCTTTGTTACTTATGCTTTGAGATTTATCTTTCAACCTTCACTAGTTCATAGTTCAAGGTAGTAAGATAACTTCTTTATAGTGATATCATTGATTCCTTTGTAGTATTCTGAGAAGGAGATTAATACTAGTTATTAATTATTATCTCAAGTTACTCGTAAAGCGGTCAAGATCTGAATCTATTATTTTTGATTTATTCTTAAGTAAAGGCGTTTGATTTCTTCAATAAATCAAAACATGTTCTTGAAAGTTCTTAGGATTCTTTCCCTGAATTCTCACATATCCTTTATTTTTTTCACTTTAATTCTAGTTGTTCAATTCCTTATTGTTATTGCTTTCGCATTTAGTTCTCAAAGTTTTACTCTAGTTTGGATTCCCGACCTTGCTGTTATCAAGTGGTATCAGAGTGCAAGATTTCGTTCTTGATAATTTTTGGAATTTCTTGAATACTAAGAGCAAAAAAGAAAAAAAAGAAAAAAACGTTACTGTAGCATCGTGAATAGTAACTTGAAAAAAAATGAAAATCAGTTAAAAAGATAAGAATTGCTTGCTCTCCAAGAAATTTCTTTTGTATTCAATTTGTTTCCAAAAATTAACAAAGGAAACAAGAAGAGGGAATCCAAGATTTCAAAGATAAGAAAAAATTCAATTTTTCTTACTCTCTCTGATCTAAGTATATAATCCTTTCGGTTTTGTTCGTGTCTTTTTTCAACCGAGCCTACTAGTTCTAAGATAAGGTTCTTCTTTCATTCGTTCCGCAAAAATCTATATTTTACTACTAAGAACTTCATACGAGTTGGGTTTAACTATAAATCTACAAAGTATGTTGTTCTAAGGTTATTTCAAGAGAAAAAAAGGCAAGTGTATGTGAGAACAATTGAGGGAAAAGACAATTTGTGGGATACAATTTAATTATTTTTCTTAAGATGTCGCGTACAGGTAGTGATGAATAACTAAAGGTTCTCCAAGAAGATGAAATCAAAGCAAGAAATAATTTTACCTTGAAAGCTATGTATCAACAATTCGAAAGGTGGAATTTGCAATTCCAAGAAATGAGGGACACCATTGTTGAGCATGATGCAATAACTCAACGTAGAAGGGAAAATAATGTTTAGGCCCCAAGCTAGGATAAATGTACCCCTTCCTCCCATTGTAAAGAATTTAATGATATTGATTTTGATAGGATGGGAAGAGATAGTGTCACGACCCAAACCGATGGGCCGCGACGGGCACCCGGTACCTTGCTCTACCGAGTACCGACGTAACATATCTTTCTTATCGTACTATGACTGGAAAATGGATCAAACGGGTCATCATGGGCTAACCAGAATAAACATAAGGGAATACTCATTATAGGACGACCCAAGCTGATATAAAAGCTTATACATGTGACATACGGGCCTACAAGGCCAAAATGATCACTCGTACACTGAACATAGGCTGACAAGGACATACAATCTTTCATATACATGATATATGTCTACAAGCCTCTAAGAGTAGATCAATACCATAGAAGTCGGGAAAGGACCCCGCCATACTAATCAATATACTTACAAATCATATTGACCAAATAAGCAACTTCGGAGCAAATGGAGCGCACCAACGCCTTCCGCTGAGCTGATAGCCTACTTAGTGGACTCTCGACCTGTCTATTGGGACCTGCAGGCATGAAATGCAGCGTCCTTAGACAAAAGAGACGTCAGTACAAATAATGTACCGAGTATGTAAGGAATGAAAATCAGTAAATAATAGACATGAGAGAAAGATGGATTAAAAGACTCAACATGTATGTCTGAATAGCTCTGTGAATCATTTAATATTTATAATGTCATGCATATGCATGTAAATGTCATATGTGCATAGGTATATGTGTTCATAACATCATCAAGCCTCTGAGGGTATCCGATCATATCATCTCGGCCACTGTGGGAATGATAACAAACAAGTGGGGAATCCAAACTAGAGTAAGAATTTGTGAGTAAATGCGGAAGCAATAACGATAAGGAATTGAACGACTAGAATTAAAGTGCAGAAAATAAAGGGTATGGGAAAATTCAGGAAAACAATTCCAAGAACGCAAGTTCTAAAGCCTTGACAAGATCCAACCAACAACGTTTTGATTTATTGAATAAATCAAACGCCTTTACTTAAAACAAATCAAAAACAATAGATTCGGATCTTGACCGCTTTACGAGTAAATTGAGACAACAATTAATAACTAGTATTAATCGCCTTCTAAGAATACCACAAAGGAATCAATGATATCACAATAAAGAAGTTATCTTACTACCTTGAACTATGAACTGGTAAAGGTTGAAAGATAAATCTCAAAGCATAAGTAACAAATGTTCAAAAGAACTCTCAAAGTATAATATTATTAATCAATAATCAAGTACCACAATGAATGAAAAAAACTCCTATTTATAGGAGTAAAAAGTCGTTAAAACTAGGTAGGGTGGCTGCCAAGTCAAACCCTAACTTGGAGGCTAAGCTAAATACTAGAAAACCTAATAAAAACTAATAAAAATAAGAGGGTGGGCGGCCAAATCCCTTTGGGGCAGATTTGGGCCTTAAAACTACTAATTTGGGCCATTGTTTTGGACACCAATTAGACTCCTTTTGAACACCCCCTTTTGGACCTCTTTTAAGCTCATTTTAAGCTCTTTTGGGTGCCCTTTTGGTGGACTTCAAGGGCTTATGTTGGGACACAATCTTCCTCCTCTTGGAAATTCAATTTGGGCCACCAAATAATTGTAAAACTTGGACAATTCATCGCCTTTGGACTTTAGCTCTTCCTCTACAATGAAAAGCTTCTTTATTTGCCATTGAAGTCCAACAACCTTAGTCTGCAATTCTTTAGCTTGAGATCTTGTAAATGGCCTTCTTGCTGGAGCATCCAAAATTATATCCTTGTCCTTGATGCTATCAGGGAAAAATCATTAATGTATGCCAACTGATCAGGTGGTGGTGCGTATATAACTCCGTAACCTTTTATCATATCTCATATACATATATATATATATATATATATATATATAACGTCATCTGGTCATGGATCAATGTACATGTATAAATGAATGCAATGCACGACATGAGAAGTACGTAAATAAAATCTCTCGGAACGTCATAAGATCATTATGGCTAAGATTAATGTCATGAAGTAAACTCTATCAACTTACATATTTTCTGAGACCCATGAACATATGATAGAACAATAAGACACATTCGGAATCAAGAACATAGGCATCTCTAGTATTACTATGAATAGAGTCATTTGAAAGTTGTACATTTGCTCGTTTCATTTGTGTCATATGGATCATGCCAAAAGAAAGAAGGGATAGTCTTAACATACCTGAGCCGATTCTCTTGACAATCCCTCTAACATACGTCAATTGTGACAAATCATGTAACAGCGGATCGAAGTAGGGAAAAATCCGTATGTTCTTCTTGAGAAAGATTGTATCGTGCTCTCTTAGAATTTTACGCTACTGTAGCGTTATGAAATTTCACATGAAATTATGTTCTCATATGCCACTTGTTGAAGCTCTCATCCATCCCCTTAATGAATTTAAGACTTTCTTCTTATAGGTGTGGGTCCCACTTTGCAATATGACTAAGCCACTAACACACCAATTTTTGCCACCTTGAAATGTGACTTAAGAGTCACTTATTTCGGCTGCCACGTTGGTGATAAGGACTTTATTAAATTTATCCACAAATTTCAATTGCATAGTCAATCTCCCACTAAAAATTCATAATTAACCAATTATCCACATAATTAAGAATTATATCAAATTACATAAAATACTACTCACTTTTATCACACTTTATACATCTTACTATTATGGTCATGTGGTACCTTGTATGGCACTAGTCTATAAATACATGGTATTATAGCTTGGACTGTATTTTATCTCAAAATGATGAACTTCAACGAAACTTACTTTCTTCAATTCGCTTACCCTCTCACCTTCACGAGTTTACTTATCACTTGTTTGAAATAACATAATACTTATAACCTCAAAATAATCTCATTTATGAACATACGTCAATTAACTTATGATGAAACTTTAACGTACGAAAATGCGAGATGTAACATCTCATTTCCGAGCTTATATCAATTTACTTATGGCGTACTTCCACGTACGGAAACATGGGGCGTAACATCATTCCCCCCTTTGGAACATTCGTCCTCGAATATTGACTGATGCTCTTATCATTATCATAACCTATAGCTCTTGCGAATACTTTAGTACTCTCCTTGACATTTAGGCAACTGTTCTGTAAATAAATCCAAAGTCCAGGTCATTCCCACCTTTACGCCTCTTTCTCACACCACGGCCTATGGTCGGAATTCTTCCAATCTCGTAATTGTTGCTACCTTCTGTCATGCAGCCTGTACGTCTTTTTTCTTGTATGTGCGCCTATGCAAATCTTCCCTCCAACTATTAGCCAATCTTTAGGCCTCACTTTAGGAACATATACAGAACTTGGCAAGATGTCGCTCTGGGAATCTATAGGTGTACTGAAGTTCTTCGCTCGGTACTTTGTCGAACTTACGATTATTGCTATATGTTATTTCATAGACCCGGTTATCTATCCATATGACTTTACTGTATTTAGGTAGGTCATACTATACCATAACTATTACTTCAATTTATCATCACCGAGGTCTGCCACCAACTCTAGGTTAATCTCGTTGCGTATCCTATATGTATAAATCTAAATCCTTTAACGCTTATTCATTACTGTTCATCTTAAGACTGATGGCCTAATCGCATCTCGTACTTTGTAACTTTTATCCATCCATTATTGATTTACCTCAATACTGATCTACAATCTACCACTGATATCTTGAAACTTCTTACGTAATACATTGCCACTAGGGCTTACGTCTCATTGGGGGATATCTGAAGTGACTTGCCTAATCCATCTAGGGGTGATACTATACTTCAATAATCGTATTTCATAGCATCCCAACGTGATTCATCTTATGGGTGGGGGTATTCTAATTCTGTGTCGTCCATGAAATCTCTTTTTTTGCTTCAAATCATTACTCAATCGAAGGCCCAGACATTTCTTTATCTATCATAATTACACCATTATTCTACTACTAGGGCAACATTCCATCTCTTCTAAATGTTGTTAGTCTTAGACTCCTTTGTGTTCATTCAGGCTATACTGAGCTTTCTATAGCTTAGGGAAACCATTAGCTCTCTTATTTTCATGGGCTTAATCCCTAGGACTTATCCCTTCTCGTCACCTTCTCACTCGCCTTTCCTTATCCTTACTCATGTCTTCCTAAAACCTTATCACTCTACCATACTTTAGCTTGCGATCTACACATATCTATTTATACTACTTGCAACCCTTCTTCAACGTGCTTGCCCATAGATTTCCTTATGTAATTCTGGAACATCAAGCGGGACATCACATTGTCTCAAACTCTTCTTTACTCTCTTAACTATACCTCTCGATACCTAGAAACCATAGGCTGAAAGGTATGCCACTGACGACGCTGCTATCATTCCTGGATAGTAAATCCCCGCGCTTCTAGCCTTCTATCCGAAGTATGGACTATTCACAACCTTCTGCATTTAAGTATCTCATATGTTGTTTACCTTTACCTTACTTACCTTAAAATCTTGCATCACATATTCTATCTCTTTCATGACCTCCCTTCCACGTAGGTATAATTTACATCCACAACTTGAAGCTCTATTATAACGCTTGCACCTCTGGTGCATACACAATACGGTGGGAGCTTCATACTGACTTCTTATTAGGCTGGTATTCTTCTAATTGTCTTTATTGTAGGGCCGTTATAGAATATGGTTGTTGTACTATCTCCCTTGTATCTCAGATATTAAGAGTAATTCTGCTATGTTCTCAATCACGATTTCTATAAGTTTCTGGGTCCAATAATCAGACTCCTGATTTACTTTGTTGATATAACTCCTTAGTTTCCTCTTCCTTCTGATCATCCTTTATGTAGGTTTAAGCTATCTTCCAATCTATGGTTCATGGTATTAGTTATTACTTTAGCCTTTCATGGACGCTATGGAATATCTGTGATACCATCATCTAACAATTCAATCCTTTGTCTATAACCGAGACTCAATTCTTTCTTTTAACTTATACCGAAGTCTTATACGGCTGTATGATTCTCAACATATATGCTGCATAGATAATACTCCAAAATATTAAGTGCGTTCATAACGTAACTAACACTGGATCATTGATCAAACAATTCCTTTTGTTCCTTCTCAGCTTTCTTTAAATGTAAGCAATTACTTTTCCTGGTCGTTCTGCCACTTGTTGCATGAATACTTGGCTTATCTTAGTTCCCACACATATTGGAATTCCATAAAACCCATACAATCTTGAATATCAACTTTTGATTTTTTTTTTCTTCCCTTACATTAGCCACGATAGGTGCCACTTCCTTACGGAGTGCATACAATGTTGTTGTGAGACTGTTATTACAAGACCATTTCCTCTTTAGGTCATTGTGCTTAGGTTGAAGCCTTCTTCCTTATTTCCTCATCTAGTCTTTCGTTGTAGTACTTAGGGAGGACCCTCTGACTCTTGTAAAACTGCGATCTTATTACATCATATACTCAACGGAATTTTTGATGTTCTTCCCCGCCTATAATTATCCATAGTTACTTACCTTCACGCCCCCTTTTGCTTGTAAGGTTTCTTCTGAACTAATATTTTGATTGTCTTTCCAGTGCCACTCTCTTTTACTCCCGTAACACTCACACGGTACCTTTAACTACCCCAAATGCTATCTAAATTTTTCTCAAGGGTCACGATGTCATATCCGCGAGACTGAATTCCCCCATGTTGGGGTTCACTATGTTCTGCACGATCTGTTGATTTGTCTGTATCCTCTCTGCTAGCCATAACTAGGCTCTTCCTGAATCAACTACTAACTACTTGTTGGTCCATTCTCATATCAATATACCGCATAATATTTCTTGGGTTATTTCCTTTTCCTTAACTTACATCTCGCACTGGCTCCTTATCTATCAATAACATCTCGGGAAGGAACCCTTACTTCCTCTCCTTGACTTTGTATTTGCATAATGTTCTAGAATCGTAGCATATATGTAGGATTTGAATAAGTGCAATCTCATCCTTTCTTATTTTCATTGTATTCTTCCTTTACCATTCCATATCTACTAGAACCACTTAATTTTACTTAATTCCACATCACTCCATATTCCCCCCTTTAGGGGAGTACTAAGATTTAGAGTTACGACGATCTACCTATATATGTTTTACATCTTCATCTTTGGCGTCTTTTCACATCATCGAATGACCCTTACTCGCCTTGCGGTAATCCTTCTGTACTAAGGATAACAAAATTCCATATTCACCAGGGTGACAACTAGTGTAAATGGCACATGTAGTCCCCTTAGCTTAACTTTTTTCACATTACTTGCTTTAGGGAAGCGTCTTCTTGAATGACCTTTAAAGTGTATTCTTCTTTCGTATGTTCTATTATCACCGGAACACAATCTCATAAATTCTTATGATGTCGACTATTATCAAATCGGTCATTCCCTAATTCATGTTTAGTTTATCTTGTTCACCGGCCCATACTGATTTCTATTATTCTGGGGTCTAACTTTTCCTTCTGGTAGTCGTGTTGGAGTCACGAACTTATTTCTCGAAATGAGGATATGACTTTATGGCCTATACTCTTTTCTTATCTCAAGGCATGTCACCTCTCATCTTTTCCTTCACTTTACTATGGACTCTATAATATTGTCATCTTTTTTATCTACTGTTGTCATTTATTGCTCCCAAACGCACAAGCAAGTATACGTGGTCATACAAATAATATAATGATAAATCGAGTGTCGAACCCACAGGGACTTGTGTAGACTACTCAGTAATTCACTATAATTGCTATTTACTCAAGCCAAAATAAAAATCCAATCATGTAACTATGCTATACTACGATTCTAAGAGTTAACTAATTATCAAGTAACGAGAGTATTGTTGTGTACTCAGTAGAGACAAATATTCCAAGGTTGTGATTAATTCACCACTCGTATTTCATTCTAATTAACTCTCTCTTTCATATAATTCACTCATGGTTGCTAATTAAGTGATAATTGCTCTCATAGCCTTCGCCCAAAGCACTACTCGCCTATTCTCAATAGATTAACGCCTATATTCCTATGAAATTAATTTATCAGAACGCATTAAGATTATGATATTCAATTAAGCACGGTGACTAGGTATATTCCTATCTTAACCACAAATCTGCTCCCCTGAAGGGTTAAGATCGCGCTCTCTTCAACTCTTCTCAAATCTATACATGGCTCTCCCAAGCATAGCATAGATAGTATATAGAACCTAACTGCTGGCCAGACAATTAAGCAATTAAACACAAAATTGAAGAAACAACCATATATTGAGTGAACTATAATCAAGGTTAAGTTAATGTCGAATAACAATATTCATGGCTAAATCACAACCCCAGAACAATGGGTGTTTAGCCACTCATGCTAAAATCAAACAATTGCATAAGTGTTGAATTAATTGTAAATACTAGAAAAAGATGAAGAAAACTGAGAATCCTTCACTCCCTAGCAATTCCATATGTATTATTCCTCCAAAGTGGCGTGTATCCCCTCAAAAATAAGCTTAAACTTGTTTTTATATGTGTTGGGTAGGTCTAGGGCCGAAATAATCATGTCCCCTACAAATTAGGAGAAAAACCCATCACCGGCGCCTTGGGTAGCGTCGGGCGCCCACCAGGGCGCTACTCCTAATTTAGGTACTGCCCACATCGCCACAGGTGGTGCTGGGCACTGCCTGTGGCACCCAATTTTGTAATTTTCCCGGTTTCGTCTGTTTTGGCTCTAATTTCGCGCGTTTCGCCCCCAATTGATCCCGAATCATTCCTACACATAAAAACACTTCAAATTAATATAAAGCATCTCATTTAACATCTAAAACTCACGAAACAAAAGTAAAATATGAGGCGATACATATAGAAATATATACACTTTAAGCTAAACATCAACACCCCACACTTAGACTCTTGCATCGAGCAATGGGAAAATCTACTACCCTTCAACACGTACAAATTTCATTATCAAGGAGTATTTTACTTTTCAATCACACACCTTACCATTTGACTAGGATTGCTACCATCAATCAAGTATGAATCATACAAAATTTCACATTCTTCCCCTTCTTTAAACACGCCCAAGTATAACGATTTAATCAATCATACCAACAACCTATTTGCAACCACCAAACCTCAAGATTCGACTTGTAACCACTAAGCTCTCTCAATTCACGCAATCACCCAACAAGAAAGTTTACAACATTACCAATTGCTCAAGAGATCATGTGCCGACACCAACAACAAAAGAGTGAATATAACTAGAGCACACATTCAAATATGCTTTTGAACATAATTTAATGACATCACACAATTGAACAAAAATTCACTCACTCTCACAAAGAATTCATATGCATCCCGTGGTCGTACCATAAGCTTGCCCTTAGTGTAGATCTCTACTAATTTAAGTTAGCCAAATCTAGGATCAATTAGGACTTTTAAGGTTGTAATGTAGTCTAATGGATAACCCTCCTAAGCACTTTAATACACTACATTCACAATTCACACATATTCTTCTCAACCAGTTCACTTGCCACAATCCATACACAACATAGCCCTTTCTCAATTAAGCAATTCTATACTTCCACTAGCACAATTAAATAAGAAGTGGAGATGTGTCTCTTTTTCTACATACTTTCACTATCATTTTTCTCTTCTTTCTTTTACAACAATATTTTTTTTACACACACTCCATACATGAAAGTTCATTGGCTAGTGGCTTTTGATTTCAATTTTAGTGCACTAACAGACCTTTCCATGGCTCCACTCAAAAGCTACTCCCCAACATCTCATCTTACTTCTTTTAGCGACTAAGTGCCTTAGGAGGAAGAGGTGCAAAAATCTCAATTTAAGAACAAAATAGGGGTACGACTTGTAATGTGGGTACCAAAGAAAAGGTTAAAAGGCTCAAAGGGGCTAGCAATGGAAAATTTTAATTTTCATAGCACATCCATGATCAAGCAAGAAAATGCCTATGTCATCTCCTAGATTAGCATAACTTACAATTTCGCTTCAATTAACACACAGGGCAAGTTCTAGACTACACAGGATAACATAGAAAATTGGTAAACCTCACTCACACATTGCACATGACTCAATCATAACGGTTTTGTTCAACTCTCAAGTCAAGAAAGCACACATAATTTAGAGAATTAAGCAATATTACACTATGTAGCATACAAGTCAAGAAACTGAGCTAAGGCGTCACAAAATAGGCTATTTAATTTTCTTCTTAGTCATCAAAAGTCAAACCAAATACAAGGGAAAGCAGAATGTATGTCATAACCTAATATGACAACACCAAACATGTCAAAGGGTATATCAAAGTTAATCAGTTTCTTCATAACTATTTCTAAAAAAAATAAAGTGCCCGGCTCGAGCTACACCCTTGGAAAAGAACCGGTGCCCAAAGAAAAACCAAGGGATACTACCTTCCTATCCTAAGAAAAACACCAAAAATCTTTTTGGTGTTCTTAAATCGGACTTTATCCCTCAAGAAAATTGTCCAACAGATCCATCGTCAGGAGAAATTCGAGCTTTTTTCTATTTTTTTATTTTTCTTTTCGTTTCTTAACTAAAAAAAATAATTTTATACAATTACACTTCACTTCAGAAAGTAGTTTCCCCACTCCACACTTATGTTATGTATAGTCCTCGATGCATGATCACAAAGAAAAACATTAAAACAAGGGTGAAAAATACTCCCTGAGACCCCCTTGGGCCTAGCTCGGACATGATTCTCAATATTTAGAGTCGGGATGACCCCACACTTAAGCTCAAACATGACCCTCAACTTCAACTTTGGGTACTCATACTTCCCCTACTCTGCAAAATAAAAATAACACAAAACTCGACACTTAAAAAAAATAAAAAAATAAAAGATATACAAGACGGGTTGCCTCCCAACAAGCTCCTTATTTATAGTCATGGCACGACTCTGCTACTCTACTCAGGCTAGGTGCTTTCTCTTCTTCTTTCTCCCATGAAGCCTAGCCTTTTTGCACGCTCTTAATGGGTCTCTTTTTTCAGCTTTGGCTCTTTTATCAATTATCATTACACCCTCAGCTTGCAACACCACTTCCTCTGGATCACTGCCATTCACATAAGGACTCTGCTATATTCCCGTCACGTCGACCACAGTAATCATGCACATGTCCCCATAATGCTTTGGGAGTTTAAGTGCATTGTACACATTAAAAGTGACCTTCTCATCGTCAACTCTTATTTTTAACTTCCCTGCCCTCACATCAATAATTGCTCCACCAGTAGCTAAGAATGGTCACCCCAAAATAATGGGCACTTCCTCATCTGCCTCGTAATCAAGAACAATAAAGTTAGCAGATAGAATAAATTTTCCCACTCGAACTAACACATCCTCAATAATTCCTTCTGGCATAACTAGTGACCTATCTGCTAACTTTAAAGTGATTGTGGTAGGTCTAAGAACCCTCAATCTGAGTTTCTTGAACAAAGAAGAGGGCATCAAATTTATACTAGCCCCTAAATCACACATGGATTTACCAACTTCTTATTTTCCAAGAGACAAAGGAATTGTGAAACTCCCAGGATCCTTCAACTTAGGAGGAAGTTTACTCTGAACCCTGGCACTGCACTCTTTAGTAAGTGCAACTGTTTCAAACCCTGCATGTCTTCGTTTGTTTGCCACAATATCTCTGAGATACCTTGCATACTTAGGTACTTCTTGCAAATTTTCCACCAAAGGCAAATTCACACTCACTCGGGTGACCCTCTCTGCATACTTCACAAAATATTTGAACCTGTTGTACTGGTTGGACCTGTTGCAGTGGTTGAGATTGTTGCTTGTTAATGATCAGGGTCATCTGATTGACTTGGTTAGTCTATGTAGAGATCTGAGATGACAATGCTGAGACAACATCTAATTCAAGAACCCCTGGTGACTTTTGAACCACATTCCTTCCCATCTCACCTTGCCAGTCTGAATTGCTTTTGGAGAATTTATTCAATAATGCAAATATTTCATCATAATTCTTCTTCAATACCTGACCTCCATCTGCTGCATCTACCAAAATTTTTGTTTGGGGATGGAGCCCCTCAATGAAAGTGTGAACTAACACTTCGTTTGTCTGATTGTGATGAGGATAGTCTTTGAGTAGCCCCTTGAACCTTTCACATGCTGCATATAAAGATTCGCTTGCTTTCTGTTTAGAGGAGACTATCTCACTTCTGATCTTTGCAGTCTTTCCTGAAGGGAAGAACATTGCCAGAAATTTTCTCGCCAAATCATTCCATGTTGTAATGGAATTAGCTGGTTCTGCCTTTAGCCATCGCTTTGCTTCACCCAACAAAGAGAATGGAAAAAGCGTGAACCTCACATAATCTGGCATGACCTCGTTAGTGATATAAGTATCACTAATCTCCAAGAAGTTCAGAATGTGTTGTTGTGGATCCTCGTGTGGAAGACCCATAAACTGCCTGTTTGCATGAAGTAGTTGGATCATGCTCTGTTTTAGCGAAAAGTGCCCAGTGATTCTGGGCTTCACGATGCTGGAGGTAACATTAGCAATACTGGGCATTGCTACCTCCTAAACAACCATGTGTTGTTCCTCTGCCATGTTCACAGGAAATTGAACGAGGTCCTGAATATTGTCTGTATCCCTTGCTTCCCTCAACCTCCTGTGAAATGTTCTCTCAGGTTCGGGGTCAAATCCGTCAAGTCTGTCTTGGCTTCTGACCCTACGCGTTCAACCAAAGTTCCTGAGATTAGAGCAACGATCAAGTAACGTTAGACTAGATGAAATAAACAATTATAGTAAAAACTAGAAAGTAATCTATATTCAAGTTCCCGGCAACGGCGCCAAAAACTTGTTGCTCCCAAACGCACATGCAAGTATATGTGGTCGTACAAATTATATAATGATAAATCAAGTGTCGAACCCACAGAGACTTGTGTAACTACTCGCTAATTCACTATAATTGTTATTTACTCAAGCCAAAATAAAAATCCAATCATGTAACTATGCTATACTACGATTCTAAGAGTTTACTAATTATCAAGTAACGAGAGTATTGTTGTGTATTCAGTAGAGACAAATATTCCAGGGTTGTGATCAATTCACCACTCGTATTGCATTCTAATTAACTGTCCCTTTCATATAATTCACTCATGGTTGCTAATTAATCGATAATTGCTCTCATCGCCTTCTCCCGAAGCACTACTCGCCTATTCTCAATAGATTAACGCCTATATTGCTATGAAATTAATTTATCAGAACGCATTAAGATTACAATACTCAATTAAGCACGTTGACTAGGTATATTCCTATCCTAACCACAAATCCGCTCCCTTGAAGGGTTAAGATCACGCTCTCATCAACTCTTCTCAAATCTATACACGGCTCTCCCAAGCAGCATATACAGTATATAGAACCTAACTGCTGGCCAGACAATTAAGAAATTAAACACAGAATTGAAGAAACAACCATATATTGAGTGAACTATAATCAAGGTTAAGCTAATGTCGAATAACAATATTCATGGCTAAATCACAACCCCAGAACAATGAGTGTTTAGCCACTCATGCTAAAATCAAACAATTGCATAAATGTCGAATTAATTGTAAATACTAGAAAAAGATGAAGAAAACTCAGAATCCTTCGCTCCCTAGCAATTTCGTATGTATTATTCCTCCAAAGTTGCATGTATCCCCTCAAAAATAAGGTTAGCCTTGCTTTTATACGTGTTGGGTAGGTCTAGGGCCGAAATAACCGTGTCCCAGGAAAAATAGGAGAAAATCCCGTCACCGGCGCCCTGGGTAACGCCGGGCGCCCACCAGGGCACTACTCCTAATTTAGGTACTGCCCACAGCGCCACAGGTGGTGCTGGGTGCTGCCTGTGGCACCCAATTTCGCAATTTTCTCGGTTTCGTCCATTTTGGCTCTAATTTCGCTCGTTTCGCCCCCAATTGATCCCGAATCATTCCTACACATAAAAACACTTCAAATTAATATAAATCATCTCATTTAAAATCTAAAACTCATGAAACAAAAGTAAAATATGAGGCGATAGAAATATATACACTTTAAGCTAAACATCAACATCCATGTATCACATCTTACTCATAATGCTTCATTATCCCTGCTAATATTTATGTCTATCACTTTATTCTTAAACCTCGAACAAGACATTCTTTTGCTTGTTGAGACTTGTATATATCTTCTGAATCTCTCATTACTTTTCACCATATGTGTGGATATATATTCTTCCCTTAAGGCTCCTTATCAAGAAGCTTACACGTCTTAGTACCCACATGTTCTGCTGAAGACCTTACATTTACTCATCATAAGAATCATGCAAAATCGAGTTTATCTCACTCAACTCTTCCACGGTTATATCTCTTACATAAGTGGTAGCGTAGATATGAAAATATAAGTAGTATAAAGATAAAGATGCCATCTTTCAAGGGAAAAAGGGATCCAGAGTTGTATCTTGATTGGGAGAGAAAGGTTGAAGCCATCTTTGACTGTCACAACTACTCTGAAGGTAAGAAGGTTAAACTTGTTGTTGTTGAGTTTTCTGACTATGCTTTTATTTGGTGGAAAAAGCTTACTAGGATAGATTGCAAGAAGGACAAGCACCAGTTGCTACTTGGGCTAAGATGAAGAGGGTGATGAGGAAGAGATTTGTGCCATCACACTTTCAAAGAGAGCTACAACAACGTCTTCAAACATTTAAGCAATGGTCCATGTCTGTGGATGAATACTTTAAGGCTATGGATATGATCCAAGCTAATTTTATGGAGGAAGAAGAGACTACAATGGCTAGGTTTTTAAATAAGAAAATAGCTGATGTAGTAGAATTACAACAATATGTAACAAAAGATGAGTTAGTTGATTTGTCTGTAAAGGTAGAAAAGAAAAATAAAAGAAAGAAAACTAGCTCGTGGAAAGGTCGTATCAATTCTCTTTCTCGAAAAATATAGAAGAAAGGGGTCTGCGCACCAATATCCACCATAAAAGGGCCTAGCCATAACAAATAAGAAGCTATCCGACTCAACTCCAACATAATGACTCTGATCCTTTTCCAAATATTTTTACGAATACGCTTTTTTCATGTCGAAGTGTTAAACACCATCTCTAAGTAGCCATGGCCGAATCAAGAGATGCAGAGTTCTTCTAGACCTCAAGAAGACAAGGGTAAAGGCAAATTTGAGAACAAAGAGGGAGGTAAAACTTTTAACCCTAAACCATCTACACCTTCTACTTCTATTCAATGTCATAAAANGGTGTGAGTGAAGATGAAGATGAAGTAGAACTACCTTTTAATGATGGCATGATTGGGGTAGTTATGAGGATTATGACAATTAATTTGGGAAGCAATAGTGAAGAACAAAGGGAGAATATATTTCATACTAGGTGTGGGATAAAGGGGAAATGTGTTGTATGATCATTGATAGTGGTAGTTGTACTAATGTGGTGAGTTCATACTTTGTGGAAAAAATGGGACTTGCATGCATGAAACCCCCTACTCCCTATAGGCTCCAATGGTTAAATGATAGTGGTAATCTTAAAGGTAAACAAATAATGCATGATTTTATTCAATGTTGGTAGATATTGATATTCTTTGTGACATAATCCCTATGCAAGCTTGTCATATATTACTGGGCTGTCCTTGGCAGTATGATAGGAATGTTTTTCATGATGGAAGGAAGAATAGATATTCTCTTGAGCCTAATGGCATGAAATTTACTCTTGCACCTTTATCTCCTTCTCAAGTGTTTGGAAATCAGAAGAGATTAAGGGAAATAATGGGAAAACCAAGGGGAGGGATAAAAAGTGAGCTTGAGGGAAGAAAATAAAGGAGGCCAAGAGTTAGAAAAAAAGAGAGATGGACGAGAAAGAGAGAGAGAGGGAAGCAATTCGCAAGAAGAGATAAAAATGGGTTTGAATGAAAAATAGAAAGTCTTGGTGAGGCTAAAGAGGATAAGGAAAGGAAAAAAGAGAGTTTCTATATAAAATTCAAAGAGTGTTTAAATGCAAGAAAACGAGGGGTTGCACATAATACTACTTACTTACAAAGAAGCTTTGATTAATTCTGAGTTACTAACTTCTTCTTTGCCAAGTAGTATTTCTTTTCTTCTGCAGGATTTTGAAGATGTCTTTCCTGAAGATATTCCTAATCCATTGAGCATCAAATTGATTTTGTGCCTGGGTCACAAATCCCAAATAGGCCTGCTTATAGGAGTAATCAAGAAGAGATAAAAGAGCATCAAAGACAAGTTGAGGAGTTGCTTGAGAAAGGCTTTGTGAGAGAGAGCATGAACCCTTGCTCTGTTCCCATCCTATTGATACCCAAAAAGTATGTAACTTGGAGGATGTGCGTGGATTATAGAGCAATCAACAATATAACGGTAAAGTATCGACATCCTATTCCTCGTCTTGATGACATGTTGGATCAATTACATGGATCCAAAATCTTTTCTAAAATTGATCTAAAAAGTGGTTACCATCAGAATCGAATGAATCCTGAAGATAAATGGAAAACTGCTTTTAAGACCAAATATAGGCTTTATGAGTGGTTAGTTATGCCTTTTGGCTTGACTAATGCACCTAGCACTTTCATAAGATTAATGAATCATATCTTTAAGGATTTTCATGGGAAATTTGTTGTGGTGTACTTTGATGATATCTTGATCTTTTATAACACTTTAGAGGAGCATGTAGAATACCTAAAACAAGTTTATGAAGTTCTTAGAAAGCAACGTTTATTTTCTAATCTTAAAAAGTGTACTTTTTGTGTGGATAGTGTGATTTTCTTGGGTTTTGTAGTTAGTTCTAAAGGAGTTGAGGTTGATGAAGAGAAAATCAAAGCAAAAAAGGAATAGCCTAAACCTAAGTGTGTAACTGAAGTTAGTAGTTTTCATGGACTTGCTAGTTTTTATAGGAGATTTGTGAGAGACTTTAGCACCATTGTTTCTCCTTTAACTGAAGTTATCAAAAAGGATAAGATTTTTACATGGGGAAAAGAACAAGATGATGTTTTTAACTTGTCGAAAGAAAAGTTATGTTCTGCTCCGTTGTTACAATTGCCTGATTTCTCTAAATCTTTTGAAATTAAAGTGATGTTTTGATGCAAGATTCTAAACATATTGCCTACTCTAGTGAAAATTTGAGTGGAGCCACATTGAACTATTCCACTTATGAAAAAGAGTTATATGTTTTGGTAAGGGCTTTAGCCACATGGAAACATTACTTGTGGCCAAGAGAGTTTGTCATTAAAACTGACCATGAATTCTTCAAGTACTTGAAGAGTCTAGGTAAGCTTAGTAGGAGGCATACTAAGTGGCTTGAATTTATTGAAACTTTTCCTTATGTAATTTCTTACAAACAAGGGAAAGAGAATGTTGTTGCTGATGCACTTTCAAGAAGGCATGTCTTATTTTCTGCTCTGACTTCTAAATTTATGGGTTTTGATAAAATCAAGGGACTTGTGCTAATGATGTTGATTTTGGCAAGATTTTTGCAGATTATAAGTTGGGTCCTTTTGAGAGGTTTAATCTTCAAGATGGGTTTCTTTTTAAGGAAAATAAGTTGTGTATCCGTGATTGCTCTTTACGTAATGTATTTGTAAGGGAAGCACATTGTGGAGGGCTTATGGGTCACTTTGGAGTCCCAAAGACGTTAGGCATACTTGCTAAAAATTTCTTTTGGCCTGGCATGAGAAAAGATGTTGAAAGAATGTGTGCACAATGTTTGGAATGTAAACAAGCTAAATCTAAAGTGTTCCCTCATGGTCTTTACACGCCATTACATGTTCCTACTTCACCTCAGATTGATATTTCTATGGATTTTGTGTTAGGCTTGCCTAGAACAAAGTATGGTAAGGATAGTATATTTGTTGTGGTAGATAGTTTCTCCAAAATGGCTCGTTTTATTCCTTGTTTAAAGATTAATGATTCTTCACATGTTGCTGGTCTATTTGTAAAAGAAGTTGTTAAATTGCATGGTATACCTAGTACTATTGTTAGTGATAGGGATGCTAAGTTTTTGAGCCACTTTTGGCGTGTATTTTGGGGGAAGTTAGGCACTAAATTGTTGTTTTCTACTTCTTGTCACCCATAAACTGATGGACAAACTGAAGTAGTTAATAGAACCTTAGGAAACATGTTGAGGGCTGTTTTGAAAGGTAAAATAATTTCTTGGGAAGATCACTTACCTATGATTGAATTTGCTTACAATAGAACAATCCATTCTTCTATAGGTACATCTCTTTTTTAGGTTGTTTATGGTTTTAATCCCTTTACTCCCCTTGATTTATTACATTTATTACCATTACCTACTAATGATATTGCTACTCTTGATGGTAGCTGTAGGGCCCCGAAAATAAAAGAAAATAATAATTAAAAAAATAAAAAATAAAAAACTTCACTATGTAATTTAAGGTTTTGTGGTGTCAAGGTAGGTAATACATTGTACTTCCAAAGTTTTGGGATTGAGCGATGCGCTGAGGAGTTGAAACTTTTTCGTCGCAGCTAGACCAGGCTTTCGGTAGATAAAGCCTGGATAAAGCCAGGCCAGACCATGCTTTAGGTAGATAAAGCCTGGATAAAGCCAGGTCCAAAATGTTGGACCATCCATTTTTCTATCTTTATAACCCGACCCCAGACCCATATAAAACCCATTCCCCCTCATTTTTAACGACCATCTGATAATATAGAGAGAAGCAAGAGTGAGTTCTAGAGAGAGAAAGTCCCCAACTTCATCAAATTGATCCTCCTTCATCACTCAAGCTTGGAACTAATCAAGTAGGACACAAATTTCTTCACCATAAGAGGTAAGCGTCCACCCCATTACCCTTAATTCTCATATTCTAGTTGAAATGAAACACACATAGGTTAGTTCTTTGAGATGGGGTTAAGAGTCTTGCATGCATGTATCAAATCTGCCATAATCTAGTAAAAGAAAGTAGATTAGAGTAATTCTTCACTGAAAAGGGATCATGCAATCTAAGGGAACACCTAGTGTTTGATAGAAAGCTCAAATGAGTTCAAGACATGTTCATGATTCCTAATTATAAGTTTAAATGTGCCGCATTGTGAATTATATTGAAGGTGCTAGAAGGTCCGGTGATTTGAGATTGAAATTAAGGAAAAATCCCGATTCGAGGTATGTATGGATAACTTTAACCTTTGTAGAATCCTCTTGTTTGGTCCAAGCATACGGTATGTGTACCTTGTTTGAAAATATGTGAATTAATTGTTCAAATGTGTTGAGACGTAAGATTATATTCTCTGATTGTCCTAGTTGATTGCCATACTACCGTGCTATATGAGATTGTGAAATGTGTTTTGATGTGCCTATCTTATTATGTGCAAAGCTCATAAATGCTCGAGGGTATCAATATGAAAGTATGTGTTGATGAATGAAAGAATGTTAATGTTCCCAAGTGTGGGAATGTATATAATGGCTAAAAGTCGTGCGTGGAAAGTAATGAAAAAGGGTATTGTGAAATGATGTAAATGAGTTGAACGATTATGGAAACACCGTGTACATGAATTATTACTTGGTGAGAGCTATGGTGCCGTGGGCCCAAATAAACGAATTGTTGATATAGACTTGTGTTCCATGAAATGATGATTCTTGTGATGTAATTGTTTGTGGTTATTGTTATGAATTTAAATTGTCAGGCGGGGTCGGGTTGCGCGCCGCAACACGAAGTAATAAGGATGATGGGCTGTGGTGATAAGGTTGGCCGAGGTAATAAGGGTGGCCGAGGTAGTAAGGATGGAATGTGATCATTATCACTATTGAAATGAAAATCTATGAAACTCTTGAATATGGTGATGTTGAAAGGGGAAAAGGAGAGATTGTGAAACTTGTTGATTTTGGTTGTTTCTTTCCACGAGCATTGATTGATTGGTTCCATTACTGCCTCTTGGTTGTGTATTGTTTGATTTGTTCCGTGTTAATTGTCTGAGTATGTGCAAGTTGGGTGTTCTAAATATGTTGAGGTATGATGCCCTATTCTCTGACTGTCTAGCTGAAATTCATGTATTTGCTATTCAGAATTGTGGAAAGGTGATTTACTTGTGAATGTTTTGCCATGTGTAAGGTTGGTTAAGTACCCTAGTAAGTTTATGCTTAAGTTATAAATGGCTATTTCACATAAATAATGTATATTGAAATCACGGGGTAATGCGTGGGATAGGAAAGGCAAATCAGGTTCGCTTGAACGGGTTCATCCGGTTAGGCGCCGGTCTCGTCCCTCAGTTTTGGGGCGTGACAAACTTGGTATCAGAGCCTAAGGTTTTAAAGTGTCCTAGGATGTCTCGGTGCCGTGTCTAGTAGAGCCCTTCTTATCGGTGTGTTGTCGACCACATCTATAATTAGGGGGCTACAGGGACATTTAGGAACTTCACCCTTCTTTGATACTCCAATCGTGCGATAGAGCTCATGTTAGGGAGTTAGATTTCTCTCCAAACCTTACTCTCAAATGAGTAACCGTGATACCATAATTCGCGAGTTAGAAGCCATGATGAGGGATTGATCCCGCCATTGAGTCCGAAGGGATTGCCCAAGGGCTTGTTAGGAGAACGTATTGAGTTATGGAGGGGTTGGTAGACCCTATCGCTAAAAGGGGACTGCCCTTGTCCCTATTGATGTCACTGCACCACCAAATCCTATAGTATATCGGTATGGTACCAACGTACGTTAGGGATGTGGAGTCGAGGGTCATCGATTAAAGCATAACCAACGTACTCTTGTTGTATATATATATCCATATTGAAGAATTTTCATAGGCATGGTCTTAATAAATTTTGGGTCACAAAGCATTTCATGCATCTACTCTTTGAACGTGATCCATAATTTCGTGAATCCACTCTACCACAAATTCACTTATAAGAAATCTCTTATGATATTGAGCTCTATAATCATTTCCGTGAATGGAGTTGTAACTATAGAATTACTACTTCCCACACGCCTTTCTAAACTCTCAACAAGGGACTAAACCCGAAGAATTTCTTATCGAATGAATGGATGAACAATTATCATATTTTCGCACAAGATAAAAATGTATTTCCTCTCGACCATTTATTGTTCTCTATTCAAAAGCCTTGGAAATTTTCTTCGAGTTTCTGCTTCAATCTGAATGTTGGCATAGTATCATAGTGAAGATCTTGATTTGTTTCATCATCATCTCTAGTATGGTAGTGCCCTCACTCTATCTTTGTTGAGGCTTCCATTTTGGCCTAATGGTCGGAATCAGCAAGATTTTTATTTGTTTGGCGAGAATCTCCCTATTCTCCGACAGGTGATTTTCTGAATTTGGTCTGCTCAATTACTTTTAAACATTATTAAATCTCCATCAAATCTAGGGTCCGTTGAGCCTCCCTGTAGCTGGATCATACTACTTATTCTTGTTGCTCATCTTATTCTTGAAGGTTGTCCTTCTTCTAGTTGTAAGGAAGATGAGTACTTTCGCTCCTCTTTTGATTTTCATGATACTGGTTTGAGTGTCGCTATATGTTAATTGCTCTATGTTGCTACGAATTCAACTGATTATAACGTTAGTACTGGCTCTACTAACCGTGAGGCTTTTGAGTTTACTCCTATAACCCTCAAGTCCTCTTCATGTTAATTCCTCCCATATACACGGTCTTCCCCTGGTTGTTGTCCAATTTTTCCAGTTCCAATTTCGGTGGTTGAAGAAAGATCATAATTGTGTCTTTGGCATCTAGAAATAAAATTTTGTTTGTCCTATGTTAATCCTTATGTTTCTATGGGACTTGGGATAGAGTCCGGGCAACCTTATGAGCCATTCTCTGTATCTACTCTTTGAATGGGACGTATTACTTACAACCTCTTGAGAAAATTGAATCCTATAATAACTTCTTCAATCGAGTCATAATCATATGGTAATACTCCCCACTTGCTTCCCTAAATTATTCAACAAGGAACTACACCTGATGGATTCCTCACATAACCTTCTCAGTTAAATAGATAATATATGCTCCATTGTGCCTACGCACGCACCGTCGTAAAAGTTTACCTATGTGGTGTCAAGTTCCATGAAAAGCATCCCGGAAATTGCAATTCTTCTCGAGCCACTCTTCTTCTCACTAGGTATATATGGCTTCTATGATTTGAACAGTCACTCTACTCTTGCGAATATCATCATGAAACCTTCTCACTGTCTAGTAGCATAAGATCATGCCTTAACACCAATCATATGAGTGCGTGTCAATCGAAATGGTAACCGTGTGCATAAGGTCCCTTTGAAGATTGAGATCCTCAGATCCCCGTCATAGAAAGAACTTGTGTCGCCATCTTAGTATAACTTCCGTGTCAACTTGGGACATCCTGCGGTAAGTAGCCCACTTTGTTCCTGGTATTGTGGTTGTCCATGACATGGTCTTGTACCATAGTTGGGAACTAATATAGCAGAAACATGAAAAACACATAACAAATGTTTATTTTCTCTTTACACCTCCACCACATGTGTTAATTATGTTCCTCTATTAGTGAATTCATCGAGCTAGTTTCCCAACACTTGTTAGATAACTGTGAGAGAAAGTGGCCTCCTATGTGTCACTATAACAC
Source organism: Nicotiana knightiana (assembly GCA_005239525.1). Taxonomy (NCBI): domain Eukaryota; kingdom Viridiplantae; phylum Streptophyta; class Magnoliopsida; order Solanales; family Solanaceae; genus Nicotiana; species Nicotiana knightiana. The sequence goes on along the minus strand of ML386448.1, from coordinate 90,480 downwards.
TTACTTTCTCATTAGGACCCTTGATAGGCTCTCCGTCAACACTAAATGTACCTTTGGGGGATATCATAGCATAATTCCTACTTTTTATGTTTTCCTGTCTTTCGTTAGCATCTGGGTACACCTCGAGTTAAGGTCTATGGAGAACTCATTCAGAACATCTGCAAACCTTCCAAGATTATTCTATATTATCCCATTGGGTTCTGTTGCATTTGCACTCTCGGCTTCTAGAATCATTGATTTCGTCATTGTCATGTGAGGAGAGTTTTGCTATCCTTGTCATTCCACCTCCCTGGTTGGATAGGAGTTTTAGTTGTCTTTCTCCCCGGAGCATCATGTTAACCACTAGAACCCCTCTAACTAATACATGATTTCATCCCCATATTAAGATGTCCTAGCTATATGGTTTCACTCGTAGAAGGTTGAGATTAGATGCTTCCAGATTTATGCACATACCACAAGAATTCTAATTTAGAAGACAAGTAGTCATATATTTAGTTACCTCATATCAGGTCAATCATCGGGAAGGGTTAAGATTGTTGGATGACGATAATCTCATAGGTGTTTGACTTTCTTTTCACCCTCATGCGCACGTGGCATAGATCCCTTGTGTCAGTTAATGTTAGGAGTGTAATTCAACTTCATGTGATTCTTTTGAAGTCTCTATCACAAACATGTTGCGAGAATCTTACCATTTTGAGCTAAACTTATTTTCCTTACACTCAAGGAGACAACCGGTTTGACGTACTTGACCGCTCCTCCATAGAGCTTACTATCGCCGGGCAGGACAGGTGTGGAGAGGATCAATTGTTACTATCCCATGCATAACTCGTAGCCTACTAAAGATAACTAATGCTAGCATCTTCATCCTCCTGATCATGCCTCCCGTGTGTCCCATGTCTAGGAAGACCCACTTCTTTTAGATCTCAGGATCACATACATGGTTCCCACCTTACCAATGCATGCTAGTTACCTCTATGCTTCATTTGTCTAATAATTAATGTCGTCATAATGGTTAACGACGTCAGCATTGTTAATAATAATCTTCGTGTCTCTTAGCATATAACCTCATGAAAGACTTTGCTTAGAACATTAATGGATTTTTGAATAATTCCAGCCCAATCTTGAACTCCGTTGTTCCTCATTGTATTAGATCTATTTGGTATTGAAGGTTCAAACGTGTCAAAGAGGAAGTATCACCCTGTTAATCACACATATTCCATGGGTAATTTTATGGTCGATATATGATAGCACATCCTAGAGAAATCGTTAAAGGTCACCACATGTTTAGTTTGGGTGTTCGCGTAGAGGTTTAGAATTTAGGAGGCTGAACAGGTTATTCTCAATATTTTTCCCCTGGAGATGTTATGTGAATTGATAATGGATGGGTACATAAGCGCATTTCCCACTAGGCTGCACTAGGAGTATGATCTTTCCCAATAGCTTTTCCTCATATATTTTGTGTTTTCATATGTCTACGTCTAAGAAGGTAGTTGGAGATCCTTTGTGTGCCATCCCGCTGGAAGTTATTGAAGGTAAAGTTAATGGATAGTTAGCGTATGTGAGGTATCTAGATGTCATCCTTGTTAAATAAGTTCAGGGATTAGGATTGTTTCCGTGAATGTGTTATGGCGAAACTTGTAAGTCGAGGAAGCCACATCGGAAGCGGAGAATAAAATGAAAAAGAAATACCCCAATTTGTTTGGATAAGTCAGGTAGTCATTTATGAAGTTGATTGCCTCTAAATAATTGCATTTACATGTCATATTGTGTAGAGCCACCCCACTCCCCTAATCCCCCGTTGTCTTATGAATCCTTAATTTGTACTACATTTGTGTGTTGTTATGTTAACTGAATTATGTGGAATTCGTTGAAGTAACTGAATTATGTGGAATTTGTTGAAGTAACTGAATTATGTGGAAATTGTTTAAGTAACTGAATTATATGGAATTCGTTGAAGTAACTGAATTATGTGGAATTCGTTGAAGTAACTGAATTATGTGGAATTCGTTGAAGTAACTGAATTGTGTGGAATTTGTTGAAGTAACTGAATTATGTGGAATTTGTTGAAGTAACTGAATTATGTGGAATTCGTTGAAATGTGTTTCAGGGGCTCTTTGATAGGTGGATAGGCCTATTTACAAAGGAAACTCAAGCAAAATTTTTAGAAAAAAAAAATTGGGAGTTGGTTAAATTTGGGAGTTGGCATATAGTATATTCAAAACATAGTGAATCCTTGATCCTCATTCGGGGACGAATGATCCTAAGTGGGGGAGAATATAGGGCCCCGGAAAAAAAAAGAAAATAATAAATAAAAAAATAAAAAACTTCACTATGTAATTTAAGGTTTTGTGGTGTCAAGGTAGGTAATACATTGTACTTCCGGAGTTTTGGGATTGAGCGATGCGCTGAGGAGTTGAAACTTTTTCGTCGCAGCTAGACCAGGCTTTAGGTAGATAAAGACTAGATAAAGCCATGCCAGACCAGGTTTTAGGTAGATAAAGCCTGGATAAAGCCAGGTCCGAAATGTTGGACTATCCATTTTTCTATCTTTATAACCCGACCCCATACCCATATAAAACCCATTCCCCCTCAATTTTAATGACCATCTAATAATATAGAGAGAAGCAAGAGTGAGTTCTAGAGAGAGAAAGTCCCCAACTTCATCAAATTGATCCTCCTTCATTACTCAAGCTTGGAACTAATCAAGTAGGACACAAATTTCTTCACCATAAGAGGTAAGCTTCCACCCCATTACCCTTAATTCTCAGATTCTAGTTGTAATGAAATACACATAGGTTAGTTCTTGGACATGGGGTTAAGAGTCTTGCATGCATGTATCAAATCTGCCATAAGCTAGTAAAAGAGAGTAGATTACAGTAATTCTTCACTGAAAAAGGATCATGCAATCTAAGGGAACACCTACTGTTTGATAGAAAGCTCAAATGAGTTCTAAGACATGTTCATGATTCCTAATTCTAAGTTTAAATGTGTCGCATTGTGAATTAGGTTGAAGGTGCTAGAAGGTACATTGATTTGAGATAGAAATTAAGGAAAAAATCCTGATTCGAGGTATGTATGGCTAACTTTAACATTTGTAAAATCCTCTTGTTGGGTCCGAGCATACGGTATGTGTACCTTGTTTGAAAATATGTGAATTGATTGTTCAAATGTGTTGAGACGTAAGATTCATTTCTCTGATTGTCCTAGTTGATTGCCATACTACCGTGCTATATGAGATTGTGAAAAGTGTTTTGATGTGCCTATCTTATTATGTGCAAAGCTCGTAAATGCTTGAGGGTATCAATATGAAAGTATGTGTTGATGAATGAAAGAATGTTAATGTACCCAAGTGTGGGAATGTATATAATGGCTAAAAGTCATGCGTGGAAAGTAATGAAAAAGGGTATTGTGAAATGATGTAAATGAGTTGAACGATGTTGGCAACACCGTGTACATGAATTACTGCTTGGTGAGAACTATGGTGCCATGGACCCAAATAAACGAATTGTTGATATAAACTTGTGTTCCTTGAAATGATGATTCTTGTGATGTAATTGTTTGTGGTTGTTTTTATGCATTTAAATTGTCAGGCGANTTCGTGTTAATTGTCTGAGTATGTGCAAATTGGGTGTTCTAAATATGTTGAGGCATGATGCCCTACTCTCTGACTGTCTAGCTGAAATTCATGTATTTGCTATTCGGAATTGTGGAAAGGTGATTTACTTGTGAATGTTTTGCCATGTGTAAGGTTGGTTAAATACCCTAATGTGCTGATATGAAAGATTGGTAGCCAAATCAAGTATGTAAATATGATTAAGTGCTAAGAGATGTGAAATGATATGATAAACAGGAATTGCGGTTGATTCAATCATACTACACTGATTGTGGAAATGTCTTATTTTTGACTCGTGTTTTGGGCAATGATCTGTTGTGACTTGATATCGTATGGCTGATTGTTTGTACTGAGATTGTGTCCTTACGATGAAATTCTCTGTGAATATGGTGTTGTTGGAAAGGAAAAAAGGGAATATGTGAAACTTGTGATTTTGATTGTTTTTGTTTCTGTGACATGCTTGCTGATTCTATTACTGTCTCTTATCTGTGCATTGCTGATCTTACTTAGAATAAAGTTTGTTTATACATACCAGTACAATTCAAATGTACTGACGTCCCTTTTGCCGGGGGCGCTACATTCTTATGATGATTGTAGGTGGTTCCATAGTAGGTAATTCATCCCACCGACCGTAGTGCCTCATCTCCATTCCGTCAGCTGCATTGGTGAGCCCCACTTCTTCTCAGGGCCATGTGTGGTTCATGCCACCTCTTTTTGAGTTTATTGTGTATTGTAAGTGTAACGACCCGATCGGCCGTTCCATGAGATTTACCCCATTTTCCCTATTTTTGCATTTGTTATGTATCGCTATATTGTTTTTGATGTGTTGGATCAGTTGGTTTGGGTCCGGAGTAGTTATGGTGAGATTTTAGGCATTTAGCCTTTTAAAGTAGCTTAATAGTTGAGAAAGTCAACTGAGAGTTGATTTATTGGTAAACGACCTCGAAATGCGGATTTTAATGACTCGAATAGCTTCGTCAGGTGATTTGTGACTTGGGAGTGTATTTGGAATATTTTTGTGATGTCTGGAGTAGAATTAGGCTTGAATTGGCGAAATTTAGTTTTTGGCGATTTCCGGTCAACAGTGAAAAATAGGTTATCGAGGTCGGAATAGAATTTTGGAAGTTGGGACGGTTTCGTAATGTCATTTTGGATATGTCTGCACAATTTCAGGTTAATCGGAGGTGTTTTGGTTGGTTTCGGCGTAGTTGGCGAATTTTAGGCGTTTCAAAGTTCTTAGGCTTGAATTTGATGAAAATTTGGTGTTTTCGTGTTGTTTTTGGTTTTTCGAGGGCTCGACTAAGTTGGAATAATGCTACCGGGTATGTTGGTATGTACTGTTGAGGTCCCGAGGGCATCGGGTGTGTTTCGGGTGATTAACGGACCAATTCTTGGCTTGAAAACTGGGCAAATTTGTTGTTGGTGTGAGGTTTTTGTTTCCTTCTACGCGATCTCGGGAGGGTGTTTGCGATCATGTAGAGTAAAATAGTGTGGAAGGCATTTTGTTCTATGCGATCGCGTGGTTAGGATTGCGATCGCATAGGTTGGGCAGGATAGGCAGTGCGATCGCGTGGGTGGTTCTGCGATCGCGTAGGGTATTTTGAAGCACGTGTACGGGGTGGAGAATTGTTCTATCTGATCGTGTGTATTGGACTAGGATCACAATGGTTGGTTGGTATGTGCATCGCGATCGCGTGCCAAGGTTCACGATCGCAGTGAAGGAAATTTTATAGCTGGGTAGAATGTTTTAAAAGGCCTGTTATGCGAAACTGGCTCATATTTCCTCCATTGTTGATGAGTTGGGAGCACTTTTGAGAGGATTGAAGAGGGAATTGAAGGGAATCACTTGGAGGTAAGGTTTTTAACTTCATAACTCATTTATATGTCGATTTATAAGTGATTAAACCATAGAATTTGCTGGAATTAAACCCAAATTGGGGAAGAAGGGGTGCATGGGAAATTGATTCTTCTTTTGAGGATTTGAGTGGGCAATTGTGGTCCGATTTTAGTGTTGATGGTATGTATAGAATCGTGGGAGGACGAGGATTCTAATGATATAAAAATTATCGAATTCCAAGACGTGGATCCAGGGCTCGGGTTTGGCCGAATTTCGAGATTTTTGTATAATTTGATAATTTTCGATTGGGTTGTGTTCCTTGAGTATATATTAATGATGTTGAACTGGTTTTGGCTAGATTTGGAGAAATCGGGAGCCAATTTGAGGGGCAAAGGCATATCGGATTAGTGTCGCGGCCCGGTAGAGGTAAGTAATGGTCTTAAATCTTTTCCTGAGGGTATGGAACCCCGGACTACATATTTTCTCACTGATTTTTAGAAAAGCCCACATGTCGGATGACGAGTATGTGGCGGGTAATGATTTTTGGATTGGACTAGGTCCTCTCTGCGGCAACTAATAAGTTGCATATTTACTCAAAATCTTATGTTAAATTATGTTCTAAAGATTTGTGAAATATTTGGGCTGTAAGCCGTGTTTGAGGCCTCATGCCGATCTGTTTAGACTCCTTTGGGGGCGTTTTACTGCTGTTTTTCTCACTACCTGTTGATGATTATACTCAGCATCATTGTGCATACTGTTTTATTTGAAACTCAGCCTGATTTACATTATATGAGCATTAAAATGCTGTTTTCGGGTCGAGTACCCCGTTCTATTACTTCGCCCGAGGGGCTTTTCGAGTGGTTCCACAGAGTGTGGCCGGGGGCCAAGAGTGATGGTGAGGTGCTGAGTGATATTAGCGCTTGGGCTGAAGGAGCCCCTCCGGAGTCTGTACACATCCCCAGTGAGCGCACAGAGTGCGAGTGATTGAATGATTAGGAGGCATGAGTGGTTGTGAGGTGCTGAGTGATTGTGAGGTGTTGAGGGATTGTGAGGCATGCCCGAGGGGCTGATTATGAAACATGCTTTATCCGAAGGGCTACTTATGAATTTACTACATTCATTTGCATACCAAATCCTTGTCTTAAACTTGTTAAAATGTGCATTGTTTTAAGGACTTTTGTGAAGTTGATTTCTAAGGCATGACGATTTCGTATATCTATGTATACTATTGGAAAGTAAGGTGGTGTATATTGTGAATTGATTACGTTGATTTTTATGTGATTCCTCGCTACTTAGACTTGATTTATTTCCATTACTACTGAGTTGGCGTACTCACATTACTCCCTGCACTTCTGTGTGCAGATTCAGGAGCAGATATCGAGCGTTAGATTTTTTATATATATATATATATCGCAGCGAAGCCGGATGGTGGGGATATAGAGGTAGCTGTTCAGCGTTCGCAGCATCTCTGCTTTCCCTTCCTGTTGTATTTAGCTTTAATTTTGAGTTTTGCATCATAATACTTTATTTTGGCTTATTTCACTAGATGCTCATGACATGTTGGCTCCGGGTTTTTGGGATGGCAGTACTGTATATAAAATTTGCCTATTATATTAAGAACTTTATGTATATTGTTATGAATTGCTTGAAACTTAAAAGGGATTTTCAAAAGGAAATGTGAACACGCGGTAGTCGGCTAGCCTAGTTCCACGATAGGAGCCATCATGGCCGGTTAAGATTTGGGGTCATGAACGTTTGGTATCAGAGCCCTAGGTTACATAGGACTCAATGGTCATGAGCAGATTTAGTAGAGTCTTGCGGATCGGTACGGATACGTCTGTACTTATCTTCGAGAGGCTGCCGAACTTCTAGGAAACATTCTATCTTTCTTGAACTCTTTCGTGCTGATCTATTGATTCTTGAAATCTGAACTTACGTTGTTTCATTCTCTCACAGATGGTGAGGATACGCCATACAGATCACAGTGACCAGTCACCGGCTAGACCAGCGAGAGGTCGAGGTTGCGGTCGAGGCCGTGGTAGAGGTAGGGGCCAGCCCGCGCAGCAGCCGGGGCAATACCTCAGGATCCCCCTATTGATCATGATTAGGTTCCCGCCGATGGTGTCCCAGCAGGACAGGCTTAGGCACCAGCATTGCCTATGGTTATTTCGGGTCTTCGGGAGGCCCTGTCTTAAATATTGTCAGTATGCATCGGTTTGGCTCAGGCCGTTGCTATGTCTTCTTCTACTACCACAGCTCAGGCCGGGGGAGGCAATCAGACTCCAGCTGTCCGGGCACCTGAGCAGGCTGCACAGGGTATTCAGGCACCGGGAGCAGCACCAGCTCAACCAGCTACTCCGGTTCAAGATTATGTGGTCCCTGCTATGCCTGAGGATGAGCAGCGCAGGTTGGAGAGGTTCAGCAGACTTCAGCCTCCGACTTTCAGCGGTACAGAGGGCGAGGACGCCCAGGAATTTCTAGATAGGTGCCAGAGGATACTGCGCACCACGGGTATTCTGGAGATCAGTGGGGTCTCGTTTGTTACCTTTCAGTTTGTGGGTGCTGCCTTTACTTGGTGGGAGTCTTTCGAGAGGCGTAGACTGGTTGGTTCAGCACCTCTTACCTGGTAGCAGTTCTTCACGATCTTTTTGGAGAAGTATGTTCCTCAGTCCCACAGAGAGGAGCAGCGTAGGCAGTTTGAGCAGCTGCGCCAGGGAGAGTTATCAGTCACTCAGTATAAGATGAGATTTTTCGATTTGGCTAGGCATGCTTCTGAGATTATCCCTACTGATAGGGACAGGGTGAGGAGGTTCGTAGATGGTCTTTCCTATCAGCTTCGGTTGTTTATGACTCGAGAGAGAGTATCAGGTGCTTCATTCGAGCNCATTCAGGCCTCCTCAGTCAGGCCGCCCAGCTTATAGTGGTGCATCTTCGGGGCAGGGTCCCCGTGGTTCTCAGTCAGGCCGTACTTCATTTGGTGCCCTCCCAGCTCAAAGTGCAGCTCGAGCACCTCCAGTTCAGGGTTCATCTATTTAGGAGTCTTCTAGTGGCCGTGCAGGTGCTAGTGGTTTCTATCAGTCCTCGCCTCCAGCTCCAGGTAGTTGTTTTGAGTGCGGAGAGTTCAGGCACGGGTGGAGGCAGTGTCCCCGCTGTTTCGGTGGATCTTCTTACCAGAAGGGCCAGCCCTCGACTTCAGCTCCAGTCACTTCACCACCCGCCCAGGCAGCCAGGGGTGGTGGTCAGTCAGCCAGAGGCCGCCCTACAGGGGGAGGTCGAGTAGGGGGAGGTCAGGCTCGTATGTATGCATTTTCAGCCAGGCCGGATGCTATGGCCTTAGATGCCGTGATTGTAGGTATTGTTTCAGTCTATTGTCGTGATGCCTTGGCTTTATTTGACCCTGATTCCACATATTCCTATGTTTCTTCATAGGAATATGTGCCTCGTGGGTCTCTGGTCACCTTTGTTCATGTGTCGACTCCGGTGGGTGATACTGTTATTGTGGACCGCGTGTATCAGTCATGCATGATATCTATTGGGGGTTTGGAGACCCGAGTGGACCTACTGTTACTCAGCATGGTTGATTTTGACGTGATATTGGGCATGGATTGGTTATCTCCGTGCCATACTGTTCTTGATTGTCACGCTAAGACCGTGACCTTAGCTATGCTAGGGTGTCCGAGGGTTGAGTGGAGAAGTTCTTCCGAGTATATGCCTAGTAGGGTGATTTCTTACCTGAAGGCTCGACGCATGGTTAAAAAGGGGTGGTTATCTTATTTGCCCTTTGTGAGGGATGTCGGTGGTGAGACTCCCGCTATTGATTCAGTTCCTGTGGTCCGTGATTTTTCGGATGTGTTTCCTGTAGACCTGCCAGGCATGCCACCTGACAGAGATATTGATTTTGGTATTGACCTGGTGCCAGGCACTCAGCCTATTTCTATTCCACCATATCGTATGGCGCCAGAGGAGCTAAAGGAATTGAAGGAGCAGCTTCAGGAGCTCCTGGATAAGGGGTTCATTCGGCCTAGTGTGTCACCTAGGGGTGCACTGGTGTTGTTCGTTAAGAAGAAGGATGGGTCCATGCGTATGTGTATTGATTACCGACAGTTGAATAGGGTTACGGTGAAGAACCGGTATCCCTTGCCCCGTATTGATGATTTGTTTGACCAGCTTCAGGAGCTCCTGGATAAGGGGTTCATTCGGCCTAGTGTGTCACCTTGGGGTGCGCTGGTGTTGTTCGTTAAGAAGAAGGATGGGTCCATGCGTATGTGTATTGATTACCGACAGTTGAATAGGGTTACGGTGAAGAACCGGTATCCCTTGCCCCGTATTGATGATTTGTTTGACCAGCTTCAGGGAGCTAGAGTATTTTCCAAGATTGATTTGAGATCTGGGTACCATCAGTTGAGGATTCGGGATTCTGATATCCCGAAGACTGCTTTCAGGACCATTTATGGTCATTATGAGTTCTTGGTTATGTCGTTTGGGCTAACCAATGCCCCAGCTGCGTTCATGCAATTGATGAACAACGTGTTTCAGCCTTATCTTGATTCCTTCGTCATTGTGTTCATTGATGACATCATGGTTTATTCTCGTAGCCAGGAAGATCATGCTCATCATTTGAGAGTTTTGTTATAGAGATTGAGGGAGGAGAAGCTTTATGCAAAATTCTCCAAGTGTGAGTTTTGGCTAGAATCGGTAGCTTTCTTGGGGCACGTGGTGTCCAGTGAGGGGATTCAAGTTGATCCAAAGAAGATAGAGGTGGTGCAAAGTTGGCTTAGACCGTTCTCAGCTACAGAGATTAGGAGTTTCCTTGGTTTGGCGGGATATTACTGTCGCTTTGTGGAGGGATTCTCCTCGATAGCTTCGCCTTTGACCATATTGACCCAGAAGGGTGATCTATTTAGATGGTCTGATGAGTGTGAGGAGAGCTTTCAGAAGCTCAAATCAGCATTGACTACAGCTCCAGTACTAGTTTTGCCTGCTGGTTCGGGTTCTTACACAGTTTATTGTGATGCTTCCAGAGTTGGCTTGGGAGTGGTATTGATGCAGGACGGTAGGGTGATTGCCTACGCGTCCAGACAATTAAAGGTACATGAGAAGAATTATCCAGTGCACGATCTTGAGTTAGCTTTCATTGTTCATGCCTTGAAGATTTGGCGGCATTACCTGTATGGAGTGCAGTGTGAGATTTTCACTGTTCATCGCAGTTTGTGGTATCTGCTGAGACAGAAGGACTTGAATTTGCGTCAGAGGAGATGGTTAGACCTACTCAAGGATTATGACCTTACTATCTTATATCATCCGGGGAAGGCCAATGTAGTGGCTGATGCCTTGAGTCGTAGAGCAGAGAGTTTGGGGAGTTTAGCTTACCTTCCAGTAGCAGAGTGGCCATTAGCTCTTAATGTTCAGGCCTTAGCAGGTCATTTGGTGAGATTGGATCTATCAGAACCCCCGTGGGTGTTGGCTTGTGTAGCCTCCAGGTCTTCTTTTTACGATCAGATTAGAGCACGCTAGTATGATGATCCACGTTTGCTTGTTCTTCAGGACAGGTTATGTTGAGATGATGCTAGAGATGTGGTTATTGGTGATGATGGGGTCATGAGGATGCAGGGCCGGATTTGCGTGCCCAATGTAGATGGACTTCGAGATTTGATTCTAGCAGATGCTCATAGTTCGCGGTATTCCATCCATCCGGGTGCCGCAAAGATGTATCAGGATTTGAGGCAGCATTATTGGTGGAGGAGAATGAAGAAGGATGTTATGGAGTTTGTGGCTCGGTGTCTCAATTGTCAGCAGGTCAAGTATGAGCACCAAAGGCTGGGTGAATTGCTTCAGAGGTTTGATATTCCGGAGTGGAAGTGGGAGCGGATCGCCATGGACTTCGTAGTTGGACTCCCATGGACTTTGAGGAGGTTTGATGCTATATGGGTTATTGTGGATCGGCTGACCAAGTCCGCGCACTTCATTCCTGTTGGTACAACGTATTCATCGGAGAGGTTAGCTGAGATTTATATCAGGGAGATTGTCCATTTGCATGGGGTTCTAGTTTCTATCATTTCTGACAGAGGCACTCAGTTCACATCCCAGTTTTGGAGAGCCATGCAAAGAGAGTTGGGTACTCAAGTTGAGTTGAGCACAGCGTTTCATCCTCAGATCGATGGGCAGTCGGAGCGTACCATTCAGATTTTGGAGGACATGTAGCGTTCTTGTGTGATTGACTTCGGTGGTTCATGGGATCAGTTTCTGCCACTAGCGGAGTTTGCATATAATAATAGTTATCAGTCGAGTATCCAAATGGCTCCGTGTGAGGCTTTATATGGTAGGAGGTGCAGATCTCTGGTTGGTTGGTTTGATCCAGGCGAGGCTAGGCTATTAGGCACAGACTTGGTTCAGGATGCATTGGGGAAGGTGAAATTGATTCAGAAGCGGCTTCGCACAACACAGTCTAGGTAGAAGAGTTATGAGGACCGGAACGTCCGAGATGTGTCTTTCATGGTTAGGGAGAAGGTACTGCTGAAGGTGTCACCCACGAAGGGTGTTATGAGGTTCGAGAAGAGAGGAAAGCTGAGTCCCAGGTTTATTGGACCATTTGAGGTACTTCAGAGGGTTGGGGAGGTGGCCTATAGGCTTGCTGTGCCTCCCAGTTTATCGAGTATTCATCCAGTATTCCATGTTTCGATGCTCCGGAAGTATGTTGGTGACCCTTCCCATGTTTTGGACCTCAGCACGATTCAGCTCGAGGGTGATATGTCATATGAAGTAGAGCCAGCGGGTATTTTGGGTCGTCGGGTCAGGAAGCTGAGGTCTAAGGATATAGCTTTAGTGAAGGTTCAGTGGAGAGGGCAGCCGGTGGAGGATGCAACCTGGGAGATCGAGCGGGAGATGCGGGACAGATATCCTCACTTATTCGAGGCTCCAGGTATGTTTCTAGACCCGTTCGAGGACGAACGTTTGTTTAAGAGGGGGAGGATGTAACGACCTGACCGGCCGTTTCGTGAGATTTGCCCCATTTCCCCTATTTCTGCATTTGTTATGTATTGCAATCTTGTTTTTGATGTGTTGGGTCAGTTGGTTTGGATCCGGAGTAGTTATGGTGAGAGTTTAGGCATTTAGCCTTTTAAAGTAGCTTAATAGTTGAGAAAGTCAACTGAGAGTTGACTTATTGGTAAACGACCTCGGAATGCATATTTTATGGCTCGAATATCTTCGTTAGGTGATTTGGGACTTGGGAGTGTATTCGGAATATTTTTGTGATGTCCGAAGTAGAATTAGGCTTGAATTGACGAAAGTTAGTTTTTGGCGATTTCCGGTCGGAGTGGAAAATAGGCTATCGAGGTCGGAATGGAATTCCAGAAGTTGGAATGGTTTCGTAATTTCATTTTGGATATGTCCGCAAAATTTCAGGTTAACCGGAGGTGTTTTGGTTGGTTTCGGCGCAGTTGGCGAATTTTAGAAGTTTCAAAGTTCTTAGGCATGAATTTGATGAAAATTTGGTGTTTTTGTGTTGTTTTTGGTGTTTCAAGGGCTTGACTAAGTTGGAATAATGCTACGGGGTAGTTGGTATGTTTGGTTGAGGTCCCGAGGGCCTCGGGTGTGTTTCGGTTGATTAACGGACCAATTTTTGGCTTGAAAACTGGGCAGATTTGTTACTGGTGTGAGGTTCTGGTTTCCTTCGATCGCGGGAGGATGTTTGCGATCGCGTAGATTAAAATAGTGGGGAGGGAATTTTTTTCTATACGATCGCGTGGTTAGGATTGCGATCGCATAGGTCGGGCAGGATAGGCAGTGCGATCGCGTGGGTGGTTCTGCGATCGCGTAGGGTATTTTGAGGCACGTGTACGGGGTGGAGAATTGTTCTATGCGATTGCGTTTATTGGTCTGCGATGGCAATGGTTGGTTGGTCTGTGCATCACGATCGCGTGCCAAGGTTCGCGATCACAGTGAAGGAAATTTTATAGCTGGGCAGAATATTTTAGAAGGCCTGTTATGCGAAATTGGCTCATATTTCCTCCATTGTTGACGCGTTGGGAGCACTTTTGAGAGGATTGAAGAGGGAATTGAAGGGAATCACTTGGAGGTAAGGTTTTTAACTTCATAAATCATTTATATGTCGATTTCTAAGTGATTAAACCATAGAATTTGCTGGAATTAAACCTAAATTGGGGAAGAAGGGGTGCATGGGAAATTGATTCTTCTTTTTGAGGATTTGAGTGGGAAATTGTGGTCCATTTTTAGTGTTCTTGGTATGTATAGAATCGTGGGAGGACGAGGATTCTAATGATGTAAAAATTATCGAATTCCAAGACGTGGGCCTGGGGCTCAGGTTTGTCCGAATTTCGAATTTTTTGTATAATTTGATAATTATTCGATTGGGTTGTGGTCCTTGAGTATATATTAATGATGTTGAACTGGTTTTGGCTAGATTCGGAGTAATCGGGAGCCAATTTGAGGGGCAAAGGCATAGCGGACTAGTGTCGCGGCCCGGTAGAGGTAAGTAATGGTCTTAAATCTTGTCCTGAGGGTATGGAACCCCAGACTACATATTTTCTCACTGATTTTTAGAAAGGCGCACATGTCGGATGACGAGTATGTGGCGCGTGCTGATTCTTGGATTGTACTAGGTCCTCTCCGCGGCAACTAATGAGTTGCATATTTACTCAAAATCTTATGTTAAATTATGTTCTAAAGATTTGTGAAATATTTGGGTTGTAAGCCGTGTTTGGGGCCTCGTGCCGATCTGTTTAGACCCCTTTGGGGGCGTTTTACTTCCGTTTTCCTCACTACCTGTTGATGATTTTACTCAGCATCATTGTGCATACTGTTTTATTTGAAACTCAGCTTGATTTACACTACATGAGCATTAAAATTATGTTTTCGGGTCGAGTACCCCGTTCTATTACTTCGCCCAAGGGTATTTTCAAGTGGTTCCACCGAGTGTGGCTGAGGGCCAAGAGTGATGGTGAGGTGCTGAGTGATATTAGCGCTTGGGCTGAAGGAGCCCCTCCGGAGTCTGTACACATCCCTAGTGAGCGCACTGAGTGCGAGTGATTGGGAGGCATGAGTGGCTGTGAGGTGCTGAGTGATTCTGAGGTGCTGAGGGATTGTGAGGCATGCCCGAGGGGCTGATTATGAAACATGTTTTTCCCGAGGGGCTACTTATGATTTTACTACATTCATTTGCATACCAAATCCTTGTTTTAAAGTTGTTTAAAATGTGCATTGTTTTAAGGACTTTTGTGAAGTTGATTTCTAAGGCATGACAATTTCGTATATCTATGTATACTATTGGAAAGTAAGGTTGTGTATATTGTGACTTGATGACGTTGATTTTTATGTGATTCCACGCTACTTAGACTTGATTTATTTCCATTACTACTGAGTTGGCGCACTCACATTACTCGCTGCACCTCTGTGTGCAGATTCAGGAGCAGATATCGAGCATTACCTTATATATATATATATATATATTGCAGCGGAACCAGATCGTGGGGATATAGAGGTAGTTGTTCAGCGTTCGAAGCATCTCTGCTTTCCCTTCCTGTTGTATTTAGCTTTGATTCGGAGTTTTGTATCATAATACTTTATTTTTGCTTATTTCACCAGATGCTCATGACATGTTGGCTCCGGGTTTTGGGGATGGCAGTACTGTATATAAGATTTTCCTATTATATTAATAACTTTCTGTATATTGTTATGAATTGCTTGAAACTTAAATGGGATTTTCAAAAGGAAATATGAACACGTGGTAGTCAGCTAGTCTAGTTCCACGATAGGCGTCATCACGGCTGGTTAGGATTTGGGTTCGTGACAGTAAGGTATAGCCGAGGCCTTGTTGCCGGCAAGTAATGTTATGTTCTAATATTCGTAGAGGCTCCGTAGACACAATGTGGGTAGTGTAAATATGTATTTTGGATAAGTAATGGTACGGTTCGGAATCGTGGTCCACGTTGTAAATGTTGTATGTATTTTGTAAGTATTTGGTATCATATGCTGGAAATGATAAAAAGTAGAAATGAATTCAAGTCGTAAGTTTATGCTTAAGTTATAAATGGCTATTTCACATAAATAATGTATATTGAAATAACGGGGTAATGCGTGGGATAGGAAAGGCAAATCAGGTTCGCTTGACCGTGTTCATCCGGTTAGGCGCCGGTCTCGTCCCTTGGTTTTGGGGCGTGACAGTAGGACAAAGGCTCAAATGATGAAAAACATTTATGAGCAAAACAAGGCTTGAGATTGAGAAGAAAAATGAGCAAACTGCCTTGAGAAAGAATAAGGGTCGAAAACAAGTTGTTTTTCAACCTGGAGATTTAGTTTGGGTTCTTTTTAGAAAGGAGAGATCTCCTTCCAAAAGGAAGTCAAAGTTGCATCCTAGAGGAGATGGCCCATTTCAAGTCCTTGAAAGAATTGGATACTGTTACATCCCATGTTCTCATACATGGAAGTACGCCCTAAGTAAATTGATATAATCTCGGAGATGAGATGTTACATCCCGCATTTTCGTACATTAAAGTTTCGTCGAAAGCTAATCGATGTAAGTTTGGGAATGAGATTATTTGGAGAATATAAGCATTACGCTACTTCAAACAAGTGATGAGTAAATTCGTGAAGGTGGGAGGGTAAGCAAATCGAAGGAAATGAATTTCGTCGAAATTTTACATTTTGGGATAAAATACAGTCTGAGTTATAATACCTGGTATCTATGGACTAGTGTCATACAAGGTAGCACATGACCATGATAGCAAGACATATAAAGTATGTTAAAAGTGAGTAGTATTTTAAGTAATTTGAGATAAATCCTAATTATGTGGATAATTGGGTAATTATGACTTTTGAGTGGGAGTTAATTAAGTAATTAAGATTATGGATAAAGATTAAGGTGTCCCAAAACGTGGCACCAAATTAGGGGNTATTTTCCCAACCGCTGTACGGTATCACGTCATTCATAACTTCTCACACATATTGCAATATAGGCATAAAGATTTATTTTTCCTCATGCCATTTGAAAATGAAGCATTTGTCGTGGAATATTTTTGGAAAAAGCGGAACTGTTTTCGGGAACTATGAATAAAACATGGAAGGAATTTAGGTTGGAATTAAAACTCAAATGAGTGACTCTTACACTATAAATCTAGGTGGCACAATTAATGAGATTGGTGGCCAAGTCATCACCCACTTTGATAAAAACAATTAAGGAAGATGAATAAGCTTGCTAAGCTTATGAATGGAATTCACAAAGCCATAATCTCAATGTGATGGCTTCAGCAAATATCATACAAGGTTATGATTAAATTCACAAAGAGATCATATGGAATTTGCTACAAAAATTAATACAAGACTACTTAGCAACGTGAGAATTCGCGATTCTAAGAGAGCACGGTGTAATCTTTCTCAAGAATATCATACGAATTTTCCCCTACTTCGATCCGCCGCTATGTGTTCTTTGCAAAAGACGTGGGTTTTCTTTTTGGCATGATTCATACAATAAAAATGAAACGAGCAAATACACAACTTCCATAAATGACTCTATTCATAGAAATACTAGAGGTTCTTATGTTCTTGATTCCCATATGTCTTATTATTCTACGTCTGTTCATGTGTTTCAGAAAATAAGTAAGTTGATAAAGTTTATTTCATGATATTAATCAGAGACATAATGGTCTTATGACGACCCGAGAGATTTTATTGATGTACTTCTCATGCATTGCATTCATTAATACATGTACATTAGCCCATGACCAGATGGTGTTATATATGCATGTATATATATAGGATATGGAAAAGGTTACAGCGTTATATACGCACCACTACCTGATCAGCTGGTATACGATAATGATTTTGCCCACAGTGGCTGAGATGATGTGATGGGATTCCCTCAGAGGCTTTATGATGTTATGAACACGTGGAGTATTTCATGATTTACAGAGTTATTCAGACTTACATGCCGAGTCTTTTACTCCATGTTTCTCTCATGTCTATATTTACTCATTTTCATTCATTACATACTCGGAATATTATTTGTACTGACGTCCTTTTTTCCTGGGGACACTGTGTTTCATGCCCGCAGGTCCCGATAGATAGGTCGAGAGTCCTCCAAGTAGGCTATCAGCTCAGCGAAAGATGTTGGTGCACTCCGTTTGCTCTGGAGTTGCTTGTTTGGTCAGTATGATTTAGACGTATATAATTTGGTATGGCGGGGCCCTGTCCCCACCTTTATGATAAGTATGTACTCTTAGAGTCTTGTAGACTGATGTCATGTATACGGATACTTGTTTGGCCTTGCCAGCTGGCACGACCCCAAATCCTAAATCGGCCGTGATGGCGCCTATCATGGAACTAGGCTAGCCAACCATTTCAGATTATCAATATATCCCATAATTTCCCCATTATTTAGCAGATTTAAAAATATCAGAAAGAGATAAAACAAATACACACTTCCCCAAAACCTGGAGTCAACTGTTATGAGCATCTAAGACTGAAATATAATGTACAACATAGTGACTTGCTACAACAAAAGTCTGAGGTACAAAAGACCAAAAGAAACTATCATATGAGGGGAGGAAAACAGGTGAGCTGGGGACGCTGAGAACTTACCTCAATCCTCGAACAACTCCAAGCTCGTCCAGAAATCAACTAGTGAGATGGTCTGGTACCTGGATCTGCACACAGAGGTGCAAGGAGTAATGTGAGTACGCCAACTCAGTAAGTAATCAATGTAACTAAAAACTTGAGTGTATTGACGAACAATTTAAATCATGTAAATTCATATAATGAATAACAGTGGAAATGAATAAATCAAGTCATCTACAATTCCGAATATTTCATAAAACTCCGGTTTCCATTTAAAAATCTCGTATGAAAACTTCTGTCCAACATTTATTATCAGAGGCTCAGTGTAAAGAAGAGTGAAAACAATATTTTCATAAAATATAAGCCCCTCGGGCATAGTATGACTTACAATAAAGCCTCTCGGGCAAGCCTCTCAGTCACTCGTGACTCCACTATCACTATCTCATGCTCTCACTTAACACTCGTACTCAGTAAGTACCATGAACACAAAAAACTGATGTGGCAGGCAGCCCGCTCCACTACATTTATACATACATGTATATATATATATATATATTGTTGTAGCATGCAGTCCGATCCATATATATAACATATACTGCTGAAGTGTGCCGCCCGATCCATATAATAGTCGACTGCGCTCACGGGGGTGTACAAACTCCTGGAAGGGCTCCTTCAGCCCAAGCGCTATATCTACTACGGCGTGCAACCCGATCCAGTATGTATATTGCTGCGGTGTGCAGCCCGATCCATATATAACATATATCTTTGCAGCGTGCAGCCCGATCCATATATATATAATCTATATTGATGCGGCGTGCAGCCCGTCCTACATATAATATATAACACATATATTGTTGCAGCGTGCAGCCCACCCATAACTATCCTCACATACTCGGTGCTCGGCCTGACACATATATATACTGCTCAGCATGCAGCCCGATCCTTAGCTATCCTCACATACTCGGCTCTCGGCCTGACTCAGTCACCCTCACAAGCCACTTGGGCAATTTATCTCGACTTACGGGACTCAGCCCAAAATACTTTTCAGAGTTTTCAAAGTAGTGTGATAACAGTGACAATAACAACAAGTAGGAAACATGACTGAGTTCACAATTGTTCTATCACGATAGTGGTAGGATAGTGTAAAAGTACCCCATGATGGTCTAAACAGGTCGGCACAAGGCCGCAAACATGGCTCACAGCCCATAAACAAGTATAAACTTCTGAAAGACAGGATGTCGTAAGGTTTCAAATCAAATACGCGGCTTAATAGTCGCTACGGGACAGACCAAGTCACAAACCCTATCGGTGAACACCCCCACGCTCGTCACCTAGCATGTGTGTCACCTTATTTATCAACACAATAACAAATAGCGAGGTGTCATACCCTCAGGTTTAGAGTAACAATCGTTACTTACCTCAAAATAGCCCATAAGCTACTCCGCGATGCGCTTGCCCCTCGAATTGGCTCCCAAATGCTCCGAATCTACCCAAAATCAGATTAATATCATCAACACACGCTAACAGAACAAAACCCAATCGAAAGATATAAATTTTAACACAATTCTCGAAATTCGGCCAAATCCGAGCCCCAGGCCCACGTCTCGGAATTCAATAAAATTTACATTACTAGAATCCTCATCCTCCCACGATTCTATACATACCAAAATTCCACAATCCGACCATAATCTCCCGCTCAAATCACAAAAAGAATTTCCAAATTTCCTCCCCATTTTTCCCAACTTTTTCAACTTTAATTCTTCAAATTACAAGCCTAATCCGTACAAAATAGCATAGAAATAAGTTCTATAGTCCGGGAACTTACCTCCACTGAAGACCTTCGAATTCTTTCTTCAATTTGCTCTCAACCAAGCTGCACCCGCATGTAACAATGGAAGAAAGACCAAAATATTGCAGAGGCACTTTTTATACTGTTCTGCCCAGTTAATCTGCACCTGCGGACAATTATTCGCACATGCGGTCCCAGGTGCACACCTGCGAAAACCCACTAACAGTCAAATTCTCGCACCTGCGATTCCTTTTCCGCACCTGCGGCTTCGCAGGTGCGACCAATGCTTCGCACCTACGGATTCCTCCTGCCTGGCCTATCTTCACACCTGTGCAGGGTCCTTTGCACCTACGGCATTGCACCTGCGGCTGCCCTTCCGCAAGTGCGGCCACACCAGAAGATTTCTCACCAGCAGCTATTTGCTGCAAATTTCCTATGTCCAAACCCCCGCTAACCAACCGAAATCAATCCAGAGCCCCTCGCGGCCCCAACCAAGCATACCAACAGACCCCATAGAATCATTCAAACTTAGTCGAGCCTCCGAAACACTAAAAACAACAAAAAACACCAAGATTACATCAAATTCAAACCGATGAACTTTGAAAATTCTAAATCTTGCCAATGATGCCGAAACCACCCAAAACACATTCGATTGACCTGAAAATTTGCACACATATCCAAAATGACATTACGAACCTGCTCCAACTATCGAAATTCCATTCCGACCTCTATAGACTATTTTTCCACTACCGACCGGAAATCCCCAAAAACCAACATTCGCCAATTTAAGCCTAATTCTACACCGGACATCAAAAATTTATTTCGAACACACTCCTAAGTCCCAAATCACCTAACGAAGCTATCTAAACCATAAAATCCACATGCCAAGGTTTTTTACCAATAAGTCAACTCCTAGTTTGACTTTTTAACTATTAGGCTACTTTAAGAGGCTAAGTGCTTCTGTTCTCACCACGACCACTCCGAACCCAAACTATTCGACCCAACTTAACATAAACAGACTAAGAAATATATGATAAAGCATAAATGGGGGAAACGGGGCTAATCTCATGAAACAACCGGCCAGGTCGTTACATCCTCCCCCTTTTAAACAAGCATTCGTCCTCGAACGGATCTAGAAACATACCTGGAGTCTCGAATAAGTGAGGATATCTGTACCGCATCTCCCGCTCAGTCTACCAGGTGGAATCCTCTACCGGTTGTCCTCTCCATTGAACAGTCACTGAAGTTATATCCTTAGACCTCAGCTTTCTGACTTGAAGACCCAAAATAGCCACTAGCTCTACCTCATATGACATATCACCCTCGAACTGAACCGTGTTGAAGTCCAAAACATGAGACGGGTCACCAACATACTTCCGGAGCATCGAAACATGGAACATCGGATGAACACTCGATAAGCTGGGAGGCATGTCAAGTCTATAAGACACCTTCCCAATCCTTTGAAGCACCTCAAAAGGCCAAATAAATCGGGGACTCAGCTTTCCCCTCTTCCCGAACCTCATAACACCCTTCATGGGTGACACCTTCAGCAGTACCTTCTCCCTAACCATGAAAGACACATCTCGGACCTTCCGGCCTGCATAACTCTTCTGCCTAGACTGTGTTTTGTGAAGCCGCTTCTGAATCAATTTCACCTTTCCCAACGCATCCTGAACCAAGTCTATGCCCAATAGCCTAGCCTCGCCCGGATCAAACCAACCAACCGGAGATCTGTACCTCCTATCATATAAAGCCTCACACGAGCCATCTGGATACTCGGCTGATAACTATTATTATATGCAAACTCCGTGAGTGGCAGAAACTGGTCCCATGAACCCCCAAAATCAATGACACATGCACGCAACATATCCTCCAAAATCTGAATAGTATGCTCTGACTGCACGTCGGTCTGAGGATGAAATACTGTGCTCAACTCGACCTGAATACCCAACTCTCTCTGTACGGCTCTCTAGAACTGAGATGTTAATTGAGTACCTCTGTCAGAAATGATGGAAACTGGAACCCCATGCAATCGAACGATCTTCCTGATGTAAATCACAACAAACCGCTCCGAAGAATAAGTAGTACCAATAGGAATGAAGTGCACGGACTTGGTCAGCCGATCCACAATAACCCATATAGCATCAAACCTCCTCGAAGTCCGTGGGAGTCCAACTACGAAGTCCATGGTGATTCACTCCCACTTCCACTCTGGATTATCAAATCTCTGAAGCAATCCACTTGGTCTCTGGTGCTCATACTTGACCTGCTGACAGTTGAGACACCGAGCCACAAAATCAACAATATCTCTCTTCATCCGCCTCCACCAATAATGCCGTCTAAGATCCTGATACATCTTCGCGGCACCCGGATGGACGGAATACCGCAAACTGTGGGCCTCAGCTAGAATCAAATCTCGAATCCCATCCACATTGGGCACGCAAATCCGGCCCTGCATACTCATGACCCCATCATCATCAATAACCACATCCTTGAAATTACCGCGACGGAACCTGTCCTAAAGAACAAGAAAATATGGATCATCATATTGGCGGGCTCTGATCTGATCATAAAGAGAAGACCTGGAGACTAAACAAGCCAATACCCGCGGAGGCTCTGACAGATCCAATCTCACCAACTGACATGCTAAAGCCTGAACATCAAGTGCTAAAGGTCGCTATGATACTAGAAGGTAGGCTACACTCTCTGCTCTGCGACTCAGGGCATCGGCCACTACATTGGCCTTCCCCGGATAATATAAGATAGTGAGGTCATAAT
Source organism: Nicotiana knightiana (assembly GCA_005239525.1). NCBI lineage: Eukaryota > Viridiplantae > Streptophyta > Magnoliopsida > Solanales > Solanaceae > Nicotiana > Nicotiana knightiana. The sequence continues at coordinate 67,893 of ML386448.1, read as the reverse complement.
CCTTCAGAAGCTCCAACCACCTCCTTTGACGCAAATTCAGATCCTTCTGCTTAAGCAGATGCTGCAAACTATGGTGATCAGTGAAAATCTCACAATGCACTACATACAAATAATGAAGCCAAATCTTCAAGGCGTGAACAATAGCTGCTAGCTCAAGATCGTGCACTGGATAATTCTTCTCGTGCACCTTCAACTGTCTGGAAGCGTAGGCAATCACCCCACCGTCCTGCATCAAAACCGCTCCAACAGCAACTCTCGAGGCATCACAGTAAACTGTATAAGAACCTGAACCTGTAGGCAAAATCAATACCGGAGCTGTAGTCAAAGCTGACTTGAGATTATGAAAGCTCTCCTCACACTCCTCAGTCCACCTAAACTGAGCACCCTTCTGGGTCAGTCTGGTCATAGGTGCTACAATAGATGAAAATCCCTCTATGAAACGGCAATAGTACCCTGCCAAACCAAGGAAACTACGAATCTCGGTAGCTGATGCCGGTCTACGCTAGCTCTGCACTGCCTCTACCTTCTTCGGATCAACCTGAATACCCTCACTAGACACCACGTGCCCCAAGAATGCTACTGAATCAAGCCAGAACTCACACTTCAAAAATTTTGCATACAATCTCTTCTCTCTCAAGGTCTGAAGCACAACATTCAAATGCTGCTCATGATCCTCCCGAGATGGGGAATATACCAAGATATCGTCAATAAATACGATGACAAAAGAATCCAGATAAGGCCGGAATACATTGTGCATCAAGTGTATAAAGGCTGTTAGGGCATTGGTCAGCCCGAAAGACATAACCAGAAACTCATAATGACCATATCTAGTCCTGAAAGCAGTCTTCGGGATGTCTGGCCCCCGAATCTTCAACTGATGATAGTCGGAATGCAATTCAATCTTGGAAAACACCCTGGCACCCTGAAACTGATCAAACAAGTCATCTATACGAGGCAAGGGATACCGGTTCTTCACCGTAACCCTGTTCAGCTGTCGATAATCAATACACATGTGCATAGAACCATCCTTCTTCTTTACAAACAACACCGGTGCACCCCAAGGTGACACACTAGGCCGAATGAACCCCTTATTTAGGAGTTCCTGAAGCTGCTCCCTTAGTTCCTTTAGCTCCATTGGTGCCATATGATAACATGGAATAGAAATAGGCTGAGTGCCTATCACCAGGTCAATACCAAAATCATGTCCCTGTCAGGTGGCATGCCTGGCAGGTCTGCAGGAAACACGTCCGGAAATTCACGGACCATAGGAACTGAATCAATAGTGGGAGTCTCACTACTGACATCCCTCACAAAAGGCAGATACGATAAGCATCCCTTCTCAACCATACGCTGAGCCTTCAGGTAACAAATCACCCTGCTAGGCACATAATCAGAAGAACCTCTCCACTCAACCCTCGGACATCCGGGCATAGCTAAGGTGACGGTCTTAGCGTGATAATCAAGAACGACATGACACAAAGATAACCCGTCCATGCCTAATATCACATCAAAATTGACCATGCTGAGTAATAGTAGGTCCACTCGGGTCTCCAGACTCCCAATAGATATCACACACGACCGATACACACGGTCCATAATAACAGTATCGCCTACCGGAGTCGACACATGAACAGATGTAACTAAAGACTCACGGGGCATATCTAGAAAATGGGCAAAATATGAAGAAACATAGGAATATGTGGAACCTGGGCTAAATAAAACCAAAGCATCTCGGCAACTGAGATAATACCTGCGATCACTGCGTCGGAGGCCATAGCATATGGCCTGGCTGGAAAAACATACATGCGGGTATCACCTCCACCTGCTCGACCTCACCCTCTAGGGCGGCCTCTAGCTGACTGACTACCACCCCTGGCTCCTTGGGTGGGTGGTCAAGTAACTGGAGCTGAAGTCGAAGGCTGGATCCTCAGCTGAGATGGACCTCCAAGAAGATGAGGACACTGCCTCCTCATATGCCTGAAATCCCCATACTCATAACAGCTCCCTGGAGCCGGAGACTAGAACTGAAATGAACCACTGGCACCAGAATGGCCACTAAGAGAACTATGCATAGAAGAACCCTGAGCTGATAGTGCTCGAAATGCACTCTGGGATGGAAGGCACCGATTGAAGAATGGCATGGCTAAAAACTACGGGGACCATGCCCCGAAGATGCACCATTATTGGCTGGGCGGCCTGACCGAGGAGGCCTGAATGAACGGCCCCTGCCATGCTGAAACTGCCCCCTGGAAGGAGCACCACTAGAACCACTTGATCAACGAGGCCTCTTGGCCTCCCTCTCTACCCTATCCTGGCGGCGAACCGACTCAATATCTCAAGCAATATCAACAACCTGCTCAAATGTAGCATGTGATACTCTCTCCCGGGTCATGAAATAGTGGAGCTGATAAGTAAGGCCATCTATAAACCTCATAATCCTCTCCCTATAAGTAGGGACCAACTCGTTGGCATGACGAGCCAACTCCAAAAATCGCATCTCATATTGCGTCACTAATAGCTCCCCTTGACGCAGCTGCTCAAAAAGCCTGCACTGCTCCTCTCTGTGTGACTGGGGTACATACTTCTTCAAAAAGATAATGGAGAACTGATGCCAGGCGAGGGTGCTGAACCAACAGGCCTACGCCTCTCAAAAGACTCCCACAAGTGAAAGCAACACCAAAAAATTGAAAAGTAGCAAATGAGACCCCACTGGTCTCCAAAATCCCAGCAGTACTAGAAATCCCTGGGCATCCTTGCCCTCAGCATCACTAAATGTTGGAGGTTGTATTCTACTAAACCTCTCCAGCCTACGTTGCTCATCATCTGGCATAGTTAGGACCACGAAGTCCTGAACTGGAGCAACCGGCTGGGCTGGAACCGCCCCCGGTGTCTGTTGGCCCTAAGTGGCCTGCTCAGGTTTTCGGGCAGTTAGAGTCTGACTACCTCCCCCGGCCTGAGAAGTAGCGGCAAATGCCTGAGCAAGGGTGGTACACACCGTCAAGATATGAGCCAAGGTCTCCTGTAGACGAATAACAATAGGCACTGCCGGTGCCTGAGCCTGTCCCGCTGGAGCATCGGTGGTGGGAAGCTGATCCTGAGTAGTAAGGGGATCAACTGATACTGCCCTGGCTTCCGCACAGGCTGGCCCCTACCTCTACCACGGCCTCGACCGCGGTCTCGACCCCTCACTGGTCTAGCGGGTGGCTGGTCACCCTGATCGGTGGAGCGAGTCCTCACCCTCTATGAGAGAATGTGTAAAGACCCATAACATTTTCTTGTTTTAAAATAATGCCCGAATGAGTCCCCGAGTTGTTTTTATTGTGGGAATTTTTAAAACGGACCTAAATTGAGTAAAAAGTACCCCGAGACTTAAAGAATAAAATTTTCCAGAAAATAGGTGTTATGCGATCGCATAACGTGTATGCGGACCGCACAATGGTCGCATACATGGGCAGTGTGTTTCGAATTTTGGCCCATCTTGAGGGCCATTATGCGGCAGGTTCTGCGGACCGCATGTCAGGAATGCGATCGCATTCCTAACCGCATTCTTGTGTCGGACTTCTATTTTTCTAATTTTAACACCCGACCCCAGTTCATTAAAAATACCCCTCCCCTTAATTTTTAACCATTTTTCTGAGATATTAGAGAGAGGAAAGAGTGGGTTCTAGAGAGAGAAATTCCCAACTTCATCAAATTGGTCTTCCTTCATCACTCAAGCTTGGGACGAATCAAGTAGAACACAAATTTCTTCACTCTAAGATGTAATCTTCCACCCCATTAACCCTAAATTTCCAGATTTTGTTAAAATGAAACAGGGGTAGGATAGTTCATAAAGACGGGGTTAAGAACCTTGCATGCATGTACCCAACCTACCATAATCTAGTTAAGGAAAATAGGTAGGGGTAATCTTTCACTAAAGAAGGGTTATTTAATCTAAAAAGAACACCTAGCGTTTGATAGACAGCTCAAATGAGTTCAAGACATGTTCATGATTCCTAATTCTAAGTTTAAATGTGCCGCATTATGAATTAGATTGAAGGTGCTAGAAGGCCCGGTGATTTGAGATAGAAAGTAAGGAAAAATCCCGATTTGAGGTATGTATGGCTAACTTTAACCTTTGTAGAATCCTCTTGTTGGGTCCGAGCATACAGTATGTGTACCTTGTTTGAAAACATGTGAATTGATTTTTCAAATGTGTTGAGACGTAAGTTTCTATTCTCTGATTGTCCTAGTTGATTGCCATGCTACCGTGCTATATAAGGTTGTGAAAAGTGTTTTGATGTGCCTATCTTATTATGTGCAAAACTCGTAAATGCTCGAGGGTAGCGATATGAAAGTATGTGTTAATGAATGAAGGAAGGATAATGTGCACAAGTGTGGGAATGTATATAATGGCTAAGGGAAACCGTGCGTGGTAAGTAATGAAAAAGGGTATTGTGAAACGATGTGAATGAGTTGAACAATTATGGCAATGCCGTGTACATGAATTACTGCTTGGGGAGAATTATTGTGCCTTGGGTCCCAATATATGAATTGTGGACGTGAACTTGTGATTCCTTGAGATGATAATTCTTGTGATGTAATTGTTTGTGGTTGCTGTTATGAAATATGATTGTCAGGGTGGGATCGGGTTGCGCGCCACAACACAAAGCAATAAGCTTGATGAGATGTGAGGTAATAAGGGTGGCTGAGGTAATAAGGGTGGCCGAGGTAATAATGATGGAATGTGATTATTATCACTATCGAAATGAAAAATCTAGGAAACTCTTGAATATGGTGATGTTGAAAGGGAAAAAGGAGAGATCGTGAAACTTGTTGATTTTAGCTGTTTCTTTCCACGTGCATTGATTGATTTGTTCTATTACTGTCTATTAATTGTGTATTGTTTGATTTTACTTGGGATAAAGTTTGTTCATACATAATAGTACTATTCCACATTACTAACGTACCTTTTGCCGGTGGCGCTACATCTTTTTATATGGATGTAGGTGGGTCCATAGCAGGTTGCTCAGCTCGCCGTTAGTGGTGCTTTCTCCTCATCCTTTCTCAGTTGTACTGGTGAGCCCCATTTCCTCTCGGGGCCATGTGTAGTTCATGCCATCTCCTTTTGAGTATATTATGTATTGTAAGGTATAGCGGGGGCCTTGTTGCCGGCAAGTATTGTATAAACTCCTAGTACTCTTAGAGGCTCCGTAGACACTATGTGGGTGTATATATATATTTTGGGCAGTGGTTGTATTTGCTCGTAATCGGGGTCCGTATTGGGAAATGTTGTATCTATTATGTATGTTTTGGGAAATCTAGTATAATAATGATAGAGACACGGGGAAGCGTGTTGGGTAGGAAAGGCAAAGCAGGTTCGCTTGACTGGGGTCACCCGGTTGAGTGTCGGTCGCGTCCCTCGATTTTGGGGCGTGACAGAATGAAACAACAGAAGTTTAGATTTCCAGAACCAATCAAATGGCATGACAGGATTCAACAAAAAATGAGATTGTTCCTAAGGGTTCTGTAGCCTCTCGAAGATAAGTACAGACGTATCCGTACCAATCCACAAGACTCTACTAAACCTGCTCATGACCGTTGAATCCTATGTAACCTAGGCTCTGATACCAACTTGTCACGACCCAAAATCCTAAACCGGCCGTGATGGCGCCTATAATGGAACTAGGCTAGCCAACCATTTCAGATTATCAATATATCCCATAATTTCCCCATTATTTAGCAGATTTTAAAATATCAGAAAGAGATAAAACAAATACACACTTCCCCAAAACCTGGATTCAACTGTCATGAGCATCAAAGACTGAAAATACAATGTACAACATAGTGACTTGCTACAACAAAAGTCTAAGGTACAAAAGACAAAAAGAAACTATCATCTGAGGGAAGGAAAAGAGGTGAGCTGGGGACGCTGAGCAGCTACCTCAATCCTCGAACAACTCCAAGATCGTCCGGAAATCAACTAGTGAGATGGTTCGGTACCTGGATCTCCACACAGAGGTGCAGGGAGTAACATGATTACGCTAACTCAGTAAGTAATTAATGTAACTAAAAACATGAGTGTAGTGACGTGCAATTTAAATCATGTAAATCCATATAATGAATAACAGTGGAAATGAATAAATCAAGTCAGAAATCTACAATTTCGAATATTTCATAAAATTCCGGTTTCCATTTAGAAATCTCTTATGAAAACTTTTGTCCAACATTTATTATTAGAGGCTCAGTGTAAAGAAGAGTGAAAACGGCATTTTCAAAAAATATAAGCCCTTCGGGAACAGTATCACTCACAGTAAAGCCTCTCGGGCAAGCCTCTCAATCACTCGTGACTCCACTATCAGTATCTCATGCTCTCACTTAATACTCGTACTCAGTAAGTACCATGAACACACACAACTGCTGCGGCGGGTAGCCCGCTCCACTACATTTATACATATATATATATATACACACACACACACACACACATATATATATATATATATATATATATGTGTGTGTGTGCTGCAGTGTGCAGTCCGATCCATATATATAACATATACTACTGCGGCGTTCAAGCCGATCCATATAATAGTCGACTGCGCTCATTAGGGGTGTACAGACTCCTGGAGGGGCTCCTTCAGCCCAAGTGCTATATCTCAGCCCAAGTGCTATATCTACATTTATACATATATATATACACACACACACACACACACACACATATATATATGTGTGTGTGTGTGCTGCAGCGTGCAGTCCGATCCATATATATAACATATACTACTGCGGCGTTCAACCCGATCCATATAATAGTCGACTGCGCTCATTAGGGGTGTACAGACTCCTGGAGGGGCTCCTTCAGCCCAAGTGCTATATCTACTACCACGTGCAGCCCGATCCAATATGTATATTGCTGCGGCGTGAAGCCCGATCTATATATAACATATATTGCTGCGGCGTGCTACCCGATCCATATATATATAATCTATATTGATGCGGCATGCAGCCCGGCCCACATATAATATATAACACATATACTGTTGCGGCGTGCAACCCCTCCCATAACTATCCTCACATACTCGGTGCTCGGCCTGACACATATATATACTGCTTCGGCGTGCAGCCCGATCCATAGCAATCCTCACATACTCGGCTCTCGGCCTAACTCCGTCACCCTCACAAGCCACTTGGGCAATTTATCTCGACTTACGGGACTCAGCCCAAAATACTTTTCAGAGTTTTCAAAGCAGTGTGATAGTAGTGACAATAACAACAAGTAGGAAACATGACTGAGTTCACAATTGTTCTATCAGGATTGTGGTAGGATAGTGTAAAAGTACCCCTGAGGGTCTAAACAGGTCGGCACAAGGACCCAAACATGGCTCACAGTCCATAAACAAGTATAAACTTTTGAAAGACAGGATGTCGTAAGGTTTCAAATCAAATACGCGGCTTAATAGTCGCTACGGGACGAACCAACTCACACTCCCTATCGATGAACGCCCCCACGCTCATCACCTAGCATGTGTGTCACCTCATTTATCAACACAATAACAAATAACGGGGTGTCATACCCTCAGGTTTAGAGTTACAATCGTTACTTACCTCAAAACAGCCCAGAAGCTACTCCGTGATGCCCTTGCCCCTCGAATTGGCTCCCAAATGCTCCGAATCTACCCAAAATCAGATTAACATCATCAACACACGCTAACGGAACAAAACTCAATCGAAAGATATAAATTTTAACAAAATTCTCGAAATTCGGCCAAATTTGAGCCCCCGGGCCCACGTCTCGGAATTCAATAAAATTTACATTACTAGAATCCTCATCCTCCCACGATTCTATACATACCAAAAGTTCCACAATCAGACCATAATTGCCCACTCAAATCACAAAGAATTTCCAAATTTCCTCCCTATTTTTCCCAACTTTTTCCACTTTAATTCTTCAAATTACTAGCCTAATCCGTACAAAATAGCATAGAAATGAGTTCTATAGTCCGGGAACTTACCTCCACTGAAGACCTTCGAATTCTTTCTTCAATTTGCTCTTAACCAAGCTCCACCTGCATGCAACAATGGAAGAAAGACCAAAATTTTGCGGAGGCACTTTTTATACTGTTCTGCCCAGTTAATCCGCACCTGCGGACAATTATTCGCGCCTGCAAACCCACATCTGCGGTCCTAGGTGTGCACCTGCAAAAACCCACTAATAGTCCAATTCTCGCACCTGCGATTCCTTTTCTACACCTGCAGCTTCGCAGGTATGCCCAATGCTTCGTACCTGCGGATTCCTCCTGCCTGGCCTATCTTCGCACCTACGCAGGGTCCTTCGCACGTGCGGCTGCCCTTCCATAGGTGCGGCCACACCAGAAGATTTCACACCAGCAGTTATTTGCTGCAAATTTCCTATGTCCAAACCCCCGCTAACCAACCGAAATCAATCCAGAGCCCCTCGGGGCACCAACCAAGCATACCAACACACCCCATAGCATCATTCAAACTTAGTCGAGCCTCTGAAACACCAAAAAAATACAAAAACACCAAGATTACATCAAATTGAAACCTATGAACTTTGAAACTTCTAAATCTCGCCAATGATGCCGAAACCACCCAAAACACATCCGATTGACCTGAAAATTTGCACACATATCCAAAATGACATTACGAACCTGCTCCAGCTATTAGAATTCCATTCTGACCCTTATAGCCTATTTTTCCGCTATCGACCGGAAATCGCCAAAAACCAGCCTTCGCCAATTGAAGCCTAATTCTACACCGGACATCAAAAATTCATTTCGAACACACTCCTAAGTCCCAAATCACCTAACGAAGCTATTCGTGCCATAAAATACGCATTCCAAGGTTTTTTACCAATAAGTCAGCTCTCATTTTGACTTTTCAACTATTAGGTTACTTTATGAGGCCAAGTGCCTCTGTTATCACCACGACCACTCCGAAGCCAAACCATCCGACCCAACTCAACATGAACAGGCTAAGAAATATATGATAAAGCAGAAATGGGGGAAACAGGGCTAATCTCATGAAACGACCGATCGAGTCGTTACACCGGCCTATATTTTAAGTATATAATGGATCACCTTGGCCTTATAGGCCCGTATGTCACAGGTATAAGTTTTTATATCAGGTTGGGTCGTCCTATATTGAGTATTCCCTTATGTTTATTTTGGTTAGCCCATGACGGCCTGTTTAGCCCATTTGCCAATGATAGTATGATAAGAAAGATATGTTACGTTGGTACTCAGTTGAGTAAGGAACCGGGTGCCCGTCGCGGCCCATCGATTTGGGTCGTGACTGAGACAATGCTTACAAGATGGACCTTCCTAGTGACATTCAAGTAAGTGTTATATTCAATGTTGTTGACTTATCTTTGTTTGATGTAGGATTGAATTCGAGGACGAATTCTTCTCAAGAAGAGGGGAATGATAGCATCAAGGACAAGGATAGAGTTTTGGAAGCTCCAATAAGGCTATTTATAAGATCTCAAGCTAAAGAATTGCAGACTAAGGTTGATGGACTTCAAAGGCAAATAAAGAATCTTTTAATTGTAGAGGAAGAGCTCAATCCCAAAGGTGATGAATTGTACAAGTTTTAGAATTATTTGGTGGCCCAAATTAAAGTCCAAGAGGAGGAAGATTGGGTCCCAACATCAGCCCTTGAAGTCCACCAAAAGGGCACCCAGAAGAGCTTAAAATGAGCTTAAAAGTGGTCCAAAAGAGGGCGTTTTGAAAGGAGCCCAATTGGAGTCCAAAACAATGGCCCAAACTAGTAGTTTTAAGGCCCAAATCTGCCCCAAAGGGATTTGTCCACCCACCCTCTTATTTTCATTAGTTTTATTAGGTTTTCTAGTGTTTAGCTTAGCCTCCACGTTAGGGTTTGCCTTGGCATCCACCCTATCTAGTTTTAAGTACTTTTTACTTCTATAAATAGGAGTTCTTTTCATTCATTGTGGTACTTTATTATTGATTAATAATATTATACTTTGAGAGTTCTTTTGAACTTTTGTTTCTTATGCTTTGAGTTTATCTTTCAACCTTTACTGGTTCATAGTTCAAGGTAGTAAGATAACTTCGTTATTGTGATATTATTGATTCCTTTATGGTATTCTTATGTTACACCCCATGTTTTCGTACGTGGAAGTACACCATAATTAAATTGATATAAGCTCGGAAATGAGATGTTACATCTCATATTTTCAGACGTTAAAGTTTCGTCGTAAGTTAATCGACGTAAGCTCGGGAATGATATTATTTTGAGATTATATGTATTATGCTATTTCAAACAAGTGATAAGTAAATTCATGAAGGTTAAAGGGTAAACGAATCAAAGAAAATGAGTTTCTTTGAAGATTTTCGATTTGGGATAAAATACGGTCCAAGCCATAATACCCTGTATTTATGGACTAGTTCCATACAAGGTACTACATGACCATGATAGTAAGGTGTATAAATGTGTTAAGAGTGAGTAGTATTAAAGTAATTTGAGATAATTCTTAATTGTGTGGATAATTGGATTAATTATTGAAATAGTGAGAGATTAACAAGTTAATCAATAGATTAGTGGATAATTAATCAAAATCTTGGATAAGTTTAAAGAAGGCAATGTGGCAGCAAGATATATCAAATTAGTGACTCTTAATGTTGTATGGTAAGGTGGCAAAATAAGAGAGTTAGTTGGCTAAGTCTCTCTAAATCACCTAAAGAGGTGTTGAATCTCTACAATACGAGGAAGGGAGTCTTCAGCAAGTTCATACAAGAAAATGTATATACATGTAACGTGAGTTCTTCAATAAAAATTCATGTGAAACTATTTAGCATAATAGCAACGGGATTTTGCGATTCTAAGGGAGTACAATGCAATATTTCTCAAGAATATCATACGGACTCCCCCCTACTTCGATCCGCCGTTACGTTTTTGTCGCAATTGGTATGTTAGAGGGATTTTCAAGAGAATTGGATCAGGTATGTTAAGGCTATCCCTTCTTTCTTTTTGGCATGATTCATATGATACAAACGAAACGAGAAAATGCACAACTTCCATAAATGACTCTATTCGTAGAAATGCTAGAGATGCTTATGTTCTTGATTCCCCATGTGTCCTATTATTCCATATGTTCATGGGTCTCAGAAAATACATAAGTTGATAAAGTTTATTTCATGATATTAATCAAAGACATAATGGTCTTATGACGTTCTGAGAGATTTTATTGATGTACTTCTCATGCATTGCATTCATTTATACATGTACATTGACCCATGACCAGATGGTGTTATATACGCATATTTATATGTGTATATATATATGGGATATGGGAAAAGATTATGACGTTATATACGGATCACCACCTGATCAGCTGGTATACGTTGATGATTTTGCCCACAGTGTCTGAGATGATATGATGGGCTTCCCTCAGAGGCTTGATGATGTTATGAAACATGTACCTATGCACGACATGACATTCATACGCATATGCATGACACTATAAGTATTTCATGATGCACAGAGTTATCCAGACTTATAGGTTGAGTCATTTACTCCATGTTTCTTCCTTGTCTTTTATATACTTATTTATGTGCCTTACACACTCGATACATTATTTACTGACGTCCCTTTTTTCCTGGAGACGCTGCGTTTCACGCCCGCAGGTCTCGATAGATAGGATGAGAGCCCTCCAAGTAGGTTATCAGCTCAGTAGAAGGTGTTGGTGCGCTCCATTTGCTCCGGAGTTGCTTATTTGGTCAGTATGATTAGGACATGTATTGATTAGTATGGTGGGGCCCTGTCCTGACCGTTCTGACATTTATGTACTCCTAGAGGCTTGTATACATATGTCGTGTACGTGAAAGATTGTATGACTCTGTCTGTCACGACCCAAATCGATGGGTCGCAATGGGCACTCGGTACCTTACTCAACTGAATACCAACATAACGTATATTTTTGTATCATGCTATCAAAAGTAAATGAGACAGAAAGGCTACCGTAGGATGACTAGAATAAAACATGTAATACCAACTTATACATAAGACATATGGGTCTATAAGACCGAAATGATCACTCGTATACTAAACATAGGCCGACAAGACCATATAATCTTTTATGTACATGACATATGTTTACAAGCCTTTAAGAGTACATAACCGTCATAAGACAAGGACAGGGCCCCGACATACCAATCAATACGTGTCCAATGCATACTAACCAAAAAGGTAACTCCTGAGTAAATGGAGCGCACCAACACCTTCTGCTGAGCTGATAGCTTACTTGGAGGACTCTCGACCTGTCTATCGGGATCTGCGGGCATGAAACGCATCGTCCCCAGGCAAAAGGGACGTCAGTACAAATAATGTACCGAGTATGTAAGGAATGAAAATCAGTAAACAATAGACATGAGAAAAACATGGAGTAAAAGACTCAACATGTATATCTGAATAGCTCTATGAATCATTTAATATTATAATGTCATGCATATGCGTATAAATTTCATACCATGCATGGGTATATGCGTTCATAACATCATCAAGCCTCTGAGAGCATCCCATCATATCATCTCGGCCGCTATGAGAAAATCACCAACATAAACCAGTTGCTCAGGTGGTGGTGCGTATATAACGTCGTAACCTTTTCCCATATCCTATATACATATATATACATACATATACGTATATATAACGCCATCTGATCATGGGTCAATGTACATGTATAAATGAATGTAATGCATGAGAATACGCCAATAAAATCTTTCGGAACGTCATAAGACTACCTTTGATTAATATCATGAAATAAACATATCAACTTATGTATTTTCTGAGACCCATGAACAGACGATAGAATAATAATACATATGGGAATTCAAGAACATATGCATCTCTAATACTTCTATGAATAGAGTCATTTATGGAAGTTGTGCATTTGCTCGTTTTGTTTTTGTCGTATAGATCATGCCAAAAAGAAATAAGGGATGGCCTTAACATACCTGAGTTGATTCTCTTGAAAATCCCTTTCACATACGTCTCGTGCAAAAACACGTGACGGCGGATTGAAGTAGGAAAAAATCCGTATGATATTCTTGAGAATGATTGTACCATGCTCTCTTAGAATTGCAAATCCTGTAGCTATAACGTAGTATAACTTCATACTAATTCCTTTGTTGAAGATACGATTCTTGGAAATTTTTGTGAATTTTATCAAACTCTTGTATGGTTTTTCCTTGCTATAACAATAACGTTTCCATTCCTATCTTTATGAATGGTTGAATATGCTTATAAAATCTCACGTTACTTTGTTTCTTTTAAATTGGAGAGCTTTTATATTAGAATGGTTGTTGGCGGGCTTTATGTGGTGGCTTAACCACATCACACTCTTAATTTCCACCTTATCCTAATGACTAATGAGTCATTAATTAGAATGGGGGATTTAGATTTATCCAAAATTTCACCCTTTTTCCTTAATCAATTTATTAATCCCCCACTAATCCAATAATTAACCAATTATCCACATAATTAAGTATTATCTCAAATTACTTATAAAACTACTCACTTTTAACACACCTTATACACCTTAATATCATGGACATGTGGTACCTTTGTACTAGTCCATAAATATCGGGTATTTTAGCTCGAGCCGTATTTTATCCCAAAATATCAAACTTCGACGAAATTCATTTTCTTCGATTTGCTTACCCACTCACCTTCACAAATTTACTCATCACTTGTTTGAAATAGCATAATTCTTATAATCTCAAAATAATCCCATTCCCGAACTTACGTTGATTAACTTACGACGAAACTTTATCGTACGAAAATATGGGATGTAATATCTCATTGATGTGCTTTATTCAATTTACTTATGGCGTACTTTTACGTACGAAAACATGGGGTGTTGTAACACTATCGGCCTATGTTTAGTGTACGAGTGACCATTTTTGGTCTTATAGGCCAGTATATCATATATATAAGTTTGTATTCCCCCATGCTTTACTTCGGTTCATTTACCTACGATAGAATGATACAAAAGATACATTACATTGGTACTCAGTTGAGTAAGGTATTGAGTTTCCGTCACGGCCCATCGATTTGGGTCGTGACATCTTAGAAGGCGATTAATACTAGTTATTAATTGTTGTCTCAAGTTACTCGTAAAGCGGTCAAGATCTGAATCTATTGTTTTTTATTTGTTCTTAAGTAAAGGCGTTTGATTTCTTCAATAAATCAAAACGTTATTTCTTGGATCTTGTCAAGGCTATAGAACTTGTGTTCTTGGAAGTTCTTGGGATTCTTTCCCTGAATTCTCCCATATCCTTTATTTTCTGCGCTTTAATTCTAGTTGTTCAATTCCTTATTGTTATTACTTCCGCATTTTCTTCTCAATTCTTACTCTAGTTTGGATTCCTGACCTTGATGTTATCAATCATCCACTCTTCCCAAATCTCAATTTAAACCGACCAAATGGACCGAACGACCTATGCCCCATTAGCACACCAACACCCAAGGGAGTAATCCGCACTCCTAAGCAACCGAGTAAATTCCTACTCCATGCACACTACATCTTTCACGACTAACCACTTAATCATTCCATGATTCCTATATACCCATAGAGTGTAATACAACCTGTATCCAGAAATTTCCTTACTCGAGTCATCCTCAGTCTCAACGCCTGCAGTCATAACCAATTCACAAGTACACCTCGAACCGGAACCAATACAACACATAACCATGGAATCAACTCATCGATAGAAGACTTCCCCACTTGGCTCAAAGTCACATATAAAAACACACAATAACTCAAAATTCCCATACTCTAATACTCACATAATACCGCAGTGAGATTCAACTAAATCCTTCCTGAGCTCCTGTAACGCAAACCATCTAATACTTCAAATTATATGCAAATCTCGCATTCACCCTTGTAATAACCAAGTCAACTCCCATAAGCGATCCAAACTCAAATTGCAACACATATAATCCACTGGCAAAAGGGAACTCTCTACAAAACAACATAGGGATCACACAACCTCAGGACACCCTGCAGGAGATAACCCACCTGCCTAGCCTCAATTTGACATCTCTTATACCCTTTCACAGCCACGACTACTAAGCAATCACTTAATCTCCTTGAGTCCGAACTCATAACATGACATGAAAATCTACTTCACCCCACAACTAAACAACAAGAGAGATCCTTCAACACACCCGTAACTCGAGGCCATACGCCAAATCAATACATAAATCAAACACCTAATAGTCCTTGCTACATCTCATTTAAACTATTCCAGTCACATTTGATCCATCCGACTACATCTCGCAGCATTGCATAGCCATCCAATCACAAATTCACCTAATAGGGACACCAAAGGACATATAAGTCCCAAAAGCACGTGCGCACACAATCAAAATATCCGTGCTCAAGCTACAGTCAAAAATTGGGCCTCCGGTCCTCCAGACTGGCCCATCGTCAGCCTGCCAAAATCACATCTTGCACCTCAACCATGGAATCACAAGTTGTCTATGCACAACTGATACCGAGCGCTCATGTACGCACACGAATACGTGGAAGGGATTTAAAAGAGTTATGCTTCAAGCTGAGTCAATATCGCACGATAAGAAAGAAAGATGGGAAGCATATCCTAAATGTCTTGTAGCCTCTCGAAGATAGGTATGGACATCATCATACCGATCCGCAAGACTCTACTAGACACTTGCCCATGACTTGTAGAACCTATGAACCTAGAGCTCTGATACCAACTTGTCACGACCCTATCCACTAGTAGTGATGGCACCTAACACAGCCCGCTAAGTAATCCAACTAGTAACTATACAATCCCAATGATATTAACAAGACAAATACACGATAGTAATTTACTGAATTTTATACATTTCCCAAGGACTGGTAGTACAAATCATGAGCTTCTAGAAATAGAATTTACAAATATGAAATAAAATAAATTCATCGTCTATTTGAAAAGTACATCAACAAAGTTTTATAGATCTAAAGCTACCATGAACAAGGGGTAGCTACAACTGGGACGCAGGTACATCTTCCATCCAGCTCGAGTCGAACACAGCAATGTCAGCAGCCAACATATGCACACAAGGTGTAGAAGTGTAGTATGAGTACAACCCACCCCATATACTCAATAGTAAGTAATAGACCTAACCTTAGGTTGAAAGCGGTGACAAGCTAACACAAGGTCGGGCTCAATACCAAAATCTCACAACAGTTCATAACAGCATAAATACAAGTATAAAAGAGGTATCTCAGAAGTAAAAATTCTCAGCTCGCTCACAGTTCCAGAAAATGGTCATGTTTTTCAAGTATCTCAGTAAAAACCCAAATCTTTTATCAAAAATGCCAAAAATACGAGTAAGTTTGAAAATTGTAATTTTTCAAAATATCCTTTCCATAATAAATAAGATGGTTCATTTTCTTTCCAGATAACAAGTGTAAAATACCTCTCTATGTTCACATATCAATATGTGTAAAAAGTCATGAATGACATGATACGATATAGCATGAGGAAAAATGCATTTGTATGCATGCATGTCATGTGTGCATGCAAATGCCATGTATCTCAGAGATAAATCATGTACTCACACTCTCAGAGTATTCATTCTCATTGTCTCACACTTTTCACTCATCATGCTCAACCACTCGGTACTGTATATAGCCCATACTGATAGCATCCGTGAAATCTCAACATCATTAAAGGAGAAGGATGAAGCTCTGGAAGCTCCAAGAAGGCCCATGACAAGGTCTCAAACAAAGAAATTTCAAGACAATCTTAATGAGCTTCAATTGGCAATTAAAAAATTTCTTATGATAGAAGAAGAGCTCCATCACATGGAGGATCTTTAGGCCAAGTCTTGAAACTATTTGGAGGCCCAAATTAAAGTCCAAGAGGAGATGGAATGAGGCCCAAATATTCCCCAAAAAAGAGGAATTTTCAGCAACCCAAATGAACCCAAAAATAGTTTCTAGAATATGTATTTAATAGTTTTTTTAATTTATGTTGACTTGCATTGGTCTATGTGTATGTTGACTACATTGGTCTTAGTCTGGGTAGTCTTCTATGCTTCCAGGGAATATAATTCTCATTTATCTCAGTCTTGACTAGCTCCTTCTTTACTACTATATAAAGGGGTGCTTGTCTTTCATTGTAGGGAAGAACATTGAAGATTAATATTGTTATTGTGAGTTCTTTTGAACCTTTGTGGACTTTACTTTAAGACTTATCTTGCAACCCTAACTAGTTCATAGCTTAATGTAGTAAGATAATTTTATTTCTTGTGATATCTTTGGTTTCTTTTGATATTGTTCGAAGGCGACTAGTTTCTTTTACTAGTTGTTGTCGTAAGTTATTCAAACTAGAAGTCAAGATCCGAATCTAGTTCTTGATTAGCTTATCTCTAGTGAAGGAAATTGGTTTCATAACCTTGTTGTCATTAGGATCTTGTCAAAATCTAGATTAACATAATCTCGGGGTTGTTGGATCTTTCCTTGAATTTTCACATATCTAGTTTATTTTTCTTAGTTTCTCAATTCCATTGCATTTCTTTACTACTTCCGCATTTCTTCAACTTATTTTCTTTAAGTTCTAGGATCTCCCAACCTTTGTGTTATCACATACGGCCCAGGGAGATCCCTCCCAGAATATATACATCACTGACCATCAGTCACAGCACCGAAGAAGGCCAATACGGCCCCATGGAGAAGATCCATCTCCAGATATATAAATGTTTCGGACAAGATCTATGTCCAGGGAAGATCCATCCCTCAATATAATCAATCACGCTCATTGGGGGTGTACAGACTCCGGAGGGACTCCTACAGCCCAAGCGCTATAATCTGCACGGATAACTCACGTGTTGTACGGACAACTCACGTGCTATGATATCAATATTTGGATCCGCACGGACAATCATCTGTTGCACGGACAAATCATGTGCTATCCTATCAATATCCTCACAAATAGGCCCTCAACCTCACTCAGTCATCAATCTCTCTCGTCTCATTCACGGACTCACAATGTTATGAAACTATCCCGACAACAATGATATGATATATCAATAAATAACAACTGAGACTGAGATATGATATGAATGCATAAATATGACTGAGTATGAAATATCAATGAAATCAGTGAAATGACGGCAAGAAACGACCATTATGGGTCCCAACAGTATCGGCATAAAGCCTAAACATGATATATGATTGATAGCACATTTACTTTATTGTACGGTGAAAACACGGATATTAACAAAATAGGACTACTATACAGTGTCATGGAAACAACAGAGTCTCAATTCACTTTGTGCACGCCCACATGCCCGTCACCTAGCATGTGCATCACCTCGATACCAATCACATAACACGTATTTTGGGGTTTCATACCCTCAGCACTAAGTTTAGAAGAGTTACTTACCTCGAAGAAACCAACTCCAATACCCAGCAAGCCAAACGATGCTCCAAAAATGCCATCCCGCATGTATCAACCTCCGCACATCTCGAAACTAGCCAAAAGTAACTCAAATACATCAAATAATGCCAAAGAAAACAAACCCAATCGATAAAGGTCGAATATTTAATCAAATCCCAAAATCGGTCAAAAAGTCAAACCCGGGCCCGCGCCTCCGAACCCGACAAAACTCACAAAATCCGATAACACATTCAAATACGAGTCCAACCATACTCGTTTCACTCAAATTCGACTCCGAATCGATGTTCGAAACTCAAAATTTTACTTTATAAAATTTTAGACAAACCCCTCAAATTTTACATTGAAATCATCTATCAAATGCCAAAAACGAAGATGGATTCATGAAATATAATCAAAATCGAGTATAAAACACCTACCCCAGTCCATATGGTGAAAATTGCCTCCAAAGATTGTCCAAATCCGAGCTCCCTAACTCAAAATATGACCAAATGAATAAACCTTCGATATTAAGTATTTTTTACCAGCTATTTTGCCTCGTTTTGCATGCCAACCAATCCCAAAACTTGCTTTTGATGCCTCCAATGGATTCCTTGTGAAATTTCAGTCAATTTAGACTTTTAAATCACTCCATTTGACCTATAATGAAGGAGATATGTTGGTTTCAATATTTGGAAATACGTAGATTTTTAAATACGAAGTCAGTGGCAATTTCGTAATTAATCTAAAAAATCTGGCAACCCAATTCTAGTAAAATGACCCTAAAATCCTCATACGATGTCCAAATTCCATGATTCTTTTTGCTACAGATCCGTAAGTATGATACAGATCTAATGCTTCAATCAAAATAGAAATTGGAGCTCATTTGTTCAATGTGGTATCATTTAAGCTTGAAGAAACAACGTCGAAACATAATAAAAACGAGCGGCAACACAACCCAAACCAATCCGAAACTCACCAGAACCCCTCGGGACCCTGTACGAACATACCAACAAGTCCCATAACATATCACAGACTTACTCGAGGCCTCAAATCACGCATAACATCATCGAAACAACGAAACACACCTCAAATCAAACTTAATGAACTTTCGACTTCCAAACACTCGCGCCGAAACATATCAAATCAACTCGGAATGAACTCAAATTTTGCACATAAGTTCTGATACATCATATAGAGCTACTCATGCCCGTAAACTACTAAGAGAAGTGTAAATACTCAAAACGACCAGTCGGGTTGTTACACCAATCATGCGATTTCTTACTGTATTTAGAATTGTACCTTAAGTATAACTCCTCTGATACATAAAGGGGTTTTAATAATTTTATAATGATCAGATTAACATCGTAAAAAGCAATATATTACCTTTTCTATCTTAAAGCTTTCATACTTTATTGCTCAGTTCATATGTTCCAATAGCATATTCATTTGGTGTGAGAGGGACATAGCTCGAGGACCAAAGTTGTGCATTATATTGGTTTGCTTTATTTCTATTTATAGTCAATTTCTGATATCAATTTTCATATTTTTCAATTTGTGCCAAGGGAAATCACATATCCTTAAAACCACTAATAAATTAAATTGTTATCCAATTTTAAGGGTGTCACAACCCCAAATCCTAAGCCGGTCGTGATGGCGCCAATAATAGAACTAGGCTAGCCAACCATTTCAGACTATCATATTATTTCATAATTTCCCAAAATTAGCAGATTTTTAAAACAGCAAAATGAGATGAACAATTTATATACACTTCCCCAAAACCTGGAGTCAACTGTCATGAGCATCTAGAACTACAAATATAATGTACAACAAGATGAGTTGCTACTACAAAGCCTGGAGTACAAAAGACAAAACTATGAAAAGAAAGGAGGTGAGTTGGGGACGCTGAGAAGCTACCTCGATCCTCGAACAAATCCAAGCACGTCCGGAAATCAACTAGTGAGATGGTCAGGTACCTGGATCTGCACACAGAGGTGCAGGGAGTAATGTGAGTACGCCAACTTAGTAAGTAATCAAAGTAACTAAAAACTTGAGTGTAGTGACGAGCATTTATAAATCATGTAAATCCATATAATGAATGACAGTGGAAATGAATTAATCAAGTCAAGAATCTACAATTCCGAATATTTCATAAAACTCCAGTTTCCATTTAAAAATCTCGTATAAAAACATTTATAATCAGAGGCCAGTGTAAAGAAGAGTGAAAATAGCATTTTCATAAAATATAAGCCCCTCGGGCATAGTATCACTCACAATAAAGGCTCTCGGGAAAGCCTCTCAGTCACTCGTGACTTCACTATCAGTATCTCATGCTCTCACTTAAACACTCGTACTCAGCAAGTACCATGAATACACACAACTGCTGCGGCGGGCAGCCCGCTCCACTACATAAATATATATACATATCTATACTGTTGTGGCGTGCAGCCCGATCCTTATAACATACACTGCGGTGTGCAGCCCGATCCACATAATAGTAGATTGCGCTCACTAGGGGTGTACAGACTCCTAGAGGGGCTCCTTCAGCCCAAGCGCTATATCTGCTACGGCGTGCAGCCCGACCCAATATGTACATTGTTGCGGCGTGCAGCCCGATCCATATATAACATATATTGCTGCGGCGTGCAGCCCGATCCATATATATATAATCTATATTGTTGCGGCGTGCAACCCCACCTATATATTATCTAAATTGCAGCGGCGTGCAGCCCGATCCATATGTAATATATAACATATATATTGTTGCGGCGTGCAGCCCGTCCCATAACTATCCTCACATACATGGCGCTCGGCCTAACACATATATATTGCAGCGGCGTGCAGCCCGAACCATAACTATCCTCACTTACTCGGCTCTCGGCCTGACTCAATCATCCTCACAAGCCACTTGGGCAATTCATCTCAACTCACGGACTCAGCCCAAAATACTTTTCAGAGTTTTCAAGGTAGTGTGATAACAGTGAAAATAACAACAAGTAGGAAACATGACTGAGTTCACAATTGTTCTATCAGGATAGTATGAGAATAGTGTAAAAGTACCTCTGAGGGTCTAAACAAGTCGGCACGAGGACCCAAACATGGCTCACAGCCCATAAACAAGTATAAATTCCTAAAATACAGGATATCGCAAGGTTTCAAATCGAATATGCGGCTTAATAGTAGCTACGGGACGGACCAATTCAAAATCCCTATCGGTACACGCCCCCACACTCGTCACCTAGCATGTGCGTCACCTCATTTACAAGCAGTGTATCAAATACCAGGTTTCATACCCTCAGGTTTAGAGTTACATTCGTTACTTACCTCAACACAGCCCAAAAGCTACTCCGCGATGAGCTTGCCCCTCGAATTGGCTCCCAAATGCTCCTAATCTAACCAAAATCAGATTAACATCATCAACATACGCTAACGGAACAAAACCCAATCGAAAGATATAAATTTTTAACACAATTCTCGAAATTCGGCCAAATCCGAGCCCCAGGCCCACATCTCAAAATTCGATAAAAATAAAAAAACTAGAATCCTCATTCCCTTACGAGTCTACCCATACCAAATTTACCAAATTCCGACCTTAATTGCCCACTCAAAACACCAAAAGAATTTTCAAAACTTTCTTCCCATTTTTCCCAACTTTCCTGCTTTAATTCCTCAAATTGCATGGTGAAAATCAAGACAAAAATTCATGAATTAAACCAAGAATGATTGAAGAACACTTACCACAAGAACCCCACTGAAAAGCTCGTCCAAAATCTCCTTCCCCCGAGCTCTCTAATGAAATATTGAGTTATGGCCAAGAACCCCCGAATTTAGAACTTAAATTGTCTGCCCAGGCCTCTTCCTTCACTGCGATCGCGGAAGCTCCCACGCGATTGCAAAGAACAATTCTGCTGCCCCATCAAATTACACTACGCGATCGCGATTCAATCGGACATAAACCCATGCGATCGCGAACCACTCTACGTGATCGCGAAGAACAACGACTCAGCCCACTCATGCGCCCTTCAACTCTACGCGAACGCGAACAACACCACGCGATCGCACTGCACAACAACCTCACGCGATCGCGATCGCTACCTCCACCACACAATCGCATATAACAAAAATCCTTCCATCCCCAGCTAGGCCTACGCGATCGCAAACATCCTCTCACGAAAGCGTAGAAGGAAACAAGAAACTCACACCAGCAAAAATTTGCCCAGTTTTTAAGCCAAGAGTTGGTCCATTAATCACTCGAAACACACGCGAGGCCCTCGGGACCTCAACCAAACATACCAACATATTCCATAACCTCATTCAAACTTAGTCGAACCTTCAAAATACCAAAAACAATGCAAAAACACCAAAATCACATCAAATTCAAGCCTATGAAGTTTGAAACTTCTAAATTTCTCCAATGATGCCGAAACCAACCAAAACACATCTGATTAACCTTAAATTTTGCACACATATCCAAAATGACATTACGAACTTGCTCCAACTGTCAGAATTCCATTCCGACCCCGATAGCTTATTTTTCACTGCCGATCGAAAATCGCCAAAAACTAACTTTCGCCAATTCAAGCCTAATTCTACACCGGACATCAAAACATCATTTTGAACACACTCCTAAGTCCCAAATCACCTGACGAAGCTATCCGAGCCATAAAATCCACATTCTGAGGTCGTTTACCAATAACTCAACCCTAGTTGACTTTTTTAACTATTAAGCTACTTTAAGAGATTAAGTAACTCAGTTCTCACCACGACCACTCCGAACCCGAACCAACCGACACAATATAACATAAATAGGCTAAGCAACATATGATAAAGCAGAAACGGGGGAAACGGGGCTAATCTCACGAAATGACTAGCTGGGTCGTTACATCCTCCCCCTCTTAAACAAACGTTCGACCTTGAACGGGTCTAGAAACATACCTGGAGTCTCGAATAAGTGAGGATATCTGCTCCGCATCTCCCGCTCGGTCTCCCAGGTGACATCCTCCACCGGTTGTCCTCTCCACTGAACCTTCACTGAAGATATATCCTTAGCCCTTATCTTTCTAACTTGACGACCCAAAATAGCCATTGGCTCTACCTCATATGACATATCACCCTCGATCTGAACCGTGCTGAAGTCCAAAACATGAGACGGGTCACCTACATACTTCCGGAGCATCGAAACATGGAACACCGGATGAATACTCGATAAGCTGGAAGGCATGGAAAGCCTATAAGCCACCTCCCCAATCCTCTGAAGCAACTCAAAAGGCCCAATAAACCGGGGACTCAGCTTTCACCTCTTCCCGAACCTCATAACACCCTTCATGGGTGATACCTTCAGCAGCACCTTCTCCCCAACGATGAAAGACACATCTCGGACCTTCTGGTCCGCATAACTCTTCTACCTAGACTGCGTCGGTGCGAAGCCGATCCTGAATTAACTTCGCGTTACCCAACACATCCTGAACCAAGGCTTTGCCCAATAGCCTAGCCTCTCCCGGCTCAAACCAACCAATCGGAGATCTGCACCTCCTACCATATAAGGCCTCATACGGAGCCATCTGGAGACTCGAGTGGTAACTACTATTATATGCAAAATCCGCGAGTAGCAAAAACTGGTCCCATGAACCTCCAAAATCAATGACACAGGAACGCATCATATCCTCCAAAATCTGAATGGTACGCTCCGATTTCCCGTCGTTCTGAGGATGAAACGCTTTGCTCAACTCAACCTGAGCACCTAACTCCCTCTGCACGGCCCTCCAAAGCTGAGATGTGAACTGAGTACCTCTATCAGAAATGATAGAAATTGGAATCCCATGCAATCGGACAATCTTCCTGATGTAAACCTCAGCTAACCGCTCCAAAGAATAAGTAGTACCAACAGGAATGAAGTGCGCGGACTCGGTCAGCCGATCCACAATAACCCATATAGCATCAAACCTACCCGAAGTCCGTGGAAGTCCAACTACGAAGTCCATGGTGATTCGCTCCCACTTCCACTCCGGAATATCAAATCTCTGAAGCAATCCACCTAGTCTTTGGTGTTCATACTTGACCTGCTGACAGCTGAGACACCGAGCCACAAACTAAACAATATCTCTCTTCATCCGCCTCTACCAATAATGTTGTCTCAGATCCTGATACATCTTTGTGGCACCCAGATGGATGGAATACCGCGAGCTATGGGCCTCAGCTAGAATCAAATCTCGAAGCACATCTACATTGGGCACGCAAAGCCGGCCCTGCATCCTCATGACCCCATCATCACCAATAACCACATCCATGGCATCACCGCGACGGACCCTGTCCTGAAGAACGAGCAAGTGTGGATCATCATACTGGCGTGCTCTAATATGATCATAAATAGAAGACCTGTAAGCTACACAAGCCAATACCCATGGGGGCTCTGATAGATCCAATCTCACCAATGACCCGCTAAAGCCTGAACATCAAGTGCTAAAGGTCGCTCTGCTACTGGAAGGTAGGCTAGACTCCCCAAACTCTCTGCTCTGCGACTCAGGGCATTGGCCACTACATTGGCCTTCCGCGGATGATATAAAATAGTGAGGTCACAATCCTTGAGAAGCGCTCCAACCACCTCCTCTGACGCAAATTCAGATCCTTCTGCTTAAGCAGATGCTGCAAACTACGGTGATCAGTTAAAATCTCACAATGCACTCCATATAAATAATGACGCCAAATCTTCAAGGCGTGAACAATAGCTGCTAGTGTAAGATCGTGCACTGGATAATTCTTCTCGTGCACCTTCAACTGTCTAGACGCGTAGGCAATCAACCTACCGTCCTGCATCAAAACCACTCCAAGTCCAACTCTCGAGGCATCACAGTAAACTGTATAAGAACCTGAACCCATAGGCAAAACCAATACCGGAGCTGTAGTCAAAGCTGACTTGAGCTTCTGAAAGTTATCCTCACACTCCTCAGTCCACCTGAACTGAGCACCCTTCTGGGTCCGTCTGGTCATAGGTGCTTCAATAGATGAAAATCCCTCTACGAAACAGCGATAGTACCCTGCCAAACCGAGGAAACTGCGTATCTCGGTAGCTGATGCCGGTCTAGGCCAACTCTGAACCGCCTCTACCTTCTTCGGATCAACCTGAATACCCTCACTAGACACCACGTGCCCCAAGAATGCTACTGAATCAAGCCAGAAATCACACTTCGAAAATTTTGCATACAATCTCTTATCTCTCAAGGTCTGAAGCACAACTCTCAAATGCTACTCATGATCCTCACGAGATCGGGAATATACCAAGATATCGTCAATAAACACGATGATGAAAGAATCCAGATAAGGCCGGAATACATTGTGCATCAAGTGCATAAAGGTTGTTGGGGCATTGGTCAGCCCGAAAGACATAACCAGAAACTCATAATGACCATATCTAGTCCTGAAAGCAGTATTCGGGATGTCTGGTCCCCGAATCTTCAACTGATGATAGCCGAAATGCAATTCAATATTGGAAAATACACCGGCACCCTGAAACTGATCAAACAAGTCATCTATACGAGGCAAAGGATACCGGTTCTTCACCGTAACCCTGTTCAGCTGCCGACAATCAATACACATGTGCATAGAACCATCCTCCTTCCTTACAAACAACACCAGTGCACCCCACGGTGGCACACTAGGCCGAATGAACCCCTTATCTAGGAGTTCCTGAAGCTGCTCCCTTAGTTCCTTTAGCTCTGTTGGTGCCATATGATAAGGTGGAATAGAAATAGGCTGAGTGCTTATCACCAGGTCAATACCAAAAATATGTCCCTGTTAGGTGGCATGCCTGGCAGGTCTGCAGTAAACGCGTCCGGAAAGTCACTGACCATAAGAACCAAATCAATAGTGAGAGTCTCACCACTGACATCCCTTACAAAAGCCAAATACGATAAACACCCCTTCTCAACCATACGCTGAGCCTTTAGGTAGGAAAGCACCCTGCTAGGCACATACTCAGAAGAACCTCTCCACTCAACCCTCGGACATCCTGGCATAGCTAAGATCACGGTCTTAGCATGAAAATCAAGAACAACATGACACGGAGATAACCAGTCCATGCCCAATATCACATCAAAATCGACCATGCTGAGTAATAGT
The DNA here is from genome assembly GCA_005239525.1 of Nicotiana knightiana. Classification (NCBI taxonomy): domain Eukaryota; kingdom Viridiplantae; phylum Streptophyta; class Magnoliopsida; order Solanales; family Solanaceae; genus Nicotiana; species Nicotiana knightiana. The sequence goes on along the minus strand of ML386448.1, from coordinate 41,365 downwards.
AGGTCCACTCGAGTCTCCAGACCCCCAATAGATATCACACACAACCGATACACACGGTCCACAACAACAGTATCGCCCACCGAATTCGACACATGAACAGATGTAACTAAAGACTCACGGGGCATATCCAGAAAATGGGCAAAATATGAAGAAACATAGGAATATGTAGAACCAGGGTCAAATAAAGCCAAAGCATCTCGGCAACAGACTGAGACAATACCTACGATCAATGCATCGGAGGCCATAGCATATGGCCTGGCTGGAAAGGCATACATCGGGCTTGACCTCCACCTGCTCGACCTCCCCCTCTAGGGCGGCCTCTAGTTGACTGACTACCTCCCATGGCTGCCTAGGTGGGTGGTGAAATAACTGGAGCTGAAGTCGAAGATGGCTCCTCAGCTGAGATGGGCCTCCAAGAAGATGAGGACACTGCCTCCTCATATGCCCAAACTCTCCACACTCATAACAACTCCCTAGAGCTGGAGACGGGGACTGAAAAGAACCCCTAGCACCAGAATGACCATTAGGATAACCATGCATAGAGGAAACCTGAATTGATGTTGCTCGAGCTGCACTCTAGGCTAGAAGGGCACCGAATGAAGAATGGCCTGGTTGAGAACCGCGGGGACCATGCCCCGAAGATGCACCACTATAAGCTAGGTGGCCTGACTGAGGAAGCCTGAATGAACGGCCTCTACCATGTTGAATCTGCCCCCTGGAACGAGCACCACTAGAACCACCCGATCCACGAGGCCTCTTGGCCTCCCTCTCTACCCGCTCCTGGCAGCGAACCGACTCAATATCGCAAGCAATATCAACAACCTGCTTGAAGGTAGCACCTGATACTCTCTCCTGAGTCATAAAAAGTCAAAGCTGGTAAGTGATGCCATCCACGAACCTCCTAATCCTCTCCAGCCTACGCTGCTCATCATCTGGCATAGCTGGAATCATGAAGTCCCGAACTGGGGCAACCGGTTGGGCTGGATCCGCTCCCTGTGTCTGATGGCCCTGAGTAACCTGCTCAGATGTCCGAGAAACTGGAGTCTGACTGCCTCCCCCAGCCTGAGAAGTAGCGGAAACTGCCTGAGCAAGGGTGGTACATACAGTCAAGAGAAGTCTAAATACTCAAAATGACCAGTCGTGTCGTTACACCAATCATGCGATTTCTTACTGTATTTAGAATTGTACCATAAGTATAACTCCTCTAATATATAAAGGGGTTTTAATCATTTTGTAATGATCAGATTAATATTGTAAAAAGCAATATATTACGTTTTCTCTCTTAAAGCTTTCATACTCTATTGCTCAGTTCATACGTTCCAATAGCATATTCATTTGGTTCGAGAGGCACATAGCTTGAGGACCAAAGCTGTGCATTATATTGGTTTGCTTTATTTCTATTTATATTCAATTTCTAATATCAATTTTCATATTTTTCAATTTGTGCCAAGGGAAATCACATATCCTTAAAAACACTAATAAATTAAATTGTTATCCAATTTTAAGGGCGTCACAACCCCCAAATTCTAAGCCGGTCGTGATGGTGCCAAATAGAACTAGGCTAGCCAACCATTTCAGACTATCATATTATTTCATAATTTGCCAAAATTAGCAGATTTTTAAAACATCAAAATGAGATGAACAATTTATATACGCTTCCCTAAAACCTAGAGTCAACTGTCATAAGCATCTAGAACTGTAAGTATAATGTACAACAAGGTGACTTGCTACTACAAATCCTGGAGTACAAAAGATAAAACTATGAAAAGAAAGGAGGTGAGCTGGGGACACTGAGCAGCTACCTCGATCCTCGAACAACTCCAAGCACGTCCGAAAATCAACTAGTGAGATGGTCTGGTACCTGGATCTGCACACAGAGGTGCAGGGAGTAACGTGAGTATGCCAACTCAGTAAGTAATCAAAGTAACTAAAAACTTGAGTGTAGTGACGAGCATTTATAAATCATGTAAATCCATATAATGAATAACAGTGGAAATGAATAAATCAAGTCAGGAATCTACAATTTCAAATATTTCATAAAACTCCGGTTTCCATTTAAAAATCTCGTATAAAAACATTTATCCACATTTATCATCAGATGCCAGGGTAAAGAAGAGTGAAAACAGCATTTTCATAAAATATAAGCCCCTCGGGCACAGTATCACTCACAATAAAGCCTCTCGGGCAAGCCTCTCAGTCACTCATGACTCCACTATCAGTATCTCATGCTCTCACTTAAACACTCGTAGTCAGCAAGTACCATGAATACACATAACTGTTGCGGCGGGCAGCCCGCTCCACTACATAAATATATATAGATATCTATACTGCTGCAGCGTGCAACCCGATCCTTATAACATACGCTGCGGCGTGCACCCCGATCCACATAATAGTCGATTGCGCTCACTAGGGGTGTACAGACTCCTGGAGGGGCTCCTTCAGCCCAAGCGCTATATCTGCTACGGCGTGCAGCCCGATCCAATATGTACATTGCTGCGGCGTGCAGCCGGATCCATATATAACATATATTGCTGCAGCGTGAAGCCCGATCCATATATATAATCTATATTATTGCGGTGTGCAGCCCGACCCATATATTATCTACATTGCTGCGGCGTGCAGCCCGATCCATATGTAATATATAACATATATATTGTTGCGATGTGCAGCCCATCCCATAACTATCCTCACATACTCGGCGCTCGGCCTAACACATATATATTGCAGCGGCGTGCAGCCCGATCCATAACTATCCTCACTTACTCGGATCTCGACCTGACTCAGTAATCCTCACAAGCCACTTGGGCAATTCATCTCAACTCACGGACTCAGCCCAAAATACTTTTCATAGTTTTCAAAGCAGTGTGATAACAGTGAAAATAACAACAAGTAGGAAACATGACTGAGTTCACAATTGTTCTATCAGGATAGAATGAGAATAGTGTAAAAGTACCTCTGAGTGTCTAAACAGGTCGGCACGAGGCCCCAAACATGGCTCACAACCCATAAACAAGTATAAATTCCTAAAATAAAGGATATCGCAAGGTTTCAAATCGAATACGCAGCTTAATAGTCGCTACGTGATGGACCAAGTCAAAATCCCTATCGGTGCACGCCCCCACACTCGTCACCTAGCATGTATGTCACCTCATTTACCAAAAGTGTATCAAATATCATGTGTCATTCCCTCATGTTTAGAGTTACATTTGTTACTTACCTTAAAATAGCCCAAAAGCTACTCCGCCTAATCTAACTAAAATCAGATTAACATCATCAACATACGCTAATGGAACAAAACCCACATCTCGAAATTTGATAAAAATCACAAAACTAGAATCTTCATTCCCTTACGAGTCTACCCATACCAAATTTAGAAAAAATCCGACCTCAATTGCCCACTCAAAACACCAAAAGAATTTTCAAAACTTACTTCCCATTTTCCCCAACTTTCCTACTTTAATTCCTCAAATTGCATGGTGAAAATCAAGACAAATTCATGAAATTGAACCAAGAATGATTGAAGAACACTTACCACAAGAAACCCACTGAAAAGCTCGTCCAAAATCTCCTTCCCTCGAGCTCTCTAATGAAATATTGAGTTATGGCAAAGAACCCCCGAATTTAGAAGTTAAACTGTCTGCCCAGGCCTCTTCCTTCACTGCGATCGCGGAAGCTCCCACGTGATCGCGAAGAACAATTCTGCTGCCCCATCAAGTTACACTACGCGATTGCAGACATTCACACGCGATCGCAATTCAACCGGACATAAACCCATGCGATCGCAAACCACTCTACGTGATCGCGAAGAACAACGACTCAGCCCACTCACGCGCCCTTCAACTCTACCCGAACGCGAACAACACCACGGGATCGCACTGCACAACAACCTCACACTCACGTGATCGCAACCTCCACCACACGATCGCATATAACAAGAATCATGCCATCCCCAGCTAGGCCTACACGATCACAAACATCCTCCCGTGATCGCGTAGAAGGAAACCTGAAACTCACACCAGCAAAAATCTGCACAGTTTTTAAGCCAAGAGTTGGTCCGTTAATCACCCGAAACACACCTGAGGCCCTCGGGTGCTCAACCAAACATACAAACATATTCCATAACCTCATTCAAACTTATTCGATCCTTCAAAACACCAAAACAACACAAAAATACCAAAATCGCATCAAATTCAAGCCTATGAACTTTGAAACTTCTAAATTTCTCCAATGATGCCGAAACCAACCAAAACGCATCTGATTGACCTGAAAGTTTGCGCACATATCCAAAATTACATTACGAACCTGCTCCAACTGTCGGAATTCCATTCTGACCCTGATAGCTTATTTTCCACTACCGACCAAAAATCATCAAAAACTAACTTTCGCCAATTCAAGCCTAATTCTACACCGGACATCAAAACTTCATTTCGATACACCCCTAAGTCCCAAATCACCTAACGAATCTATCCGAGCCATAAAATCCACAGTCCTAGGTCGTTTACCAATAAGTCAACTCCTAGTTGACTTTTTCAATTATTAAGCTACTTTAAGAGACTAAGTGTCTCAGTTCTCACCACGACCACTCCGAACCCGAACCAACCGACCCAATACAACATAAATAGGCTAAGCAACATATGATAAAGCAGAAACGGGGGAAACGGGGCTAATCTCACAGAACGACTGGCCGGGTCGTTACATAGGGTAAACAAAATCATATGTTAAGACCAACATTTTGCTTCAAGTAAGATCAGAAAAGCAAAAAGCATTTACTATTTTGTTCATATTAAGAGGAATTATTTTCCAGCAGTAACGCTCTGGTGCTCATACTTGACCTGATGATAGTTGAGACACCGAGCTACAAATCCAACAATATCCTTTTTCATCCGCCTCTACCAAAAATGTTGTCTTAGATCATGATACATCTTCGCGGCACCCGGATGAATGGGATACCGCGAGTTGTGGGCCTCCTCAAGAATAAAATCCCGAATCCCATCTACATTAGGCACACATATCCGACCCTGCATCCTCATCACACCATCTTCACCAATATCTACATCCATGGCATCACCTCGCCGGACCCTATCCTGAAGAACAAGCAAGTGTGGGTCATCATACTAGCGTTCCCTGATACGGTCATAAAGAGAAGACCTGGAGACTACGCAAGCCAATACTCAACTAGGCTCCGATATATCCAATCTCACAAACTGGCCCGCTAAGGCCTGAACATCAAGTGCTAAAGGTCTCTCTGCTACTGGATGATATGCTAGACTCCCTAAACTCTCTGCTCGACGACTCAAGGCATCGGCCACCACATTGGCCTTCCCCAGATGGTATAGAATATTGATATCATAGTCCTTGAGAAACTCCAACCATATCCGCTGACGCAAATTCAGATCCTTCTACTTAAACAGATGCTGCAGACTATGATGATCAGTAAAAACCTCACAATGAACCCCAAACAAATAATGACGCCAAATCTTCAAAGGCGTCAATAATGGCGGCTAACTCAAGTTCATGCACTGGATAATTCTTCTCATGGGTCTTCAACTGACGAGAGGCATAGGCAATCACCCTACCCACCTGCATCAAAACACGGCTAATGCCTATCCTTGAGGCATCATAATACACGGTATAAGAACCTGAAGTTGATGGAAATACTAACACTAGAGTTGTGGTCAAAGCAGCCTTGAGCTTCTGAAAGCTCTCCTCACAGTCGTCCGACCACCTGAACGAAGCACCCTTTTGGGTTAATTTGGTCAAGGGAGAAGCAATAGAAGAAAACCCCTCCACAAAGCAACGGTAATAGCCCGCCAAACCAAGGAAGCTCCTAATCTCTGTAGCTGAGGACGGTCTGGGCCAACTCTGCACCGCCTATATCTTATTCGGATCTACCTGAATACCCTCACTGGACACCACGTGCCCCAAGAAAGCTACTGAGCCAAGCCAAAACTCACACTTGGAGAACATTGCATAAAGTTTCTCCTCCCTTAATATTTAAAATACAATGCTCAAATGTTGAGCATGCTCCTCTTGTCTATGAGAGTACACCAGGATGTCATCAATGAACACAATAATGAAGGAATCCAAATATGGCTGAAATACATTGTTCATCAAATGCATGAACGCTTATGGGGCATTGGTCAGCCCAAAGGACATCACCAAGAACTCATAATGGACATAACGGGTACTGAAAGCCGTCTTAGGAATATCCACATCCCGAATCTTTAGATGATGATACTCGGATCTCAAATCAATCTTAGAAAACACCCTGGCTTCCTGAAGCTGGTCAAACAATCATTGATACAAGTTTGACTGTAACCTTGTTCAACTGCCTGTAGTCAATACACATTCTCACGGAACCATCCTTCTTCTTTACAAACAACATTAGTGCACCCCAAGAGGACAGACTAGGCCGAATGAACCCCTTATCTAGGAGTTCCTGAAGCTGCTCTTTCAATTCCTTCAACTCCGCCGGTGCCATACAATACGGTCGAATAGAAATAGGCTGAGTGTTTGGCACCAAATCAATACAAACATTAATATCCCTGTCAGGCGGCATGCCCGGCAGGTCTGTAGGGAACACATCCGGAAAATCACAGACCACAGGAATAGAATCAATAGTGGAGTCTCAGTACTGACATCCCTCACAAAAGCCAAATATGATAGACACCCTTTCTCTACCATACGATGAACCTTCAGGTATGAAATCACCCCTACTAGGCACATAATCAATAGAACTTCTCCACTCAACCCTCGAAAATCCCGGCATCGTTAAGGTCATCGTCTTAGCGTGACAACTAGGACAGCATGACATGGAGAAAGACAATCCATGCCTAATATCATATCAAAGTCCACCATACTGAGCAATAACAGATCCACTGGGGTCTCCAGACCCCCAATCCACATATGACCGATACACACGGTCCACAACAACAGTATCGCCCACGGGCGTAGACACGTGAACATCTGTAACTAAAGACTCACGTGGTATATCCAGAAAATGGGCAAAATATGATGAGACATATGAATATGTGGAACTAGGATCAAATAATACTGAGGCATCTTGATGACAAACTGAAACAATGCTTGTGATCATGGCATCTGAAGCCATAGACTCTGGTCTGGCTGGAAGTGCATAAAAACGGGCCTGACCTCCACTTGATCGACCTCCTCCTTTAGGGAAGCCTCTAGCTACCTGACCCCCACCGGTAGATGCGTGGGCGGGTGGTGAAGTAACCGGTTCTGAAGTCGATGGCTTACTCCTCTACTGAGACGGGTCCCTATGGTAAAAAGGACACTGCCTCCACATATGCCCCAACTCTCCACACTCATAACAACCTCCTGGTGCTGGTGATGGGGACTTGATAGCACCCTAGGAATCTCAAATGTATTCAAGTACAAGGGATGAAGTTTTGAAATTTCAAAGAGGTCCTTTAACAACATCTCAAGCTAAAAAGTTTCAAAACAATGTCATTGGACTTCAGGAGCGATCAAAGAAGTTGTTAGTTGGGAGGAAGAGCTTAAGGATAAAGGATATGAGGTATCTAGGTGTTATAATTATTTTATGGCCCAAATTCATGTCAAAGAATATATGAATTATATCCCAAGAAACATCCTCTGAAGAAGGTCCAAATTAGGCCACTATTGGACCAATTTCACCTAAAATGTGTCCAAACTTGCAGCCATGAAGTCATACATAAAGCCACGTTTTTATAGCATAAAAAGGACTTACTTTATGTCCAATAAGGGTACAATAGTCTTGCTAGATGTTGAGTGCAAGTTGGTGCCAAGTTGCTTGCAAATTTCCTTCAAGATTTCTAAGATTTTCAAGATTCTATCCAAGATTGGTTTGGGACTTATTTTCATATATTATGGGATTATATTTATTGATTTCCTAGTTAGTTAAGGTTATGTTTTCCTTTTACTAAGATTTTACGAATTACATTCCAAGAATGACTAGGTTTTTGCGTCCTAGTATTTTCCTTTTCTTAAGGTAGTTGGACTTGTTGTCCAAAGTAGTTTAGGACTTTATTTACTTTTTTTTGGGTATAATTTCGTGACCCCTCTCTATATAAAGGGGCGTCTTCTTTGTTTTTAGACTTAGATTATTATAGACAATATCAACAAAAATTGTGAGATTTTTCTTGCACTCTTTTGTGTGGCTATTCTTGGATTTATTCTTCAACCTTCAAGACTCAACGTAAGGTGGTAAGATTAAACCCTTTTCGAAATATTAGATCACTTCTAGATATTCAAGAAAGGTGATAAGTTTAATCTTATTGTTTTTCTTGTTATTCTAAAGGGTCGGGTTTCACAATCTATCTCTTGTTTTTAAGTCTCTACCAAAGGCGATTAGTTCTTCATTAGCTAATTGTTGTTGTTAGGATTCAACTTCAAGAATAGACTTGTTTCTTGAATTCAATCTATCTTTAATTTTTGTCTTCTATTTTGTTTCTTTATTTTCTTTTAGCTTCCGCATATTTCATGATTTTTCTTTAGTAATTCTTGAATCCCTATCATGTTGTTATTAGGATTGAAGGGAACCCCTAGCACTGGGATGACTAGTAGAAGAACCTGGCATGGAGGAACCCTGAGCTGATGGTGCACGGGATGAGCTCTAGGCTGGATGAGCACTGAATGATGAGCGTCCCGGATGAGAACTGCGGGAACCATGCCCTGATGATGCACCATTATAAGCTGGCCGAGGTGGCTGAGTAGGCCTAATTGGGCGGCCTCTGGTATGCTGAAATTGACCTCTGGAGGGAACACTACCAATGCCACCAAATCCTCGAGGCCTCTTGGTCTCCCTCTCATCTCGCTCCTAGCGACGAACTGACTCAATCTCATGGGCAATATCAACAACCTGCTCAAACGTACCACCTGATACCCTCTCTCTGGTCTTAAGAATCAGTAGCTGATATGTGAGGCCATCCACGAACTTCCTGATCCCCTCTCTCTCTGTAGGAACCAACCAAACATCATGACGGGCTAGCTCTGAATATCTCATCGCATACTGCATCACAGTCATATCATCCAGATGCAACTGCTTGAACTGCCTGCGCAGCTCCTCCCTGTGGGATTGTGGCACATACTTCTCCAAAAAGAGAGTGGAGAACTACTTCTAGGTAAGAGGCGCTGCACCAACAGGCCTACGCCTCTCATAATCCTACCACCAAGTAAAGGCGGCTCCTGAAAACTGTAAAGTAGTGAACGAGACCCCACTAGTCTCCAATATACCCGATGTACAAAGAATCCTCTGACACTTGTCCAAGAAAACGTGGGCATCCTCGCCCTCGGCTCCACTGAAAGTCGGAGGCTGAAGTCTACCAAACCTCTCCAATCTACGCTGCTCGTCATCAGGCATGACAGGAATCACATAATCCTGAACATGTGCAACCGGATGAGCTGGAGGTGCCTTCGGTGTCTGAAGTCCCTCAATAACCTGATCAGGGGTACGAGCGACGGGAGTCTGAGTGCCTCCCCCGACCTGAGAAGTAGTTGCTATAGAAGAAATAGCAACCGCCTGAGCAAGACTGGTGCACACGGTCAAGATATGTGCCAAGGTCTCTTGAAGACCCGAACAATAGGCACATCTGGTGCCTGGGCTGGTCCCGCTGGAACATCTGCGGCTGGGACCTGATCAGGAATAACGGGTGGGTTTATAGGTACAACCCTGGCTGCTATGGGGGCTACACCCCTACCCCTGCCACGGCTCGACCGCGGCCTCGACCCCTCACGGGCCTAGCTGGTGGATGGTCACCCTTTCCGGTAGCGTGTGTCCTCACCATCTGTGAGAGAATGAAAGCTACCAAAATCAATAGATTCACACGATAAGAATTCAAGAATGTCAGATTTTCCTAAGGGTTATGCAGCCTCTTGAAGATAAGTACAGACATCTCTGTACCGATCGCAAGACTCTACTAAACCTGCTCATGACTCGTGAGACCTAAGTAACCTAGGCTCTGATACCAACTTGTCACGACCCCAAACCACCCTGTCGTGATGGCGCCTGTCATGGAACTAGCCAGCCGATACACTTTCAGAATGATTCGACACTTCATAATAAAGGTGTTTTTAAAACATTAATTAATAAAACTTCATAGCATAACAAAAGCCTCACATTGGGGTGTCACAAGTCACGAGCGTCTACTAAGGACTATCCGAAAACAACTTAGGATATTACAGTCTGGAAAACACTAATATAATCTGAGGAAGATAAGAGGGAAAAGAGCAAGGATGCGATTACCATGCAGCTACCTTGCCGATTCCGAGTATCCGCGATGGATGGAAGAACCAGCGCCCGCTATCAAGTCCAGAAATCCTTGGATTTGCACACAAGGTGCAGGGAGTAATGTGAGTACGCCAACTCAGTAAGCAATAAATGTAAATAAAGACTGAGCAGTAAGAAACACATAAATCCACGTCATGAAATCACAGTAAGTACAGCATGCCTTCATAACCGTATATAAGTTAAATCATCTTGCTTAAAACCAAATTTCAGTACATATCATTTGAATATATTTTTCCAACAGTTTCAGAAGAGTTTCAATGAAGTCTAGAGTAAAAATATGATGAAAATCAAAAATAGCCCCTCGGGTAAAACATGTATCATAAATCGCCCCTCGGGCATAAAATCACTCAGAATCAGCCCATCGGGCATAATATCACTCAGAATCAGCCCATCGGGCAACCTCACAATCACTTGTAATCAGCCTATCGGGCACATCATGAATCAAGAACAGCCACTCGGGCAACATCATATCACTCACTCAGGGTACCCGCGCTCACTGGGGGTGTACAGACTCCGGAGGGGCACCTATAACCCAAGTGCTATAACAATCCATCTCGTGGCATAATCAATCAGGCCATCAGCCTCTCATATATCATAAATCAGTACAACATGTTGCGGCGTGCAGCCTGACCCCATGATATCCTCACAACAAGCCCTCGGCCTCACTCAATCAGAAACCTCTCAAGCCACTCGGGCTATCAATAAAATAGGGTGCTCAGCCCAAAATATCATTTTTATGCATCAAAACGGAGTAATTAAGAAGCATGAGTTATGAAATCAGTAAAACATAGCATGTCTGAGTACAGATTCTAAATCAAAACAGTGAGAAAATAGTAGTAAAATCCCCTAAGGGTCCAAACAACTTGGCACGAGGCCCAAATGTGGCCTTCAGCCCAAAACATAGTAATACTTTTCTAAAACACAAAATATCATATAGTTTCCAGTCAGATACGCAACTTAATAGTTTATACGGGATGAACTAAGTCACAATCCCCAACGGTGCACACCACACGCTCGTCATCTAGCATGTGCGCCACTTCAAAATAGTGAAACGATGTGAAATCAGGGGTTTCATTTCCTCAGGACAAGATTTGCAATCATTACTTACCTCAGACCAGACAAAACTCTGCTCCGAAATGCCCTTGCCGCTCGACCTGGCCTCAAATCATCCCGAATCTATCCAAGATCAGTATCATAACATTAATACATGCTAAAGGAACAAAGCCCACGTGAAAATTATCAAATTAAATCAAAAATACCGAAATTGGCCAAAATCGACCCCCGGGCCCACGTCTCGGAATCTGACAAAAATTGCAAAACTAAAATCCTCGTTCACTCACAAGTCTACCCATATCAAATTCCTCAAAATCCGACATCAAATGGCTATTCAAATCCCAAAAATCAACTCTCCAATTTCAAGCCCTGATTTCCCCAATTTTCACCCCAAATTCCCAACTTAGATGATAAAAATCAAGACAAAATCATGGAATTTAGCCAAAACTAGGTGAAGTACACTTACCCCAATCACTCCTCTGAAAATCCTCTCTAAAGTCGCCTTCTCCCGAGCTCTCTATTAAATTTTGGAATTACAGACTCAAACCCTCGATTTTGGAATTTAATATTGCCGCCCAGATTTTCGTCTTCGCGAACGCGTCCGTCCTCTCGCGTTTGCGTAGACCAACCCAGACTGCCTTTCCACTTTACTCTTCGCAAACACGACAACTGCTTCACGAACGCGATGCTTTACCAGGTCACAACTTCGAGAACGCTACCCACACCTCACGAACGTGGACGAAGAACCTGGGGTACCCATCTGCCTCACTCCTCTTCGTGAATGCGACACCACACACGCGTTCGCAATGCAAACACTGCCTTACCCTTTGCGTTATCGTCCTCTCCTTCGTGAACGCGTAGAACAAAAACTCATCATCTCATAAACACTCTTCGCGAACGCGAGGCCCGTCTCTCGAACGTGAAAGAGGAAACCAGAAATAGAGTTCTGCAGCTGATCAGCTATCTCACCAAGGCCAAAATGATCCCTTAACCACCCGAAACTCACTCGAGGCCCTCGGTACCTCAACCAATCATACTGACATATCCCATAATATCATTAAAACTTAGTCGAGCCTTCGAATCACTCAAAACAACATCAAAAATGCCAAATTGCCCTCGGATTCAAGCCTAAGAACTTCTAAACTTCCAAAATTCGCCAATGATGCCGAAACCAACCAAACCACGTCTGAATTACCTGAAATTGTGCACACACATCAAATGACATGAACCTATTCCAACTTCCGGAATTCCATTCCGACCTTGATATCTAATTTTTCCACTGTCGACCGGAAATCGCCAAAAATTCATTTTCGCCAATTCAAGCCTAATTATACCACGGACCTCCGAAGAACACTTCGAACCCACTCGTAAGTCCCCAAATCACCTAATGAAGTTATCTGAACAATAAAAACCCAATTGTGAGATCATTTACCTATAAGCCAACTTCCGATTGACTTTTCCAACTAATTAACCAACTTAAGAGATTAAGTGTCTCATTTCTCTCCACAATCACTCCGAACCCGAGCCAACCAACACAACACAACATAAAAGAGCTGAACCACACATAATGAACCAGAAATGGGGGAAACGGGGTTAGAACTCTCGGAATGACCGATCGGGTCGTTAGAAAATAGCATAAATACGTTAACCTCAAGATAATCTCATCCCCCAGTCTACGTCGATTAACTGAAGACGAAACTTTAACGTACAAAAACGCGAGATGTAATATCCTTCCCCTCTTAGAAATATTCATCCTCGAATGTTTAACTCCACAGGATATATATAACTTTGGTAGAGTCACCTTTGTAACAGTACTACTACCAACTCTTCCTGTAGAAACTCAATAATTCAACGCCACATAGCACTACAATCATTAATAACGACAATGGCCTCACACGACCAATGACAATAACACAAGAATCCATACACGTACCTTAAGGTTGTGATGTCTCAATCAGACCCTTCTCTGGAGGAGGAAATAAGTAGGGATATCTTGACTTCATGTTTTCCTCGGCCTCCCAAGTCATTTCTTCCACATTGTTGTTTCTCCAAAGTACTTTCACTGAAGCTACGTCTTTAGTTCTCAATCTCCGAACCTGTCTGTCTAATATAGCAATGGGAGTTCTTCATATGATAGCTGCTCTGTGACCTGAACATCATCAACTGACATGATTTTGGAAGGATCTCCGATACATTTACGGATTATAAACACATGAAAGACTGGATGTACAGACTCCAAGTCCGAAGGAAAGTCTAACTCATATGCTACCTGGCCTACCTTGAGTATGATCCTATATGGTCTAATGTACCGAAGGTTAACTTTTCCTTTCTTACCAAACCTCATAACACCTTTCAACGGTGATACCTTTAGGAATACCCAGTCGTCAACCTGACACTCCAAGTCTCGCCGTAGATTATCCGCATAAGACTTCTTACGGCTCTAAGCCGCTAGTATTTTTTCATGTATAAGCTTAATTTACTCGATTGCCTATTGTATCAATTCTGGTCTTACTAACATAGTTTCCCCAACATCGAACCACCCTATAGGTGACCTACACTTCTATTTGTAAAGAGCTTCATATGGAGCCATCTGAATACTGGAATGGTAGCTATTATTATATGCAAACTCAATAAGCGGCAGATGATCGTCCCATCTACCTTTGAAGTCTATCACACAAGCTCGTAACATATCCTTAAGTGTCTAAATAGTACGCTCAGCTTGTCCGTCTGTCTGGGGATGAAATGTTGTACTAAGACTTACCTGAGTCCCCAATCCTTTTTGGAAGGACCTCCAGAAGTTAACTGTAAATTGAGCTCCTCTATCCGAGATAATATATACAGGGACACCATGCAGTCATACTATCTCCTTAATATAAAGCCTTACATAATCCTCTACAGAATATGTAGTCCTAACGGGCAGAAAATAGGCTGACTTTGTAAGTCTATCAACAATCACCCATATCGAATCGAACTTACGCTGGGTATAAGGTAAGCCTACGATGAAATCCATATTGATTACTTCCCATTTCCAAGTCTGAATCTCCATAGCCTGTAATAATACACCGGGTTTTTTATGCTCACTCTTAACCTGCTGATAGTTAGGACACTGAGAAACAAACTCCACTATATCCTTTTTCATTCCATCCCACCAATATACTTTCCTGATATCATGATACATCTTTGTCGCTCCTGGATGGATAGAATAATAAGAATAGTGAGTTTCTCCCATAACTTGCTGATGCAGCCCTACAACATTAGGGACACATAATCATCATCGATATTTGAGGACCCCATCTTCTGTAATTTCAAACGATGTCTTCTCCTTCTGAGAGGTTGTATCCTTATAATGAACTAACATAGGATCCTCGTACTGGCGTTCCTTTACTTCAGTTACTAAAGAGGATGTTGTTGTATCTTGAATAGTAATTCCAATATCACCTGAGTCCAGTAATTGAACTCCAAGATAGCTAGTTGATGAATCTCATGGGCTATTTCCCTCTTTTCTGGTTGTAAATATGACAGGCTACCCATAGATCTACGGCTGAGGGCGTCGGCTACCACGTTTGCCTTCCCCTGATGGTGTAAAATATCAACGTCATAGTCTTTAAGTAGCTTCAACCATCTCCTTTGACGTAAATTCAATTCCTTTTGCTTAAAGATATACTGGAGGCTCTTATGATCCGTACAGATATCAACATGAATGCCATACAAGTAGTGCCTCTACATCTTTAGTGCATGAATCACCGTGGCTAACTCTAAATTGTGGGTCGGGTAGTTCTTCTCGTGCTTTCTTAGTTGTCTAGAAGCATAAGCTACAACCTTACCATGTTGCATCAGTACACAACCCAATCCAACGCTTAAAGCGTCATAATAAATAACATAACCATCGATCCCTTCTGGGAGCGTTATAACCGGTGCAGAAGTCAATATGTCCTTCAATGCCTGGAAACTCCGTTCGCAAGCATCATTCCATTGAAACTTTGCTCCCTTATGAGTCAACTTTGTCAAAGGTGCTGAAAGGGAAGAAAATATTACAAATCTCATGTAATAACCTGCCAAACCGAGAAAGCTACGAACCTCCGTCGGTGTCGTGGGTCTAGGCCAAGTCTTTACTGCCTCAATCTTTTGTGTATCAACCCGGATACCTTCACTCAAAATGATATGCCCAAGGAAGGCTACAGAGTTCAACCAAAATTCACATTTAGAGAATTTTCATAAAACTTCCCTTTTTGTATAACTCTGAGCACAGTATGCAAATGATCTGTATGTCAGCCTCTGAACGAGAATAAATCAATATATTCAATAAATACAATTACGAACAGATCTAAAAAGGGTTTGAACACACGGTTCATCAAATCCATGAATATTGCTGGGGCTTGGTCAAATCGAATGACATAACACGAAACTCAAAGTGCCCGTATATGGTCCTGAATGATGTCTTCGGAATATCTTTCTCCTTAACCCTTACCTGATGGTACCCGGACCTCAAGTCTATCTTTGTGAAACACTTGGAACCTTACAATTGATCAAATAAATCATCAATCCTCGGGAGCGGGTAATTATTCTTGATCATCACCTTATTCAACTGTTTATAATCAATACACATCTGTAATGAACCATCTTTCTTCCTCACAAATAACACAGGTGCTCCTCACGGTGATGTACTAGGTCTGATAAAGCCTTTCTCATGTAAGTCCTTTAGTTGTTCCTTCAGCTCTTTCAGCTCTGTGTGGGCCATTTTATAGGGAGGAATAGATATTGGATGACTATTTGGTAGTAGGTCAATAGCAAACTCAATTTCTCGCTCTGGCGAAAGACCCGGAAGCTCATTAGGAAACTCATTAACCACAGGGATTGACTGAATGGTTGGTGACTCTACCTCCATATCCCGAACCCGAACTAAATGATAAATATAGCCCTTTTCTAATCATCTTCCTTGCGTTGAGATAGGAAATAAATTTACCTCTCGGTGATGCTGTATTACCTTTCCACTCCAAAACAGGCTCCGCTGGAAATTGAAATCGGACTATCTTTGATCTATAATCAACGTTAGCATGACAAGAAGCCAACCAATCCATACCTATTATAAAATCAAATTCTACCATATCTCACTCAATTAGGTCTGCTACGGTAGATCGACTATGAGCTACTATTATACAACTTATATATACTCGCTTACCTATCACTGAGTCCCCAACAAGTGTAGACACCTCAAGAGGTCTAACCAATTTAGTTTTTATTCCAAACTAAGTAGTAACCAACGGAGTAACATATGATAAGGTGGAACCTGGGTCAATCAGTGCATATACATCATATGAGAAGACTGATAATATACATGTAACAACATCAGGAGATGACTCCTGATCATGTCGTCCTACCAACGCATAAATGTGGTTCTGAGGACCGCTCGAGCTAGATTCTCTTCCTCTGCCTCTACCACAACTCATTGGTGCTTGTGAACTTTTCCCATGGGGGCGTACTGATGATGACGAACCAGCTACAGATCCCGATGGCTGAGCTATGCTTGCATCACCTCTCATCGGACAATCCCTCATAACTTGGCCCAGATAACCACAAGTATAACAAACACCCAACCCATACGGCACTGCTCGGCATGCTGCTTACCACACTGAGCACAACGTGGCAATGGTGGCCTCATCTGTCTTGACTCACCCCTATACTGAGAACCTGAGGCCTGAAATTCTGACCAGGCACTGAATATATGGAATGATCAAATCTCTTACCGCCAAAACTGAGGGGGCACGCTAGCCAATGGTTGGGATGGATACCTCGGGTATTGTGGTCTTTGACCACCTCGAAACTCACCAGAAGGACCTGAAGACCTCGTTCTCTTATTTTGGGCCCTATCATGCTCACGATCGGCCCTCTGCTTCTGCTTACGCTCCTCTACACCATGAGCGTATGCCTGAATTATGAGAAATATTCATGTCTAGCTGAAGTGACACCGACATACAATAGTTAAGCAAGTGCGGCTCTAACCCCATCACGAACCGGTGAACCCGATCCTCCATCTTAGATACAATAGTAGGAGCATACCTAGCCAATGAATCAAACTGAAGACTGTATTCTCGAACGCTTATGTTACCCTGCCGAAGGGTCAAAAACCTATCAACTTTTTCCTGTCTAAGCTCTGGTAGCAGATAATGATGAAGAAAAGCTTCTGTAAACTCCTTCCAGACTGCTGGAGGGGCATCCTCACCTCTGGACAATTCCCAAGACTCGTACCAATTAACTAAAACATCTTGGAGTCTATAGGAAGCTAGCTCACTTGACTCAGTTGCAGTGGTCTTCATTTACCTCAACGTCCTCTGCATTCTATCAATAAATACCTGAGGATCCTCATTTGGATCTACCCTCATGAATACTAGAGGGTCTAAATTAATAAAATCATGAACCCTCACACTGATGGACCTATCTGCATGACCAATACCTACTTCCTGACGCCGAGCCTGTGCGGCTACTAATCGAGTTAATAGCTGAATAGCATCTCTCATCCCCTGACCTGGTGCATTTGGCTGAGGAGCTTAACGTACAGGGGTGGGCGTTGGAGCTGGTGCCCTTCGGAGCTCTTCTGGAAAGGGCGGGGTATGTTAAGTCTGAGATGGAATCTCACTATGAGACTCTCCTCGAGCCCTGGTAACTCGTGGCGCTCGACTAGTAATCTCACCAGCCACGGAATTTCCCTTCTGGGTGGTCGTAGTCTTTGGAGGCATCGCTGAAAATATAACATATAGTTAGGAACATGAATGCTTATATCACACGATCTAAGATAAGAAGATAAGATAACATCCTATATGTCATGTAGCCTCCTATTTATAAGTGTGGTGCACAACACACCCATAAACAAGACTCTACTAGACACGGTCTGTAGACAAACCTAGGACAGAACTGCTCTGATACCACTTTTGTCACTACCCAAACCGATGGGCTGCGACGGGTGCCCGAGTCCTACCTGTCGAACATCCCTGAGCATACGTATAAGATATAAATATGAATAACAACTGTTGAATTATGAGAATAACATACATGAGGGAAATCTTCCCAAAAGACACATGTACATATACGTGCATAATACGTATGGCGAGACGACAAGGCTGCTATAGACAACTATATAGCTAAAATTGGAAGTCGACAAGGCCACATACTATCCAACTATACATAACTGTTTACAAATCTCTAATAGAAAATACAAATGTACAAGGAGGGGACTGGGACACGTCATACCCGTATATGTATACAAGTATATCATACCAAAATCAAAAGCAGCTCCGGATCAAGTGGAGTATTCCAACTCTCGCTAATCAAGAATCCTAAGAAGGGTCATCAGCTTGCCTACCTTGTGACGACCCGGTCGGTCGTTCCGTGAGATTTACCCCATTTCCCCTGTTTCTTCTTTATCATATATTGCTTAGCCTGTTTATTTTGTGTTGGGTCAGTTGGTTTGGGTTCGGAGTAGTCATGGTGAGAATTGAGGCATTTAGTCTCTCAAAGTAGCCTAATAGTTGAGAAAGTCAACTGAGAGTTGACTTATTGGTGAACGAACTCAGAATGAGGATATGGCTCGGATAGCTTCGATAGGTGATATGGGACTTAGGAGTGTGTGCAAAATGAAGTTTTGATGTCCGGTGTAGAATTAGGCCTGAATTGGCGAAAGTTAGTTTTTGGTGATTTTCAGTCAGCAGTGGAAAATAGGCTATCGGGGTCGGAATGGGATTCCGGAAGTTGGAGCAGGTCTGATATGTCATTTCGGGTATGTGTGCAAAATTTCATGTCAATCGGAGGTGTTTTGGTTGGTTTCGGCGTCGTTGCCGAAATTTGGAAGTTTCAAAGTTCATAGGCTTGAATTTGATGTAATTTTGGTGTTTTCATGTTGTTTTTGGTGTTTCGAAGGCTCAACTAAGTTTGAATAATGCTATGGGGTGTGTTGGTATGTTTGGTTGGGGCCCGAGGGGCTCGGGGTTGATTTCGGATGGTTGGCGGAGTTTTGAACTTAAGAAAATGCAGCAAATGGCTGTTGGTGTAAGTTTCTGGTGTTGGCCGCACCTGCGGATCGGTAGCCGTAGGTGCATCATTGCAGGTACGAAAGGCCATGCGCAGGTGCTAAGAGTTGGCCGCACCTGCGAAGCCGCAGGTGCGAAGAAGTGGTCGCAGGTGCGAGAACTGGTCCATTAGTGGGATTTTGCAGGTGCGCTCCTGGGACCGCAGGTGCGGGTCTGCAGGTGCGATTAAAGGTCCGTAGGTGCGGAATTGCTGGGCAAAACAGTATAAAAGAGGCCTTCGTGAAATTTTATTCATTTCACCATTGTTGCATGCGGTTGGAGCTCATTTGAAGGAAATTTGAAGAGTTAATTTGTGGGTCTTCAGTGGAGGTAAGTTCCTGAGTTATTAAAGTCGATTCTATGCTAGTTTGTTCGGATTAGGCTTGTAAATTGAAAGATTAAAGTAGAAAAAGGTTGGGAAGAATGGGTGGATGATTGGAAAATTCTTTTGGCAAATTGGGTAGGCAATTGTGGTCTGATTGTGGTGTTTTTGATTTGTGTATAATCGTGGGAGGTCAAGCTTTCTAGTGATGTAAAACTTATCGAATTCTGATGGCGTGGGCTCGGGGCTCGGGTTTGGCCAAATTTCGAGATTTTTGTATAAATTGATAGTTTTCGACTGGGTTGTGTTCCTTTAGTATATATTAATGATGTTAAAATGGTTTTGTCTAGATTCGGAGCAATCGGGAGCCAATTTGAGGGGCAAGAGCATAGCGGACTAGTGTTGTGAGCCGGTAGAGGTAAGTAATGGTTATAAATCTTGTCCTGAGGGTATGAAACCCCGGACATCATATTTCTCACTGATTTTAGAATGGCGCACATGTCGAATGACGAGTATGTGGCACGCACTAATTTTTGGATTGGACTTGGTCCTCTCCGCAGCAACTATTGAGTTGCGTATTTTACTTAAAACCTTATGTTAAATTGTGTTCTAAAGATTATTGCAATATTTGGGCTATAAGCCATGATTGGGGCCTCGTGCTGATCTGTTTAGACCCCTTGGGGGATTTTTATTGTTGTTTTCCTCACTGTTTGTTGATGATTTCACTCAGTCACATTGTGTTTACTATTTTCGAAACTCAGCCTGATTTACACTACTTTGAGATTTAAAAATGTGTGTTGGGTCGAGTACCCCATTTTACTAATTCGCCGGAGAGTCCTTTGAGAGGTTCTACTGAGTGAGGCCGAGGGCCTGTTTGTGGGGATATGATACGCCACGAGGTGGCTTGATACTAGCGCTTGGGCTGAAGGAGCCCCTCCGGAGTCTGCACACAACACCAGTGAGCGCATCGAGTGCTGAGTGATGAGTGATTGGGAGGCATGAGTGACTGTGAGGTATGCCCGAGGGGATGATTATGAGTGATTGTGAGGTATGCCCGAGTGGCTGATTATGAGTGACTATGAGGCATTCCCGAGGGGCTGATTATGATACATGTTTTTGCCCGAGGGGCTATTTATGATTTTACCACTTTCACTCTGAACTTATGAAATATGTTTTGCCCGAGGGGCCTCTTTATGATTTATTTCATTTTCATACTAAATCTTTTGGTTTGAAGTTGTTGAGAATATACATTTTTCAAAGGATTTTTCTGATGTTGGTTTTAAGGCATGATGATTTCATATATCTATGTTTATACTGTTGGAAACAAAGGTTGTGTATATTGTGAATTGATGATATTGATTTTCATGTGTTTTCTTGCCGCTTAGACTTGATTTATTTTCATTACTACTGAGTTGGCGTACTCACATTAATCCCTGTACCCATGTGTGCAGATACCGAGCATTAGCTATTTATTCCGTGCGGAGCCGGAGTGCGGTATATAGAGGTAGTTGTTCAGCATCCGCAGCATCTCTTTTTTCCCTTCTTGTTGTATCTAGCTATTTATTCAGAGGTTTTGTATTATAATATTATATCTTTTTGGCTTATCTCTCTTAGATGCTCATGACATGTTGGCTCCGGGTTTTGGGGTTGGTTGCACTGTTTATTGGCCTAATGTATTTAGGAAACTCTGTATATTTTATGAAATGCTTGAAATTGGTTGGGATTTTGAAAAAAAATGGTAAATATGTGATTGTTGGCTAGCCTAGTTCCACAATAGGCGCCATCACGGACGGTTTAGGATTTAGGGTCGTGACAGTTTGGTATCAGAGCCTAGGTTACATAGGACTCGACGGTCATGAGCAGGTTTAGTAGAGTCTTGCGGATCGGTACGGAAACGTCTGTACTTATCTTTGAGAGGCTACCGAACTCTTTGGAAACATCTCTATATTTCTTGAACTCTTTCGTGCTAATCTATTGATTCTTGAAATCTAAACTTACGTTGTTTCATTCTCTCACAGATGGTCAGGACACGCAATACCGATCAGGGTGACCAGACACCAGCTAGACCAGCGAGAGGTCGAGGCTGTGGTCGAGGCCGTGGTATAGGTAGGGGGCCAGCCCACGCAGCAGCCGGGACAGTACCACAGGATCCCACTATCGTTCAGGATCAGGTTCCCGCCGATGATGCTCCAGCGGGACAGGCTCAGGCACCGGAAAGGCCTATTGTTATTCCGAGTCTTCAGGAGACCCTGTCTCAGATATTGACAGTGTGCACCAGTTTGGCTCAGGCAGTCGCCATGTCTTCTACTGCCACCACCACTCAGGCTGCGGGAGGCAATCAGACTCCAGCTGCCCGGACACCTGAGCAGGTCGTACGAGGTATTCAGGCACCGGGAGCAGCCCCAGCTCGGCCAGTTGCTCTGGTCCAGGATTATGTGGTCCTTGCTACGCCTGAGGACGAGCATCGTAGGTTGGAGAGGTTCAGCAGACTTCACCCTCCGACTTTCAGCGGTACAGAGGGCGAGGATGCCCAGGGGTTTATAGATAAGTGCTAGAGGATACTACGTACTACGAGTATTTTGGAGACCAGTGGGGTCTCATTTGTTACATTTCAGTTTGCGGGTGCTGCCTTTACTTGGTGGGAGTCATTCGAGAGGCGTAGGCCAGTTGGTTCAGCACCTCTCACCTGGCAGCAGTTCTCCATGATCTTTTTGGAGAAGTATGTTCCTCAGTCCCATAGAGAGGAGCAGCGCAGGCAGTTTGAGCAGCTGTGCCAGGGAGAGTTATCAGTTACTCAGTACGAGATAAGGTTTTCTGAGTTGGCTAGGCATGCTTCTGAGATTGTCCCTACTGATAGGGAGAGGGTGAGGAGGTTTGTAGATGGTCTTACTTATCAGCTCCGGCTATTTATGATTCGGGAAAGAGTATCAGGTGCTTCATTCGAACAGGTTCTTGACATAGCCCGAGATATTGAGTCGGTTCGCTGCTAGGAGCGGGAGGAGAGGGAGGCCAAGACGCCTCGTGGTTTGGGCAATTCTAGTGGTGCTCCCTTCAGGGAGCAATTTCAGCAGAGTAGGGGTCGTTCATTCAGGACTCCTCAGTCAGCCCACCCAGTGTATAGTGGTGCATCTTCGGGGCATGGTCCCCGTGGTCCTCAGCCAGGTCGTACTTTATTTGGTGCCCTCCCAGCTCAGAGTGCAGCTCAAGCACCACCATTTCAGGGTTCTCCAATGCATGAGACTTCCAGTGGCCGTTCTGGTGCCAGGGGTTTCTATCAGTCCCGGCCTCTAGCTCCAGGGAGTTGTTTTGAGTGTGGAGAGTTCGGGCATATGTGGAGGCAGTGTCCCCGTCGTCCTGGTGGTTCTTCTCAGCAGAGGGGCCAGCCCTCGACGTCAGCTCCAGTTACTTCACCACCCGCCCAGGCAGCCAGGGGTGGTAGTTAGTCAGCCAGAGGCTACCCTAGAGGGGGAGGTCGAGCAGGGGGAGGTCAGGCTCGCATGTATGCATTTCCAGCTAGGCCATATGATATGGCCTCAGATGCCGTGATCGCAGGTATTGTCTTAGTCTGTTTCCGAGATGCTTTGGCTTTGTTTGACCATGGTTCTACATATTCCTATGTTTCTTCATATTTTGCCCATTTTCTGGGTATGCCCCATGAGTCTCTAGTCACCTCTGTTCACGTATCGACTTCGGTGGGCGATACTGTTGTTATGTACCGTGTGTATCGATCGTGAATGATATCTATTGGGGGTCTGGAGACCCGAGTAGACCTACTGTTACTCAGCATGGTCGATTTTGATGTAATATTGGGCATGGATTGGTTATTTTCGTGTCATGCTGTTCTTGATTGTCACGCTAAGACCGTGACCTCAGCTATGCCAGGGTGTCCGAGGGTTGAGTGGAGAGGTTCTTCTGAGTATATGCCTAGCAGGGTATTTTCCTACCTGAAGGCTCGGTGCATGGTTGAGAAAGGGTGTTTATCTTATCTGGCCTTTGTGAGGAATGTCAGTGGTGAGACTCCCGCTATTGATTCGGTTCCTGTGGTTCGTGACTTTTCGGTGGTGTTTTCTGCAGATCTGCCAGGCATGCCACCTGACAGGGATATTGATTTTGGTATTGACTTGGTGTCAGGCACCCAGCCTATTTCTATTCCACCTTATCGTATTGCACCAGCGGAGCTAAAGGAATTGAAGGAGGAGTTTCAGGAACTCCTAGATAAGGGGTTCATTCAGCCTAGTGTGTCACCTTGGGGTGCACCGGTGTTTTTTGTGAAGAAGAAGGATGGGTCCATGCTTATGTGTATTGATTATCGGCAGCTAAATAGAGTTACGGTGAAGAACCGGTATCCCTTGCCCCGTATTGATGAATTGTTTGACCAGCTTCAGGGAGCTAGAGTGTTTTCCAAGATTGACTTGCTTTCTGGTTATCATCAGTTGAAGATGCGGGATTCTGACATTCCGAAGACTGCTTTCAGGACCAGATATGGTCATTATGAGTTCCTGGTTATGTCATTTGGGCTGACCAATGCCCCAGTTGCATTCATGCAATTGATGAACAGCGTGTTTCAGCCTTACCTTGATTCGTTCATCATTGTATTCAATGATAACATCCTGGTTTATTCTCGTAGTTAGGAAGAGCATNTTCGTCATTGTGTTCATTGATGACATCCTGGTTTATTCTCGTAGCCAGGAAGAGCATGCTCAGCATTTGAGAGTTATGTTACAGAGGTTGAGGGAGGAGAAGCTTTATGCAAAATTCTCCTAGTGTGAGTTTTGGCTTGGTTCAGTAGCTTTCTTGGGGCACGTGGTGTCTGGTGAGGGTATTCAGGTTGATCCGAAGAAGATAGAGGTGGTGCAGAGTTGGCCCAGACCGTCCTCAGCTACAGAGATTAGGAGTTTCCTTGGTTTGGCGGGATATTACCGTCGCTTTGTGGAGGGATTCTCTTCTATTGCTTCGCCTTTGACCAGATTGACCCAGAAGGGTGCTCCATTCAGATGGTTTGATGAGTGTGAGGAGAGCTTTCAGAAGCTCAAGTCAGCATTGACCACAGCTCCAGTACTAGTTTTGCCTACTGGTTCGGGTGCTTACACAGTCTATTGTGATGCTTCTAGAGTTGGTTTGGGAGCGGTATTGATGCAGGACGGTAGGGTGATTGCCTACGCGTCTAGACAGTTGAAGGTGCACGAGAAGAATTATCCAGTGCACGATCTTGAGTTAGCTGCCATTGTTCATGCCTTGAAGATTTGGCGGCATTATTTGTATGGAGTGCAGTGTGAAATTTTCACTGATCATCGTAGTTTGCAGTATCTGCTGAGGCAGAAGGACTTGAATTTGCGTCAGAGGAGATGGTTAGATCTTCTCAAGGATTATGATCTCACTATCTTATATCATCCGGGGAAGGCCAATGTAGTGGCCGATGCCCTGAGTCGTAGAGCAGAGAGTTTGGGGAGTCTAGCCTACCTTCCAGTAGCAAAGCGGCCATTAGCCCTTGATGTTTAGTCCTTAGCGGGTCAGTTGGTGAGATTGGATCTATTAGAGCCCCCCGCGGGTATTGGCTTGTGTAGCCTCCAGGTCTTCTATTTACGATCAGATTAGAGCACGCCAGTATGATGATCCATATTTTCTTGTTCTTCAGGACAGGGTCCGTTGCAGTGATTCCAGGGATTTGGTTATTGGTGATGATGGGTTCATGAGGATGTAGGTTCGGATTTGCGTGCCCAATGTAGATGGGCTTCGAGATTTGATTCTAGCTGAGGCCCATAGTTCGTGGTATTCCATCCATCCGGGTGCCGCAAAGATGTATCAGGATTTGAGGCAGCATAATTGGTGGAGGCGGATGAAGAAAGATATTGTTGAGTTTTTGGCTCGTTGTCTCAACTGTCAGCAGGTCAAGTATGAGCACCATAGACCAGGTGGATTGCTCCAGAGATTTGATATTTCGGAGTGGAAGTGGGAGCGAATCACCATGGACTTCGTAGTTGGACTCCCACGGACTTCGAGGAGGTTTGATGCTATATAGGTTATTGTGGATCGGCTGACCAAGTC